>VZTE01005755.1:43659-86298 GCA_013397775.1 Eulacestoma nigropectus
ACCTCCTCGGCAACGGCGGCATCAACGGGGAGCAGCCGGCGGGGGAGCAGCGCGCCTCGGCGCTCCTGGCGGTGAGTCACAGCGCCCGCTGCCGGCGGGGAGGCGCCGCGCCAGCCCCCGCTCGCTCCTCGGGGCGCCCGCGCCGTCCCGCGGGCCCGGCCGTGTCCGTGGGCTCGGCCCGCTGCGCCTCGCCGTGGTCCCCGCCAGGCGCTGGACCCCGCGACGGCAGCGAGTGTCTGAGGAGCGGTGGGCAGGCGCCGAGCCGGGGGGCTGAGGGAGCTGTGTGTGCTCCTCGAAGGGATTTTGGGACTGCTTGGGGTGTTGTTTTGGGTTTGGTTTTTTTTTTACATCACGCTATGGACCTAAAAACGCGTCGCGCGCCTCTGCCATCGCCCTGCCAAGGCGGTGACAGCGGCATCCCTGAGGAGGGCACCGGCAGCCGACGCTGTCAGTGCGTCCCCAAGCAGGGGTGAAAAGTAGCGCTAGAGTATCGCCCTCGTTCGGAATTGTCCCCCCTGCCCGGCTCCATCCCGTTCGCCAGGGCTTCAGGCACCTATTCTCGCTCAGCTGTTGCCGTGCCCCTGGAACTCGGACAGTGCCTACGCCTGGGGCAGCGGGCACTGCCCGGAGCGGAGCGCCCGCTCCTGCGGGGCAGCTCCGAGCGCCGGCCTCGCCAGCGATGCTCAAGCTGTTATTATCACCCAGAGTGTTTCGCGGAGCAGAGTTACGAGAGTTTTCCAGGCACTGCCTCTCTGTAAATGATACGTTGACCTTTTTCAACTGGAAATTGCTCTGAACATGTCAAGGAGGCGAAGCCTTGTCTCCTGCTTCTTTATTACGAGCAGTCAGTGCACCACGCTTTTGAAGGCGTATGCTGCGCTGTGCTGCCTCCCAACTCTTTAATTCTCGGCACACATGCGAAACATTGAGAGGAGTGACTGCGTCCTGATAGGCCCGCGGCTGCTATTCGAACAGCTGAAAATAGATCGCTCCCTCTGCTCCAAACATCAAACTTATCTTTCTTAGAGCCTGACGTATGCTAAAACGGGACCTTTGTGGTCGTTTCTCCGTTCTTACCCGTGCGGTGCGTGGACCGACGTTTGGGGCTGCGTTACTCAGCATCATTCGTGAGGGTGATGATGTAAGCGTTACATGCGATAACATTGTGTCCGAGGAGAGTTTAGGCGCTTCCACCTGACTCAGTGTTCAGATTAAATCTCCCCACATTCCTCGTCACAATCAAGAAAGCCATTATCTTATTTTTCCAGTGTGTATTAATGTAATGCTTTGCACTTGCCTCATGGGAAAAAAAAAAAAAAGGCTTTTGCCTAATAGCGTACGTCCCAGAAAAATTCACTTTCTGAAATCAGGCAACAGGCCTATGTGGGGTGTTTTGTTTTGTTTGTTTGTTTTCAATTTTTTTTTTTTTTGGCTAGTTGTTACTATTATTATGAAATAGCTGGAGACAGCTGTTTGGAAATGCTAAATGAAACAAGTCCCAAGAAAATACTGAAAGATTTTTGTCTTTTAAGTGCAGAGATGTTGTCCTTGTTTCTGAAATACCACTAATGATTATTAGCCTGCTGCTTGCTGGAGATGCTGTGCATGGCCCTCGCTCTATGTTGCACGTTGCATTACCTCCCAGAAAACTCCATACATACGCGTCCTTGAGAAGCAAAAAGTCTGACAAAGTCCCCGTCATTTTTGCACGCTAGCCTTCGGTAATCCTGCTGACAAGGTGTGTGACTTCAGTGAACATGATGTTTGGGGCCCTGAACCATGTTTTGAGACCGAGGAAATGCTGGCTCATGAAGCAGCATTGTTGTAATGGTATCACTGCACATCCTCCCACTCTGTGCTTGACACAGACATTCCTCATTTGCTGCTCTGGTAGGACTGCCTAATTAAGAAACAGGGAAAGGCATCGGTTCAAAGTCACGTCTCTGTGTCATGGAGATACACCTTCTCCTTACCAAGAGTTCCTTAGAACATTGTTGCAAAAATTAACAAGAAAAATCAGAACACACAGTGTCTGAGCGGAATGAATTCAAGTGGCTGAGGGTCAGACACCAGGTAGTACAGCTTTGTGTTCTTGCTCTTGAAAATTCAGAGGGCAGGGATGGACCAGGAAAGAACAGAGTCTTGCTTTTCCTCCAGCCATAGATGGAAAAGGAATTTGCTTTGCCAGTAATTCCAAAGGTACTTGAAGAGGAAAGATGAAGTAGACTAAGCCTGTTGTCATGTGCATTATAAATGGATGGGAAGAGAACAGGCTCTAAGCAGAATTCATCCTCTGTGGGGCAACTCCCAAGAGGAAATCCAGTGGAAGCCTTGTGTGCACTATTCCTCTCATGCCAGATTTATTCCTTACAGCAGGTGTGAGGTGCAGAGGGTCCTGGAACAAGGGGCGGCTCTGCGTTTCACTTGAGGCAGGTGCAGCTCTGGCACAGGGAAGCACAAGACAAGAGCATGGGTGCGAGTCTCACACTGAGCATGTGACACCGGACACATACCTGACTCCAAGGGGAGTGTAAAGCTCCACCTGCCTTGCTGTAGGTCCACCAGTTAAAAAAAACTCCGCAGCTCCACACAGATAAGTGCAAAGGCAGTCATAACTCTCTCTGGGGAGTTCTGGCTATCAGGACGCTCTTTGTCTGCAAAACCCAGCTGGGTTGTTTCCTCTGCTTTGCAGGTCCCACTGCTCTTGTTACACGTGCGCCTGCCGTGTTTAGTGGCATTGGATGGGTCATTTACACAGTTGGACTCAAGAGTAAATATTTGACACTTGGTAACATTCGAAACAATGTTTCCTTGAACATATCAAAGAGCTTGAAGTGATTATCTGACATTGTTGATACTACTATTTGATAATTATCTTTTCCCAGTGGACAGCTTAAAACTGGCAGAAGAGTGATTTTTTAGAGGAGTTTGGTTTGGCCTTAATTTAACAGTGTTACTTTGATTTTTGAGAGAGTATCTTTGGCAACAGCATTTTCTAATTGGAGACTGGGGATCAGATTTTTTTAGCTGGACCAATGGATGTGGGTGTGTGTGAATGAGAAATTTATTCTTCAGGACACAGCTAGGGAAGCTTTTGTACTTTCTGCCTTCTTGCATTTCCCAAGAGCTGACATTTGTTTATTTATATGGTGTTGTTACTTTTCATGGTGTAGAGTGGAACAGATAAAATATTCTGTCTTTCTTTTGTGCATACATCTATATGTATGTTATATGCCCTCCAGCACTTAACTGTTTATACTATTTATGTTATATATAAACAGTTAGCTCTGGAGGGCATTCCTCAGTGGCTTAAGCACTGAACTGGTAATACCAAAGTTCTTGCACTGCAGTTTCAAGTCTCTGGCAGCCAATTCATCCCATCGTCCTTCCGACACAGGCTGAGAGCACTGCTCATTTTGCTCTGTGCAAGCTGGGAACTCTGTCTCATGGGCATTAGTGTATTATTCTGGTCAGGTTCTTTCATTGCAGCCATCACCCTGGTGCCTCTCAGTGTGTTAAGTGATGTTTGTCATCAGTCACAGGTGACTTGTTCTACTTTCACCCATCTCACAGTTGCATTGAATTTATCATTGTAAGAATTATTTAGAATAACAATTAAATACATTAATATTTTTCTGTACTTGGAAAAGTGACTGTGAAAGTGGTCTGCTCCCTAGATGTAGTCTGTAAGCAGATGAAAAAAGAAAAGGAAAAACAATCCCATAAAAGTGATGTATCCAAGGAAGAGCAGAATGTGTTAATTCCTCCTTCTCCCCTAAATTCTCATCAACAGCTGTACAAATCTAGAAGAGTCAATGGGTTTGTCTCAGTTCCCAGAAGACTTCAGTGCAAAACAGGGTTGCTTGACTGGCACCAAGAACCAAGATTGACTTGTAAAACCTCAATTTAGGCAGTTATTTTATGTGGAGATCCTGAATTAATTTCCTTAGGACTTTTTTTATGATCCACACTGTGTTTGCTGAGGTTTGGCCTCCTCTGTGCTAGTGGTAAAGATCCTTGAGTATTTTAAAAGGAACAGTTGTGCTCTGGTATCTTTGTCCAGGTTGACACTTACCCCATCTCCCAGGCTCTTTATTTTGTTTGCTGGTTGGCTGCCAGGGTACCCTGCAGAAATACCTGCATTTTTTGGTTGTGGATGTACATAACTTCTGGAAGCGCTCTCAAGCAAGCAGGATAAGGTGACCAGCTGTGGGGTGAACTGGCATTATGATGTGTTGAGGACAGGCGGATTAAAGCACAAACCATTCTGCAAAGCTAGAATACAATCTTTTGACTGAAACAAAGTTTGGTGCCAGAGCAATGGCAATGTTCTGTTTGCGAGGTGAAGGACTTCTGTCTGCTCCTTGGGCTTTTGCAGGAGCCAAGTTGTGTTCTGATAATGACAATTTATGTAGCTGAGTCAGGTAAAATGAGTAAGTCACGTTGCCTGTGTGGGTGGAAAACGCTGATCTGCTGTTATGGGCCCTCTGGCCTGCTGTGAGCCATTTGTTTAGGATGGGCTTGGGTGCCATTTTAAAATCTTTGCTCCCCTTAACCATGAGAACATTTTCCAAACCAAAATCAAGAAGACTCCCTGGAAGCTGCATAGAAGCTGCATGTAATGAAGATCTCAACAAGTGAATTTGTTAAATTTATCCTAGTATGTAGGAGCCTTTTCAGGCCTAGCTCTCCCATCAAATCACTTGCCTCCTTTAAATCTGTTTAAGCTTTGAATAAATTTAATGAAAGTCTCCTCCATTCTGAAACTGTTTAACAGACTTTTTCCATCACCAAAGTTTCTGTAGCCAGTGAGCAGAGGAACAATGTCTCTGCCTGGACTTGCTGTGCTCTCCAAGGCCAATCTGTGGGTTTATTAATGTCCACGGCTGTTTTGGCATGTCCTCTGAGAGAGTTCTTGCATCCCCTGCAGTACTCAGATTGAGTCCCTTGTCTATAGCACCACAACAAAGGAAAGTGATATTTAGCTTCTGTTTGTTCTGCTTTGAAACGTGTGACTCCAGCAAAAATGTGAGCTGTTCTGTGGGGGAATCTGAACCTTAGAAAGGTACGTCTGAGTCAGAGAAGCTGTTTTGCCGAAACTTTGACTCGCATCACTGTTAGTACTTCTCCCCTTGCAAAGAACACTCCCTGCAGAAGGAGCGTGTGGGGTTCAGTTAGGTTGCAGTGACCAAAAAAGCCCCAGCAGCTCGGTTAGTCAGTTAGCAGGTTAAGAAAGGCCTCAGTGCCTCTCTTCCTCTTCCTAACTGCTGTCAACTGCCCCTTCTACCAAGATATTGTCTTCGGAGGCCAGTTGTAGTCTGCCTTTCTTATTAAGTCCGCTGCCTTATGAAACTGAAACTTCACCCCTGTCACATTACTGGAAAAGAATTGCTCCATCCAGGTCCCTTTGACAACTTTGGGAAGGATGGTATCTCCACCGCTTCATTTATATTGCACTTCTTATGTGGTGTAGGAGGAGCTGGAAGCTGGCAAGCTGCTCCAGCTATCAAAGCACCGGCATTGAGGTGCCAGCTCTGCCAGAAAGTGTCTCTGTGGTCTTGCAAATGTCTCCTGCTGTGCCACTATTTCACTTCTATGCTTTAGCTTTTCTGGTGGTGCAGTCTCACTAGCACATGGGACCTTGGGTTCTTCTGAAGGCTCAACTCTCCATGACAATGACCTGACGCCATCACATCATAGAATTCAAGCAGGTGATTAAAGCAACCACTGTGATATACCTTAGAGGGCACGAAATCAGCTACATGGTGCCTAGAAGAGCTTTGGCCACCTGGCTGCTCTGAAGAGAAGAAGAACAAGGTCTTTGCTCTTTGCCCTCTCTCCAGTGTCTGCATGTCAGTATTCCCCTGTATGAATTCCCAGTGGTGGTACTCCCAGCAGCAGTAGGATGAGGCTGATGGGATTCTTGGCAGGTCTGTGTTTTCTGCAAATCTTAATCAGCATCTGTAAACCTGAAAAGGGTCTTACCTATATCATGCTACTCCAGTCTGGAACAGCTTTGAGCAGTGAAAGAGGTAGTGGTCTTGGCTGCAGAAAAGAAGGAGCTGGTACTGAGTGAGATTTGAATCAAATTTTCAACTTAACATTAGTAAGATACAGATTTTTTTTCTGTGCTTTTTTTTCTTTTAAATAAAAGAACAAACTATTTATGCCCTAGATACCCGTTGGAAAGCTTCCTGTTGCCACTTGAGAGCCAACTTGTGAATTTGTTATACCTTGCCAGGTTCTTCCAAAGTATTTTTAGATGCAGTTAATCAATCCCTAATTGTACCGTAGTGACAACAATAATACCTAAACCAAAGTACCTGCAACTCTGAAGCAACAGTTTTTAGGTGAGCATGCTGTAAACTAAAATCTAAGTGTTTCTACTCTAACTGTTGGATCTATTCAACAGATTACTCCTGTTATTTCACTTCCATAAACCTCAGTTTCCTCTATGAAAGATACTGTTTATCATTTCTGTAAAGTGCACTGAGAGATGATGGTGAGTTTTATGGCTCAGAAGCCAAATTCATTATTGATGGAGCCTAAGACAGGAGTTTTGAATGTTTGCTTTGACAAAGTCTTTGAGGTGCATTCAAATCACCTTTTCAGCCTTTAGCCCACAGATCTGAGTACTGGAAACACAAACCCGAATGAGTAATTTACATAATCACATGACTTCCAGACCTAGGTTTTCATGGCACCATATTGCCAATATTCACAGTAAAAGTGCAAGATGTGGCAGTGACCCTTCTTTTTAGGAGAGAAAAGCAGTTTTTGACCTTCTGTTCATAATCATGAATGTGTATGCTTTCTATTTACTTGCTTTACTTGCTCTTGTTTCTGCATCAGTTTGTGTTCAAATTAATCTCCCAAGTAAGTCATCTGTTTCATGTACTTGATGCTTCAGCAAACTGGGAGCAAAGTGGGACTGAACTGAGAGCATATACACAAGTCATCAGCTCTCTGTGAGGCTGCAGCTGCTCCCCAGTGAAAGCAGGTGGGAGCTACCTTGCCCTGCATGTGTTGCCTCCCATCTGGTAGTAATGGAGGATGGATCACATTTATGGCTCAGGGTGAGAAAAAGCACTGAGAAATATCGCTTAATTGAATAATTTACACAAAATTCCAACACACTTACTGAAAAATTATAATTTATTTTAGTTTTAATTTGAAAACACCTCACACCTGTGGTTTCACCTACAGGTGTTGACATTTCCCTGAAGAAATTCCTTTTGTTCAGAAATGGCTCCTGTAGCTATTTTAATCTGTGTCACTCAGTTATAATTCTGATGTGCTTGCAAACCGAGCTGAATTAAGGTGGAGAGAAATTAGTACCAATTAGGAATCGATGTGAAAGTGCTTCTGACAAGTGAGGGTGCAGATCTTGCAAACACATTTACCTTTGTTTCCTGAGCCTGAAGCTGGCTGAAAGACTTGGTAAGATCCTGGACTAGCTGATGAAACCCCAAGAGGGTTCATCGTGGCCATTCTGTTTTGAAACAAAACATGCTATTTTGCAAGAGTCATCCCGGTGGTACCCTGGCTTTATTGTAGATCTCTGCAGCCACCTCCCTAGAGTAGGTGTTATACAAACACCCAGTGAGAACTGTGCCCTTCCCTGCGTAGCTCAAGGCCTCAAGAGACAAGATAGACAAAGAATGGAAGGAGGAACAGAAGCACAGAAAGGTCAAGTGTCTTGCCCAAGGCCAAACAGCAGGTCAGTGGCAGAGCTGGGAATGGAGCCCAGATTTCCTGACTCCTAGTCCAGCACTCTATTAATCATCTCTTTGCTTTGTGTTCCATGGCCTGTTACCGATCATAGGAAATGTGAGGATGACTTTCCGACAGCTTCAGAATTGCTTCTTAGTTTTGGAAACTATTGATCATCAGCACATTATTGAGATAAAGAGGTCATGTACTGGAGTCTTGTACATGTATATGCACTAGAGGATTCAGAACTAAGTGTTCTAGGTATTGATTTCAATCCAGGACGCTGAAAAGCCATATTTCATAATCCCAACTATTTCTTCTAATTCAAATTTTTAAAGTCTTTTTTTCCCCCCTTACATTATGTACAAAGTGGTTTGTTTTTATAACATTATCCACCACAGTTGAACTCCTGTATTGGTGCTTGCCCTGTAAATTATTTCTTCCTTGAAAATGAAGTTATTTAGCTAGCAGGGATTTTCTGCTCAATGGAATTTACCCACGAAACAGTCAGAAAACCAGTAAGTCAACAGTCCTGAGACACTAGTGATCCTTACTTATTTTCATTCCTTACTGTAGGATGTATTCAGTTCCCAAAGTCTTTCAATGGATTATCTTGATCACAAAGTTAATTATACCTGTGAGATTTTTTTCTTCCCAAAAATTTTGACTTGAGGCAAAACTCTGGGTACTGTGGTAATGAGTTACTGAGAGTCTCTTGTGAACAATAGTATAATCACTTTCTTATAGTCATGGCAACAGTGTTTAAGCAATGAGCTTACTGAACATAATGTGCACTGTCTACACTGAATAGTTACTGCAGCACTGAAGTGTATGCTGCTCATTTTCAGAAGACTCAGAGACATAAATTATTCAGCAAAACAACACTGCTTCAGAAACCATCTTTGAAATTGTTGCATTCTGTACTAGCCAAAGAAGGACGTTCACTGGTGCTGACAGGGCTGTGCTTGGTTACTGCACAACAGTGCAGTCTTTGGTCCGGGTTTGCTCCCACAGAGTTTAAGGGTGTCTGTCTCAAACCACCTGAGCACTGTGCTACCTGTTGGCAGGGTCATGCTTCCCCTGGTAATGTTTGCTGCTGTGGAGGGCAGAATGGCTCAGGAGGATGCATCCTGCACATGTCCATGGTGTGAGAGGTGGTGACGAGGTGAGAAGGGAGAATTTGGTTTACAAACAGGCGGTTTACTCAAGCAGAGTCAATCCCTTCCTTGGCCCAGAGGATCACATGGATTCCTACTCAGTAAGTTGGGGAGGCACCTTGGAGAGTGGGCAACTTCACAGGAAGGTTCAGAATTGAACCCCAAGACAAGAAGTTGTGCCTGATTTTTCTGTTTATTTTGTTTTGTATGTCATTCAAATATCTAGACCTGAAGGAAAGACCTTGTTGGCAACAGTTGTTGTTCTGGGATGAGTCATTCCACCAGATTTTAGAAATACCACCTCAGTGACAGTTGGCAAAAATGCTGCATGGGCTGTTCAGTTTATGTTTTTCGCTTTGGAAAATCAGACCATTTATTTAGGGTTCTGTTGCTTTAGAAACCATCTCCAGACACTCTAGGTTCCTTTCCTTTCCTTTCCTTTCCTTTCCTTTCCTTTCCTTTCCTTTCCTTTCCTTTCCTTTCCTTTCCTTTCCTTTCCTTTCCTTTCCTTTCCTTTCCTTGCCTTTCCTTGCCTTGCCTTGCCTGAAACTTCCCTGAAACTTCCCTGAAACTTCCCTTTCCCTTTCCCTTTCCCTTTCCCTTTCCCTTTCCCTTTCCCTTTCCCTTTTTCTCTCTCCCTCCCTATTTTTTCCGCTTTTTCCCTTTTCCTCACTGTTATGGTATCTCAACATCTGAGCTTTTCAGTCTTGATTATGATCTAATTTGCCCCTCCTGAAGCCGCCTGTGGGAAGTACTGTGGACGTGGCACTGTGGAACATCAGCCTCATGTAGGATCAGGCTTTTTATTTCTGATCATTATGCTAGTTTATAGTCAATTATTTTGTTTTCCAAAGAAATGCATTCTCTCTGCTTCTCTGAAAGCTTTTAGTTCGATATCCTTCCAAGCTAGATAGACTTGGTGTTCAACATGCGGCCGCTTACCTCCATGGCCCAGTTCCCGGAAACACTTATGCGTGTGCTTAATTGTGCACACATGGGTAATCGCACTGAAATCAAGATGTGTCGAATTAAGCAAGTCAAGAAATATTTGCAGGGTTTGGTCTTTGTTCAACAAACAGGCCTCAGCCTGGCTGAAGTCCACGACATGCTACAAAAAGAATCCTAATTCAGAAGTAAGTAGTGTATTAATTATCAATTGACTTATTTCGTTAAACCAGTTAATTCTGCACTTTTAAAAACTACTTTTCATTTTTCCTGCAAATCCAATTGCCCTTCCTTTCACACTCATTTTTCCTCCTCACTGCTCAACTCCCAGCAGACCTGAGCTGCTAGCCACATGATCTCGTTTTATAATGATTTGAGTTCTGACGTTTCTTTTTTCCTACCAACTTTGTGTATTACCATAATGGCTCCTAGGACATATTTTGGCCAGCTTTTAGGGAGAGAGAGAGTGTTTCAGACCTTCATTTCCAAGTGCAATATTAAATATAATCCTTATAATTATAGCACTGCCACTTGGACCACTGTAGTTCAGGCTATGTCAATATGTCGTCAAAAGCTCTTTTTTCAGGAGCTGGAACTCAGTCATGTTGACTGAATTGAAGTTTGATGGCCAGCAGCTGCAAACACACTCTGGTCCCTTCCCCCCTGTCTCCCTGCTTTTTTCCGCCCCTTTACCACAAAATCCTCTTGCTTTCTGTCAAAGTCATAGTTTAGAGAACAGAGCTAATGGCTGATTCCAGGCTCAGTTATTCTGAGCCATCCCTTTGGGTAGGTCTAGACTGTCCTTCGAGGGGTGCCCTGAGGCAACCTGAAGGCACAATCTACTGTCTGTGTGTGGATGGTGACTCTGAGAGCACAGCCCCAGGTGCAGTGTGAAGGCCATCCTCAGACTAGGCATGACCACCCTTCATGTAGGAGCTCCTAGGATGCTGTCAGTGTCACTCTCAGCAGCTCAGGAAGCTGTAGATGTGCCTGGGCTGAAGTCTGTGAGGCTCCTGTGTGAGCAGGCCTGGGAGCACCACAGTCCTCTCCCCTCTTGTCCCCTTGGTCAGTCCCATACAGACCTCGCTATTCATCTAAGCAAGGGCATTGGGATGAGGGCAATTGCCAGCAGCAGTTTATACTGCAAGTTTAACACACAACTTTTTTAGCCCTAGGAGCCTGGGGGAAAGAAGCAGCTTTGAACTGGGAAAAAAAAATTATATCCAGTAGTTGTATAGCATGATCCTGTCATTTTTGGTACTTAGAAACCAAAACAAACGCCTAGCATTCATAACACAAGATATCCAGGTTTTAAAAGGTGCTACTTGGAAATACACAGTAACTACTTTTCATAAGGCCCTTTAGTCCGTGTGTTTACAGGTGGACCAGAATAGCTCTGCATAAGTTAATCCAGTCCCTTGAGTAAACAATGTACTTCTAAAACTTTCTATATAAACCAACCATATGTAAGGCCTTTGACATACATTTGTACCACACACAATACATCTGAGGGACCCTGCTAGAGCCAGGATGGCTAGTGAGATTGGCAGCCCCCTTGCTAGTGTACTGGATGTGTGTTCATTCTGTCATGCCTCTGAAGGGTAACAGCCTTTGGACGACCGGTGTGCTAGAAGGGCTGTTTACTGCAACTCTTCATTATGTGGTTCTTGCAGTCCTCTCCCAGGACATGCTGTCTGTGCTTGGGTCTCCTGGGCTGCCATCAAAGCACAGGCTTTTTGACACAGGTCAGAGAGACTCCTCACCCCAGCCTTGCGTTGCCACTTTTGGTCACTGAAGTCACACTCATCCCATTCTCCTGGTAAAGTTCTTGTTTATCATCCCCCTCCTCCACTTCCTAAAGCTATAAGCCATTTCTCCTCCTCCGCACTCACCCTCTCTCACCTGGGTTATTGCCCTCCCATCTGTCCTTTCATGCTTCTGACACGGCTGCTTCATAATGTTGTTTTTCTAGTTTGGAAAGGCCACAGGGCCAGGCTAAGAGAGACATGCTGAACACATGTTTTCCACATGTTCTCCACATGTTCTCCTCATCTTCCCTCATACTGCTTCTCTAGCTGTCTCTACCTTTTTGATTAAACGGGAAGTCTAATAACCATGAGTGTATTCTCTTCTCTTCTAAGTTTTATAAAGGATGCGCTCAAAGGTCCTGTGTCATTGTCGTAAGAAACTTTGAGCAAAAACTTCTGTGAGTTGTTAAGGCACTTGTAGGTTCTTTAGCCCCTCACCACAGGCCATGAGCACTCACAGACTGGGCATACAGTTGTGAATGCTTAGGCTCCAGTTCAGAGAAATACTAAAAGAATACATGTGACGTTAAACATATGATTAAATACTTTTTTGTTTAAATGCTGCTTCCTTGAAGTGGACTCCATTCTGGAGGAGGCATCTTTATTAGTCTGATTCAGAAAATACTTAAGAGTATACCAAAGTTTTAAGGATAGTAGTGCCTCCACTATTTTGTATTTTTAATGACTCTTAAGTAGGGCTGGGTGGTGTAGGCAAGGCAGAAAATGTAGACTCTCCTGGTCACCTTTTACATTTTTACTCACTTTGGAATCTGAGTGTCTCTGAACTCTAAACGTGTTTCGGTAGTGCTGCTGCCTACTTGCCACTTGGATGTTCAATAACGTACCCAGGTCCAGATTATTTAAAGCAATTGCCATTAAATGAGGAGCAATTACGTCTTAGAAAGGAAATCTTCATACAGAGTTAGCATTATTTCTATGACTCTGTTTGACAGGGAGTTGGACCCTTGGACTCTTGAATCACTCTCTTGCATCCCAATGACCAATCTGGGAACAGCTAGGAGTCCAAATCTTTTTGACTTAAAACATGTAGGCTTCAAATCTTCTCTGTACTGAACTTAAACCAAGGAGAACTGGACATCTAATTGTATTTTTGAATCTTGCCTAAAATCTCTGGAGACTTTTGGAGCATTTATCCCTAGGACATTTTGCTTGAGTCAAGAATACAGACTGGAGCTGTGGCTGAAAAAAACATGCCGACATGTGACATAAGCGCATCAGTCAATGAGTCATCCATCAGTGCCAGAGGACAAAGTATTCTTTGTATTTACCTAAGAAGTAGTTACCTATTTACTTTCTGAAATTATGCTTGTAGTACTAACTTGACATTTTGGTTTGCTGTACAGTGAAAACACTATTTTAAATGCCTTGTATAAAGACAGGCCTTCTTGTTTCTTGAACAGTCAGAAATACTAGAGAACAAATGTAAAAGGCCCATTTCCTTCCTTGCTATGTGTGGTCTAGGAAAAATCCTGAATTGTGCTAGTAAGAGACAGTCTCTTTTCTTGCCAGTGATGTAAGTGTTGGGCCTTCAGAGAAGGCTGAGTTATTATCATTGCCTTCTGGTCTGTCACTCTTTCTGTTTTCCCTCTGTTTTGGCTTTTCATTCTATAGATATATTACTGCAAATGTATTTTAAAAAATTAAAGGCAATAATTTATTGAAAGGTCTTTACCTGTAAAGGACTCTAGGCATACCACACACAGGCAGGTCCCAGCTGGGAAATCCAAAATTAAGGCTGAAACTCTGTCTCTCAGGCTCACTGTTTCTCACGGTCCTTGCAGGGTGATGGGATGCCTGGACTTCCCAGCACACGTGGTAACAATCAATTTCAGTGTGGTGTTAGAGGCCAGTGCTAGGAGCTGAAGGCAGAAGAAGAGCTGAAGGGCAAAGGGAGAGAGTGAAATTTTGCTGTCAGTGCTCAAGTGTCTAGCTCTGCACAGTCCTATGACATGTAAGCAAAAAATTGAAAAAATTTGAAAAAATTACCCTGGGACTAGGAAAGCAAATTGATGCAAAGCAGGATAGCCATTCTTTCAAGGAGTAGTAAAATTATTTTTTGTCATTTTTCAAGGAAAAAACCCACTGATCCAATTTGACCAACTCCACTCCAGCAGTGCAACAGGAGCCAATGGCCAGATCTCCTGTTTTACGAGGCCTATTACAAAACATTTGCACATCTAAAACTTGTGCTTTTCTGTATCTTGATATGCTTTTTCTCCTCAGAACAGGTTTTTCCCTCAGCATTTAATTCCACATTAGCCATCACCTTTTCCTGCTTTACAAACCTCTCTGTGTGTGCAGTTTGAAGGTTGTGTGGGCACCAACTTAATGAGCTTCCTAGGGGAGGCCAGAGCCATGGCCTCTCACAGGGGCAATGAGCTGCATGTTAGGACCTGGCTTCTTCTGAAATGGTCTGTAAAGGTACAATATTACAGGAGCAATAGACTTGAAAGCAAAACAAAGGTGCTTACAGCCAGAGACATTTAAGTCCTGCACGAATAACTCTGCTGGTCTCTTGTAACCATCTCTTACCTAATCTAAACTAATCTAATCTAACACATCTTTTCTGCATTTATTATCCTTTTATCAGGGAATGACAGGAAGGAGGTTGGGGCCTTGGTAAAAGCATGAGGCAGAGAGGCATGAGACATGGTGTTGGGCAAAGATTGAAGGAACTCTACAAGCTCTTTTATTAGGCCATGGACTTTGCAAACTTCAGACCTTGTCCTTCTCCCATCCCACTGACTTTGAGGTGGTGACGACCTGGTGGCAGAGACTTGGTGTGGGTGACTGAGACACTATAGCACAGAAAAGGATTGTTCAGAGATTTCCTTCCTGTGGCTTAGAGAGTTTCTCCAGCAAAATTCAAATGCAAGGCCATGGATACCTCTGATCACCACTCAGAAACATTATTAATGACACCATTTTCTGAAGAGGTCCTGTAGTTTCTACACCATGAGATTTCATTTGGTTTCCTTGATGGGAATGAGCTACAGCTACTGTCAGTGTTTATTTTCAGCTAGTTTTACTGGTGGCACTGCTCAGTAATGCAAGGTTAGGATGGTCCAGTTAATCAACCCTCCTCCTCACTGCCTCCCCCTTTCACTTTTTCTCTGCTCTTGCATCACAGAAACATTTCCAGCAATTCCCTTTACATAACAGTTACTGAGACAAAGGGCTGTCTATCTGTGCTCCAGCAGAAACTCAGAATCCCAAAATGAGTAAGGTTAAAAGAGACCACATCTGATCCAACCTCCCTGCTCAAGCAGGATTGTCCTAGACACAGGATTGTGGGTCCTATGGCACAGGATTGCGTCCAGATGGTTCTTGAATATCTCCAGTGAGAGAGACTCCACAACCTGTGTGGGCAACATGTTCCAGTGAGGAACTCAAGTGATAAGAAAGATGCACCCTTCACACAATTAATTCCCAAACCACACAGGGCAGGGAGGCATCCAGAGGTGCTTATGAGGACCCAGTAAGGCCCTTAGGCTCTTTCAGACAGAGGACTGTATTTCTAGGACACAGCATGAGAAATAAAGAGTGACCCTATATGAACAAATATGCAAAGCTTCCTGCCTCTTAGACAACTTAGGGATGTGGTGGTGCCAAGTCTTTCTGAAGTAGCCAGGATGGGCTGCTTAGCAGGAGACACAGTGAGTGCCTTTCCCACTCATGGCAGGCAGAAGAAGGCCTGCTTATTCATGAAAACAGTTTTGAGAAAGAGAAAGAAAAATTAATCTGGAGTGTTTGGTTCCTGTTGGAACACTTGCAGCTTGCCCTGGTGATGGTGCCCACTGGCGTATCTAAAGGCTGTCAGCCAGCAGAATACAGCACACCGATGTGGTGGGGGTGCAGGCCTGCAAACCAGAGCAACTGGTACCTGGGGCTGCTGTGGCTAATGGCAAGGGACACTTCTGACTGGGCAGGGATGAACCAGAGTGTAGGATGATGATATGAAGGGCTTCATGTTTGCTTTCCCAGTGTGGCCTAAGTGATTCCCTGGCTTGCAAGGAACACTAGGCAGATGGCTGAGAGCTTTCACCCCATCTGTCTATGAAGGGAATGAGTACCTGGTGTTACAGATAGAAAAGGTCTGATCTACTGACAGAGTATGGCTTTGCATGCAGAAAGGTACTTGAACGGCTGGGTACAAAGCAGAAAGTAAACATGTAGACCCTTGGCTAGGGCAGGACCCTTCAGTTTTATACCCAATCTCATTACTTTCTTCTGATTAACACCAGTGAGAGAAAGAAGAGAATCAGTACTGATAGCAGCAAGGCTGTAATTTCACTTCTGGCTAATAAGCCATTTGATCTTTGCATTACTGGTCTTGCTGGAAACCAATCTGACCTCCTCCAACTGAGGCTGCCCCATGGGGCTCACATCCTGACACACATCTGCAGCCATCACCAGTGGCACATGAGGGAGTGACAGAGGGAACGTCACGTTCATCCTAAGGCTCCACAGCCTGTTGAAGGGAATCTTATCACAGCTGAGGCATACTACTGCAAAGCTCTAGATTGCTTTTCTGGGTCTGTAGGTTTTGAAGCTGCTGTGGCAGTGCATCACAGAGTCCCAGGAGGAAGTTTTGTTGTTATGTCTCAGGAGGAGGCACTGGGGTTGTGCTAGCGAGCCTGTTCATACAGAAGACAAGTGTTCATATTGCCACTGAAGAGAAAAGGACTGGGCCCAACCTTAAAGTGGAATGCTATGTTCTTAAGATAAGGAAAAATCAAATTAAAAATCATTTCCATGGAAGAATTCAGTTTGGGTTGACTGGCTTTGTTCATGTCATCAGTACATAATCATAGGGTAACCTCTGTTTTTGTGTCCTAGTTCATGTTAACACACAGACACTTGCATGCTAACCACTGTTTTCATAACCACCAAATTCTAGAGGTCAGGGATCTCTAGAATTAAACTTACGAGCTATCATAGTGTGGGCTGACGAACCAGCTCTTTTAGGGTAGTAGCTGAGAGACTCATTTCCTGTGTGGATGAGCCACAGAAATGGATGCATAACACACACTGACCAGCGGGTTACATTTTGGCCTGTACTGTGCAGATGTAACCCAGCGGCCTGGGTGAAGCAATCTTAAAATGACATGGAACATACCATCGTTAGGACCTCATCATACTGTGGGTATCAAGTGTAGTACTTCTCTTGCCAATAAGTTCAGCTCAGTGTTACTTAGAGTATCAAGATTTGTGTTAGTTGCAACAAATCCTGCCTGATCTATGTGTATGTCTATCACGTAGAAAGCTCACCCTCTATCTTAAGCTATCCACACCAAAATGTCTCTAAGGTAAATTTGAACAAATTATTCTGGCTGGGGGTATGGTTCAGAGTGGTTCTGCACTAACTTGGGCTGAAACATATGTAACTAAGGTGCTGTTAGTCCACCAGAATCCTTGTTTGTACCATTCATCCCAAAGGAAGGATGAATTCTCCCGCAGGTTGTACTGGACCAAGACAAACTGCAGATCTCTGTGCAAGGGACTGTGGCCTCGCAGTGCCTCAGTCGCATGTGTGTCAGTGAAGAAAGACTAATGGTGGCAGGATTTTGCAGCGGGACTGACACCCTCAGGTCACTTGTCCTGCAGCAGAGGTTCACACCTTCACACAGGCTTGCCCCAAAGCCAGGCACACTGACAGCATGGGTCTGCCTCAGCCTACATTTAAGCTTGAATACTGGGAGTATTATTTCCATTTTGAGCTTTTTCCAAAAAAGTAATTTTTTCAAATGTTATGAAAATAGTTAAATAATTTTGTAAAGCCTGAAGAACATTCTTTTGCATCAGAATTTGAATTGGAAATGGCTGTTTTGGGGCCAATTTACTTTAAAAATGACTTTGTCCACAAGGAGTGAGTCGGCCTATGGTATTTCCAGCCTACAAAGCTTTTTTTACTTCAACGAGGGCCTTAAAGCTAAACAAGAAAAATCTTAGTCCAAAGAAATTCCAATATTGCTTATGCCAGGAAAACTAAATCCATTCTTGAGTTTACACTGCTGAGGTTTAGTGGCAGAGAACTGCCCATATGCTTATCCATGCTGTCACACCCTCAAATTATCCAAAAACAGGGTAGCTTTTCTTGCACAGAGCAGGTTCTTACCATGTCTACAGGGGAGTATAAAGTCTGTGGACATACCTGTCAATCTTTTATAAACTACAGATCCTCTAAAAGTTTTCCAATATATATGAAGGTTCATTTACAACTAATTTAAGCCTCGTGGCAATTGACTTGCTTTTCTTACTTAGCTTTCACAGACCCTTCAGAAGTAGTCCTCAGACCCTCGTGGGTCTGCAGACCACAGCTTGAAAACCACTAGCTCTTAGTTTAAATAAGATACTTTGGGGCCTTTTGGGCCTAATTTTCTATAGCCTTGCAGCTTGTGAGGTCTTATATACCTATGCGAAGTGTGAGTAAAATGCTACCAGATGAGGATGGTGGTGTTCAGTCCTGGTGTTGGCTTTTATTTGGACAGGTGTGAAGGATGCCAGTGCAAAGCAGTGACAGATGAGGGCCCCAGCACTGTAATTGCTCCCTGCTCCATGGAGATCTTGAGCAGCACTACTCACAGCAGACCTGGGGAACAATCCTATTTGCAGAACCATCATTCTGCTGTTATTCCCTGAAAGCCAGGCACTGGCCCGGCACATCAATAACCACGGCAAGGATCAGGCCATTAGACACCTTGGAGTGACAGGTGGTTCTCTCGGGCTAAGGGGCTCTACTGGAGGTTAGACTCTTGCTTTGTAGTGCTGTTTGCACCCCCATTCAGTCTCAGTGTGCTTACACTTTTTGGTGTTTCATGTCTTGAACATGGAGCAACAATCTTTTCATTTAAGCGAAGTACAGTGAGAAGTGTTAAGTGTTTCAGTGCCTTTTCTTTCCTTTGATCTCACATAAAGCTCCATGCAGAGGGTTACATGATCTCCATCACTATCTCCTTTCATGCCCCATAATTAGCACAGGTCCATGGGCTGGGTGCAGTGCTATCCTTCCCTGTGCTAAGAGGGGAGAAGTAGAAGGGGTTGGAGCGATTGTTTGCTGTGTTGATGACTGTGGTGTTGCCATGGAAAAGCTGGAGACTTCAGGGGAGTTTGTGTTTTGTTGGGCAGGGAGCCAGCCTGCTCTGACTTATTACAACTGTGAGAGTGAGTGAGCCATGCAGAACTTTATCCCTCTGTAGCAATTCCAAGGCAGGGAGAAAAAGAAAAGGACAGGATTGCTTTAACAAGGAGGAGTGCAGTGCACTTTGCTAAGGCTGATTGCATTAAATACAGAGTTGTAGAAAAAAATCCTTTACTATTTTCTACTTTTTTTTTTTTACCTTTTTTTTCGGCAGAATGTGTCCACTCTCTTCTAAGGACTGAATTCAGAGCAGTGCAAATAATAAAATCTCAAGTAATCCTCCTGGAAGCGAACAGAGCCATTTAATTGGCTATATCTGTACAGAAAGGAGCATTTGGAGTTCTGCTGAGTCTGAGTCCATTAAAGTCTTTGATCTGTTCCAGAAACAAAAGCGGAAGCAGACTATACTGTTTTCATTATCTATACTGAATGAAGTGCAAAAAGTAAATACATAGTGTGAACAGGGAAAAAAATTAATCAAGGCCTAGGTCCAGCAAAAAGCTATCTTCATACTGAGCTTCCCGTACTCTGAGTAGTGCCATTACTCCCTGGAGGTGGAATTAAAAGCCATGCATGCTTTCTACAAATCACTTTCTATGGGCAGATCTCAAAGCAATATACAAAAGCAGCCAGTTCCATTACTCCCTCATTAGAGATTGAATAACTGGGGCCACAGGGCTCATCCAGGAGACTAGATCCTGCCTGAATCCCTGGTTAGCCACTGCCTTCTTACCAAGCTCCCCCTGAGTGTACAGAAACTAGGTGTGGGATGTCAGGGTGTTCGGAAGCATTAAAACACCACTGCATAGTATAATTTGTTGTAACTGACCATTCACTACAACCCTGGCTGCCATGTCATGTTCTCGTGTTGTATTTAATTGAGATAGAGGCAACTGCCTCTTCCTGAACTGTATTTGAGAAGGTGGGAAATAACAGGATTTTGGTAACTTTCTGATTTTCTTTTTTGAATTAGAATTTCCTACCTGACTGTTCACTGTTATAATAGATGCATCTAGGAGTCCTATTTTAACATACACTTCTCAGGGAAAGGTGTTCTAAATGTTTATCATAAATTGTCATCTAGCAAAGTTCTGATTTCTAAAAGAACAGAAGAAAGCAAAATTACTTCCTATAGGGGTTGGCCAGGGAACACACAGGGAAATCTTGACTCTGCATGAGTCAGTGACCAACTTCTGGAGCTTGCAGTCCTCCTGTGATCATACTCAGGAGGTGAATCCTGCAAAAACTCTGACCATGAGAGACTGCCATGAACTGCAGCCAACAGCATCACCACTTGTTTACTTCCAAAGGTAAAAAATTGCCTGGGTACCATCACAGTCTCTGATGTCAGGCTGGCTTGCAGTGCTCTGTGATTGAGCTGGAAGCTCCAGCTGAGAAGCTGCGGACAGGTCTTGCCAACAAGGGAGGTGACAGAAAGTTCTCTTTGTTTCACTCTGATCTAGGTAAGGTCTAAAGATTAGGTATTACCACAGGATCCACTCACGGTTTGTCAGTGAAGCCATTGCCTCTTTTCTGTATCTCATTGCATTTAACAGGATTTGTCTTGGGAGGTGGTTGTCCAGTTACTTGGTGGCTGTGACATCTCAAGAAGTTACAACATAAAGTAGACTAACTTTGTGTTCCAAATACAGCAGGACAAATCAACTAGTATAAGTAATATGGCTTGATGAAACTGGCAGCTTACACCAGCAGAGGACTTACCCAGGGAGATGAAGGGTTGCTGCTTTAAAGCTAAATGTCTGCTCATAATAGTTGCTTTTATCCTGACACTTTTTTTCTTACTTATTTCTGTGACATTACTGGTTCAGTACGAAAATTTCTGTCCTCCCTACGGAGTTGTAGTAGCTACATGTTCAGGGACACTCCAGATTAATGAGATCTGCAACATCTTTAATCTTTCCTCACAGCATGCTGAGCTTGGGATGCAGTGTGTGAGAAAGACCAAAAGTGAGGGATGCGAGAAATGCAGTCACACAGGAAACTGAAACTGCGGTGTCATTCATTCCTGTAGTACAAAAAACCCTTTCTGTAACCTCAGTTTCCTGATTCTCGTGTGGCTGGGGCCAGATTTGCCACTGGTGCAAACTGGTGCAGCACTACTGACATCAGCTGACAACACGCTGGTTTACTCCAGGAGATAATTTGCTCCAAGTCGTTTCAGCAACACAACCAAGAGGAAAACAGATGCAGATGAATACAAAAGCAGCAAGGTCTTATGAAATGAAGGGATTGTTTTTAATAGTTGATGAGCATGCAGGCTGGGCTTAATGACACTTGGACCCAGTTCTACCACTGTTTTTCCAAAGGAAAAGCTACTGCTGAGTGCACAGCCAAAGTATCCACAAAGTTGTTTATCATTCAGGGAGTCAAACTGAACCATGTCTTGAAAATGCATGTTATTTTGTATGCTGCTCCATCTGAGGAACTGCTGAAGTTTCCTTCTCTAAGGATCCTAATGTTTCTCAGCTTTTTTCCACTAGCCAGAGAGGAGCTGGCTGGTATAAATTGCAGCAGCAATCTTCTGGGGTCATGCCTGCTGTGGTGTCAGAGAAATCTGGGAAGTCATCTTCCGGAGTTCCTGTTTTATTTTCCTCCCCTGAGGCTAAAATGGTCTTAATAGTATTGAGCCAGACCCAGCTAAGGATATGTCCTACAGCAGGTCTTGCTATGTTAGTTATAACATTTTCAGGCCCCCAGATATGGGTGTCAATGGTGCTTATGTTGTTCTACAAGTATCAGGGAAGTTAAACTGGCAGAACTGGGGTGAGGTGGGAAGAAAAGGGAAGGAAACCTCTGCACACTCCTTCCTCTGGCCCCAGGGGATTTGTTCTGTTTGCATTGGGCTTGTCTGAGCTTCAGGGCAGTGAGCAGAGAGGAAGCTGGAGTGAAGTTGTAAACTCACCTCAAACCTAGCTGCATCCTTGTCCTGATGCCTTTTTTTATTAGGCAGTGGTGTACAAAGCCTCCCTGCACACAGTGAAGTACCCTCCACTTGGCTTAGTGGTGTCTTCTCACTAAAGTCGTAACTTTTACCAGCTATCAGCGTTTCAGGCTAGCCAAATGAGAAGAAAAGTCCATGGTTAGGCAGAGACTAATTAGAGAGATTAATCAAGGGCGCTGGCAATAGTGTGGACAGCCTGTGGAAAAGAGGGATGAGGAGACATCCATGTTCCCCAGCCTCCCACCAACAGAGCCTTGCTGCTTCACATGGCTACTACAAACTTACACAAGGGCTGTGAATTCCTATGGTGTTTCTTTACCTCTGTCTCAGCCAGGTAGAAGCTCTGTGGAAGTAGAATAGCTCATGCTACACATCAACACTGCTGCAAGAGGGCACCTTCCTTCTCCTATACCTCTCATCAAGCTGACCAAGGCAGATTTCTGGCCTACTTGATAATACCTAAATCACTCTAGTGGGGAGGAGATAGCAAAGATAAGCTTGTGAAAGTGGATATTCTGGAGTTTGTGGATGCCTGGATACTTCCTTGTGCTATTTGGAAGTGCTTCTTAGAGGTTGACCCATATGTAAACCGAAGCTCTTTGGATCCTGCCAAATTCTTCTCTCAGGGTATTGCAGAGACTGCTGAATTCAGGGATAGCAACAGCAGTCCTGCATTCCTTTATGCCATTTTAAAATAGGCCATCAACCCAAAAGCATAATCTTAAATTTAATCCAGAAGAGATTTTGAGTTGTGCTGAAAGCTCAGCTCAGTTAGGATAGCTCAGGGCCACACTTGTTTACCCCAAATGTGGTTTTTTTTGTTGAGGGCTCGGTGCAGCAGCTGGCTGAGGGGGAAGGGGCAAGAGATGCTGCGTAGGACTGCAGCCACATGCCACATAGTGCAAGTGTGCATGGCACACACTGCTATGTGTGAGTGGGAGGGGAGAGGGGAAGGAGAAAAGATCAGACCACTACAGCGCCCTGGGCTTCCTTGGTAAAATTGTAGAGGACTTAAAAGGAGTGATAGACTAGGTGGAGGCAGCATTAAAAATAATTGCATTCTGCTGCTTTGGTTATAACGTGTCCCTTGTTCATAACTCCATCCGTGACTCAAGTGCCCTGCAGAAGTCTGGACATGTGACAGCTAATAAATTCATTTATTGCGAGGGCTGTTTGTTTCAAATTCAGAACTGAAAGTTCAACTGCAGGTGCAGCAGGGCTGTGCAGGGAAGCAAACGCAGATTTACAGCTGTTGTGGCTTACTCCACTCTGCTACAACAAATCATTTTGTTCAGGAAAGAGGCTCTGCTGTTGGCCAACCAAGATGTGGTCAGAAATTTGAAACGCTGCTTTGTTAGTTTAAATGAAAACATGGCTGGACATGTTAGGGTGGCCATTTTTTTTTTAACATTTAGTGAAATCTGTCATAAATCAAAGACTGATAGAAACTGAACAGAATGTTCCACTGTCATTTGCTATCTTCTTCCTTTGCCACTGTGAGGGTGAATCAAGATCAGGATTTTAAGGTGCTCAGCTCCAAAGGCCAGTTATTACTTCCTGCTGTGATCCTGTTTGATTTTCTGAAAATGAGTCAGTCATTTTCTGCTAGAATTTGGTGCAGGCTGAGCCTTTTCTCTGAGCTCCACTCTGCAAGACGAAAAAACATATTGCTTCACAGGCAAAGCAAGTCTGCACAATAGAAGACTTCCTTACAACTGGGCTCTGCCAAGTCTGCTCTTAGCCCTGCAAGGAGTCATGTTACTCCTCAGCAAGGTCATACAGGCCTAAAATAATCACTGATGTTTATCTTTCCCAGAGGATATTAAGCACCCCCAAACATCACCACAAGAACATCTACTTAAAAAAAAAAGGGAAAAGGATTGAAAATAGTTTGCACCTCAGCTATCAGTAGAAAAGCATTATGGCTTTGTCTTTTCCCGTAAATATTTTGTGATCTCACATCTGAAGTGCTGAATTACGCCAACAGTGGAGGAGGAACAGCTTTGCTGTTTTTCATTGATGTTATATCTCCCTATTTACTTAGAAGCAGGCTGTGTACTTTTCTCATCATTTTATTGCTGTACCTTGGCTGTGTGCTGTTTTTACGCTACTTTTGCCATAGGGAGAACTGGAGGATGGCTTAGTTAGGGCAGTGCTGAGACTCTTTTACAGCCTAGATACTTGCCTGGAGATGCACTAGCTGACTGCTTCATGGATCTAGATCTTTGCAACACCCTTGAAAAGGAGAAAAGTCACGTCAGCCTGTTTCCGCAGACACAGAAGGAGGAGGCTTGGGAGGAGTGTGAACTGGCAGCTGAACTCTGCTCTCTGCCCAGTGCTGGTGGCTGTCACACCACAGCTCCATCACCTCGCCACTGCCTTGTGTGCTCCCAAGTGGTCTAGAGCAGCTCCAGATGAGCAGAAAGGCTGCAGGATGAGCTGGTGATGAAGAAGGGAAGGGTGAGCAGGCCATGCCTTGTGTCAGGCTTCAAGAGAAGAAGCAGAGACTGCTGGTCACACAGGATCTAAGCCTATATCACTTAGGGTCCCAAATCACAGGGATTTTATCCCAGTCAAGGGTGTCCAGCACTGCTGATAATGATTTGCAGTGCAGGAAAGAAAATATACAAATGCTTTGCAGGCCATATTCCCCTGCCTTTGATGTCTGCACCTCTGAACACCCATTTACTTCAGTCTTCCCTTCAACACTGTGTATTTGGCACATCCTCTCATGCCTACATCTCCAAATTCACAAGCCTCCTCTGGCTGGCTGGAGCGAGAGACTTTTCCTCGCCGCAGTGGTGTTCGTGGGAAGATGTGTGCTCAGGGGGATGCAAAATTTTCAGGCAAGTTCTTTGTGTTTTGACAGACTTCGCTGAAGGATTTTGCTCTGACTTGAGCCAGACATGGTACTGGCAGATGCTGTGCAAGCTTCCCACGCAGCACTGGCAGTGCCTCTCGGATCTGACCCACGACCACCGCCCCTCTCTGACCCCCCTTCCCTCTCCTTTCTCAGCCCAGGCCAGCATTTATCTTGAGCAGAGAGAGCTCTCCCTGCCAGATTGCGTGGTGGTTCTATGATGTGAACAGATGGGACTAGGGGGGCAGGCTACATCTGTTCCCTGAATGCTTCCACCTTCGCAATTGTTTGCAAATGGGTGAGAGCTCTGGGAGGCTGGGAAACTATGGGTTTGGGCTCAAAATGTTCTTTTCCTTTAACATGCTCAAAAGTGAACCTGTGCTGTGTAATTAAGTTTGACGCTGATGAGGAAAACACCTGCTGGTGCAAGCAGCTTGCGTCTTTATCCACAGAAGCATGGATTCTTTGCAGGACTAATGCTAATGCTTTCTTCAGTCCAGTTTGGAAAGGCCCAAGTGAAGAAACATGCCTCGGGATACCATTCCACAGCTTCACAGCACCAGGGTGTCTTTTTTTGAGATTCAGCATGGATTTAATTCCTGTTTCAATTTCTCTTTTTTTTTATGTAACTGATCTTCAGAAGGCTTCATCTCTCATTTCTTTGCAAGTACTAGTCACAGACAGATGTAAATAGCAAAAGAAGGCTGAATTCTTTGTGAAAAATGGGCCATAAACTCTTACCTTTTAGATTTTTACATCCTTTAAGTGTTTTCAGGTTATCATCCATGTTTACTTTACTTCTCCTGCTTATTTCTTGCCAGATTCTCCATACAGTGCATAACTTTTCCTCATAAATCATGCTATCTTGCCTCCTGGACACAATCGCCTCTGTCCATCCTGTTCTTGCCAGGGAATGAACTGCCCCCATCTCTCTCACCCTGTCTTCTATCCAACACAGCATCACCTTATGGGCCACCCAAAGCCCTAAGGGCTGGAGCCACTCATGCTGAGCCCTAGCAAACCTACCAACGCCAGCTCTGGGCAGGGCAGCCCTGTTGGCTCGCTGTCAGCTGAGAATGCTCTCCCAGACCCCTGACATCAGGGGGACTCGACCACTTGAGACCACATTGTGTGTCCGTGCTCAGTCCCCTTATGCCCATCTCCTCCCGGCACAGCAATGCCAGGATGTGGGAGCCTGTTTTCCGTGCGTTGGGCTCACACACTGGCGGACTCCTGTCCTCTGGTCAGTGATGCTGTGCTGTAGGACTGATTTCTCAGGAGAACAGCAGTACCTACTTCCTGTACAAAGTGTGAAATGAGAGCTTGAGTACCTCTGAGGCTCTGGTTGTGCATGTTTATGGCACTCATCTGCTCTTCCTCTGTACTCTCATCTGCACTTGGACTCCACCTTTCTGAATGTGTGTAAGCCAAGTAACTATTTTCCACAGGCAAAAAGTTGCCATTTTTTTCCTGAATTAAACATCAGCTTCTTACACTTTTTAACTGCAGGTTTCTTTCCATTTGCAATATTCTGCTGTTTTCATTGTTTCTTGATGTTTCTCCAGTTCTGTTAGCAGTTGGTGATTTCATTCCTGAACTGTTTATTTCTTCTTTCAGATTATTTGTAAGTACTAAAAAAAATTCCACTTTAATACACTGATTCATGCATTGCCTCACAGGGCAGGACTCATTACATTTACATGAGAATTAGCCTTTGGTTATGAACCTTCAGCCAGTTTTCAAACCACATCACAGTGGCCCTATTCTGGCATACTGAATTATTTCTCTTTTAAGATTTTATCCATTGGTAATATTGTGTGTTTTAAAATAAAAGGAAACATAAATTTTAAATCTATGCTGCCTATTATTTGGGTTTCCTTTTCCCTCTGGATGTTTAGCAAGTTATTACGTCTTTATATCGTTTTCATTATTTTACTGTGAAGAGCGGCTAGATATAAAAGATTACAATTACTACAATCACTCCAGGATCAAAAAGCACTGCTCTGCTTGCTTTTCTTTGGTCTTTCACTTCCTTCCCACTGAGCAGGGCTGTCGGCACTGCGGTAGAGCCCAGTGTTAGGGGATTCAGAACAACTGCCTTTCATTCAAAGGCTTAACGTTTCTGGCTTAACGCTCTCCGTGAGTATTGTGTTAGCTCCCTCTCTCAGAAAAACAGGAGTATCCGTATTTTGATCTTCCTAGAGATACAGATTCCAGTTTTGGCCCAATGAGAATAATTACTTACTCTTCACATCAGAGTTAACCATCATGTTTGTTCCCAGATCTGAAGGAGACTAAGGCGCAAAGGAAGGCAAGGTTATATTCTTGAGTGAAATGGGTTCACTAAGTTCCAAGTGCATCTTCAAAAACACTATTCCTAGTGAGTATACACAACATTTCACTGAGCTCAGTGCTGTTACGTGTGACCAGATTGGATAGGAGTCACTTTTGGGAAGTGTAGTGAAAAATGTCCTCCCCGGTATGACACACATTGTTTATTTCTGCACAGAACTCCTATAAGCCTTTACAAAATGCCCAGGACAGCAAGAAGCAGATGCTATGATCAAGTATGTTTTTGTCTTTTCATTAGGAAACAAAATATGGACTCATAACTCACACAGTTGTGGCCAACTTTTCACTGTCTTTAGTCAAACCTGGCTAAAAACTGGCTGGTGACAGTGGTTTTCATGTTGTCCAAAGAGTCCAATAAGAAACGTACAATGCTATAAATGACATTTTAGGCATAATGTTGGTTTTTTGAGCACAGAAATAGTCTATATCTGAGCTGGATGCAAAACATGCTTTGTTGGTGGTTACAGGCTTGGTTTTCCCTGTGGTTAAGGAGGGACTGTGGGGTTTAATGGTGATCTGGGAAATGGTCATCCCTTCTTGTTTCTTAATAAGGCAGATGCCTGTCCTATCATAAAACCTTGCAGGAGCTGTGGCTTTAATAAAAAAATCTTATTTTACATGTGTCTATTGAGTTCTCCAGTGCCCTCCTCCAAAACAAATCTTAGACATCTATAGCAGAGCTGATCTTCCTGGATCCTGTTGTGTCCATGGAGTGAAATAAGAACAGCTTGGGTAGTATTTGATCTGTGAACATCCAAAATATGTCAGAAAAATAATACCTTAAAAATGCTTACTCTTTTCCATTGAATAAAACCAAAAACGTTTAGAGTGAATGACTCCTTCTCAGAGCTCTAGAAACAGGTGAAATATGCCTTGCCTGTTAGTGTGTGCTGTCGGAAGAGAAAGATAAACATGACTATTTAAGATCGAGGTGGAAGCTTTCAGAGTATTTCTGTAATATAAGTCTGACAAGCCCTGGAGGCAGCCCTTGAGGGCTCACGTGTAGGGCCTGCTATCAAAGCTTCTGAGCTGTCCCCTGCCTGCGCTGGCCCTGTGGCTCAGTGAGCCACCACACGTGGCCAGACAAGCTCTGTGCCAGCTGAAGGGTCAGGAGGCAGTCGTGGGGCATGGCACAGAGCTCTTGGCACTACAAAGAGTGGTGCCAAGACCTGAGACTGCATGGAAGCACAGCCTGCAGCTACCAGTCTGAACTGCTGTTGGCCATAGGGAGAGGAGGCCTCTGTAGGGACTGATTTGCCTGGTGCAAAGATACATATCCACTTTTTCTATGGCCATGTGGCATGTCTTGCACTTGGGACTTATCCCAGTGCCTTGGTCTCGGGACTTCAATGCCCTTACGTCTCAGTGACACCTCTATAAGGACACTGAAAATTTCACAAATAGAGGTCTCCAATGCAGCTCTTGCTATAGATGACTGTGCTAGTCAGCAGTGATGGTTTGATAAAAAGAATTTGTTCCCTATTAAATTTAATGCACAGAGCAGAAATTGAAGAAAAGGTAATTTTTGATATGCAAAAGCAGAGTTTGTTTGGAGCCTTTTAAACAACTCAGTGTTTTTTCCTTCCTTGCCAGGCTTTTAATGGTAGGAGAAAAATATCACACTAGCAGCATTGCCAGCTTTATGATTTTGTCATGAGACAGTGTTTTCTCTTTTGCTTAAAACCCCAGCTCCTAGAAACAATGCATTATGTGACAATCTCTCAGCTCTGCTTTGAAAAGCAAAGAAAATTTCTAGTGCTTTTTTTGTCAGAAAAATGATTGAAACATGACCCCAATTATATACTGAGAAATCCAAAACCATGTTTGGAATTGATTACACTTTTTATGTGCATGGTTTGAAGTCAATCGTGTGATTTTCTTTTGGAGGTACACATCTGACTCATGATTTCTGAATGCTTGAGGAGTGGTGCTATTACATTGGGGATACCACTGGTGTTTCCAAATCTGTTGAATGATATCTGACACAAAATGCTTTAGCTCCTTAAAGCAAAGAAATGTTTTTATTTGGTAAGATGTATAGGACAGATCCTGCTTTAAAAATATATGGAACACACTTTTGTTTTGTTTGTTTTTTTTTTTTTTTTTGCTGAGCAGCAGAAACACTGAGCAGGCCCCATGCAAATCCCTAAAGATGAAACATAATGCTTTTTGGTATGCACAGAGATTATCCAAGTTCACCACAACATAGACTTGACCAAAAGGTCCAATCCTGTGTATATTCAGTTCCTTTAGGGATACTGAGCTCGTGGGACTTTTGTACTTCCTAAAAAGCCCCCTCTGCCCCTTTCAGAGTTAGAGCACCTCATAAAGACTGTAAATGCTCCTTTTGGGCAGCATAATTCACTGTGATGGTTAGGCAGCAGTGCTGCCTGGGGAAGCAGCTACAGTGTGAATTGCCACGATAGGATGCACTGGCTCACATGTCCGTAGCTTAGTTCTAACCGAGGCTGTGAGCCAAGCCTTTCCCCTTGGACCCCTGCCTCTAAAAATCTGTGGCCAGCCCAGAGGAGGCTCTGTGAGCACACAGTTTGTGTGGGACCTGAGCAGGGCTGAGCATGTTGTGATGGGTCAGGTGCTAGAAAGGAAAGGCTGATGCCTTTGAGGGTAATAGTAACTATTCTTTGTTAGGGAATCATTTTTCAGGTTCTGAATTTAAACAAAGGCAGATGATAGCAACAGAAGACATGGCTAATGAACCTGCTCCCTCTGGGAGCCCTGTAACACACAGTGTCAGCACCTGGTGGATGATGCCATTCACTGCGATGCCAGTGTTTGCCCAGAACACAGGGTAGGTCTGGCATCGCTGCCATGCATGCAAACACTACTAAAATATCTTCTGGCTTTCATTTATTGTTAGCATATTTTTACTTGAGCAAACCCCCTTCAAAATTACCTGTAAAATGGGATTAAGGAGCATTTTTTCTTGCTGAGGGCTCCACTGGCCTTTCAGATTTTTTTGAAGAACCATGCATTTGTGAAAACACATCCTGCATGCTTGTCAGTAATAAGGTGAAAAATCACACACAGGCTTTAGCCATTCCAGAGGCCTCATGTTCTTTCCCCAACATAATTGAAAGATACTGCCTGAGTTCATGAGCCAAACTATGCCCCTGAATACTTAATTTGATGGGGTTGTGTATAGGTCCCCATAATTAAATGAAACTGCCAAGACTGGTGCTTGGTATAAAATTCATTGCACTGTTGGAATGATTGTATCTAGGGAGAGTTTCAACTATGTTTTCCCGTCTCACTCCCTTCTTCAGGTACTTTTTTGTTACTCCTTTTTAGCTTTGTTGTTTTGGATCAAAATTATCAGAAGTTAATAAGAGCCATAAATTAGGAGCAAGATTGCATAATCCTAGATTGTGAGATTTGGGATGTTTAAATTTTGCTGTGTTGCTAACAGATGAGGTGCTGGTTGCTTAGCACACGGCAAAAGCAGATCTGCTGAGATCTGCAGGGAATGAGTGCCTGAAGGCAGTATGAGATGGGTGAGGGTCCCAGCATGGTGCAAGGTACCTTCTCCTCCTCCACAGGAGGATCAGAAGAGAGGTGTGAGAGGGGCTTAGACAAGAAACCCCTGCCCTCAATTGATGTAGTAGGCTCCCAGGTGTCACCTTTTAGGGCCAGATTAACGCTGAAACAATAGATGCAGGGGAAGCATCCCCTTGAAACACATCTAGTTGTTCTGTGGACTGTGAACAAGTGAGTCTTGGCTGCCTTGAGTGGATTCACTGATGTCTACTAAGGAATAAACCGTCTCGCACCTTTGCCTCAGTGAGATAATGAATACACTTCTGTTTTCTCTGTCTATTGTCAATAGTCATGCAGTTACCCAAAATGTTTTCCAATTCTTTTATGTGTTCTTTTATATCTCAATGTTTGGTTAAAATTGGCCAGCAAATATAAGAATTAGTGGTTAAAGCCAGGCAAATGCAAGTATTCTTCACTAACCTAATCTCCTTTTATGGCAAGGAGACCCACTTAGTTGATGAGGGAAAGGCTGTGGATGTTATCTACCTGGACTTGGTAAAGCCTTTGACACCATTTCCCATAATATTCTCCTGGAGAAACTGGCTGCTCATACTTGGATGGGTGCAGTGTCCACTGGGTGAAAAACTGGATGGATAGCTGGGTCCAGAGAGTGGTGCTGAATGGAGTGGTGAACTGGAGTGAACTCCAGATGATGGCTGGTCACAAATGGTGTTCCCCAGGGCTTAGTGTTGGGACCGGTTTTGTTTAATAACTTTATCCATAATCTGGGAGGGGGGATCAAGTGCAGCCTTGGTCAGTTTGCAGACAATACCAATGTAGGCAGGAGTGTCAACCTGCTGGCGGGTAGAAAGGCTCTGCAGAGGGATGGACAGGCTAGATCAGTGAGCCAAAGCCAATTGTATGAGGTTCAGTGATGCCAGGTGCTGGGTCCTGCACTTGGGTCACAACACCCCCAGGCAGTGCTGCAGGCTGGGGGAAGGGACTAGAAAACTGCCTGATGGAAAAGGCCCTGGGGGTGCTGGTCTATAGCAGCTGAACATGAGCCAGGGTATGCCCAGGTGGCCAAGAAGGCCAATGGCATCCTGGCTTGTATCAGGAATAGTGTGGCCAGCAGGAACAGGGCAGTGACCTTCCTGCTGTATTTGGCACTGGTGAGGTCACACCTTGAATCCTGTGTCCAATTCTGGACTTACTATAAGAAAGACATTGAGGGGCTTGAGCGTGTCCAGAGAAGGGCAGCGGAGCTGGGGAAGAGTCTGGAGCACAAGTCTGATGAGGAGTGTCTTAGAAAGCTGGAGCTGTTTAGCCACAGAAAAAGAGGTTCATGAGGGACCTTATCAGTCTCTGCAACTGCCTGAAAGGAGAGTGTAGCCACGTGGGTTTTGGTCTCTTCACCCAAAGAACAAGGGTGAAGGACAAGAAGAAACTGTCTCAAATTGCACCACAGGAGGCTTAGACCATACATTAGGAAAAATTTCTTCCCTGAAAGGATCATCAAGCAGTGGAACAGGCTGCCCAGGGAAGTGATGGAGTCATTGTCCCTGGAGGTATTTAAAAGAGACGTAGATGTGGCACTTAAGGTCATGGTTTAAGTGGTGAACTTGGCAGTGTAGGTTAATGGTAGGCTTGATGATCTTAGAGGTTTTTTCCAACCTAAACAATTCTGTGATTCTGTGATTCTGTGATTCACATATGAGTACACATAGGACCACATGTACTTCTTTTCCTTAGAAAATCAAGCAAAAAAAAAGAAGACCACCCTAGTAAGAGAGGAGGCCAAGGAAAACTACAATGCCCTGTGTTAAGGAGAGCTTTGTGGTGGGTCTTTCTGGTTCCAGGGTGCATGAGGGCCTCATCCTGACTTCCTCCACACAACGTAATCCCACAGAGGACCAGCAGTGACTCAGCTCCTTTACCACTCACTGTGGGTACTACCTGCTGTGAATCCTCCCCACCTCCAGGCTTTTTAAAATTATATTGTTCTTCCTTAGTATTTGGTATAATGGAGTACAGCAGGCACTTTGGTATAGTGTCCGTTTTGAAACATGCCCAAGACCTCTTGAACACCACAATCCCTCGATGAGAATCAGTAATACAGTTTTCATTCTTTTAGTAACCCAAAGTCACATTTTTACCTGATTTATCTTGAATAGTTCTTTAGCAAGCATGCTACTTCCACATTATTGCTGATGGCTGACATTAGTAGTATAACTTCTTTCATTTCAGTACTCAAGAAGGAAATCGTACATGTATTTAGGAGTACAGTTAGCTTTTTTGTAGGTATTAATGCAGCGCCCCATCTTCGATTGCTGAATCTGAGCCAATATTTAAGAAGACAAACTACTGTAAAGGACTAAGTGCAGCAAAAGTTATGGTCATCAGTTTGCAAGTGAGTGCCAGCACTAATGAAAAGACCATGTTATTTGTCTTCACTGATTTCTGTCTTGAGAAAGACAAAAAATATTGAATAGAGATCCTACAATAGGATCAGGTAGGTAAAGTAGATTGGCATCCCATCTAAAGCAGAACACCCCTTGTAGTTAACAAAGCTTTAAGTATATATTTAAGACACTTTTAAAGACTTTGCTGCTTAAGAATGATTTTTGATGAATCAGAGACTGGATCCTTTAAGACTGCTGTCTTTTGTGTGAGGGGCATTTTCAAAACTGTAAATGAGAAAACGCTTTCTCTTGCTACTGGTTTTTGTCCTACTCTGACAATTTTTGCTAATTAACTGACAATTAGCAGCCCTAGACTTTATTGTTTATTAGTTTGCCTTATTTTCCCCTTTGTTAAATAAATGATCCAAAGTTAAGCTTTATGGATCACACCTCTTTGTTTGCCATTGTTGACGGATCGTTTTCCACTCAGAATGGAAATGATTAAGCCATATAAGAAAGGATCATGCTTGCCGCTTATTCTCTGGCATCATATATGGAAAAATATTGCAGCTGGTTGAATTGTCTAGTTGAAATTAGCCTTTAAAGGAAAACAAAACAGAAGGGAATTGTGCAAGTGGGTTCATTAGGGCTTTATCATAACAAGGAGTGAGTGGTGAAGAGGGAGAAAAGATGACGGAGTTCATGTTCCTGCAGATTAATTTATCAGTCTTTATGGGCACATGAAAAGAAAATTATGGCTACCTATAAAGGTCTAATTAGAGCATCTAGTGTAAATTCTCTGCAGCTAATCTGGTACAGTTCATAAAAAGCTAACAATAAAAACATAATGATGTGTTGCATTAAATGGGCAATCTTCAGCAAAATGGGGCTAAATTAAAAAAGGTCTATTGGAAAAGTAGGCTCTTTATAGGCCTTAAATTGAGGATAACTCATTAAATACACAGCGTGTTTTGCTGTTTAGTCCAATAGTGACTAATGTACCCTGGATGTGTACTCCTGGGAATGTTTCTGGTCTTGAGAGCAAGTCAGAACTTCTGGTAAAATCCTTTTAAGTCTCACCTTGAGCACTTGGAGAATATTTGCATTTTTTAATGTTTCTTCACAGTTCTGACCGTCATTATATAGCCCAGTCCTGCTGGTGAGCATTTCTTGGTGTAAGCAATCAAATCTGGGACAAGTTCTCTGACCCAGCCTTCATATCCATGCCTGAATTGTGGACATTTGAGAACTTGGCAAAGGCGCGAGTTAAAAATCTTGTATAAAACCTCAGTTCTGTCTGAAAGGAGTAATTCATAATTACTGTAATTTGAGAGTGCTGAGACTGCACTCTGAAAACTCATCTCTAGAAAGCCACTAAATATAGAAAGGCAAATGAATTTATTCAAAATTGTGTCAAAAGGAGAATTTTCCTCAAGCATTGCTTTGACTACACCATTGTCTTTCTGCCTCATGACTGATTTCCCCTTCTCACCCACTCCAGACACAAGCTACTTTTCTTTGCTTTGTGGACTCTCTGGTCAGTCCCTATGTGTTCTGGTTCTGCTGCCACTAATTGATTTTTGTAGTGGCCCCTTGGCCACTAATTGAATTTTTGAGAAAGTCTTTCTGTATATTTGAGGGGGAATTTTTCAAATGAACCAAACATCAAGCAGATTTTCTCTCTTTATCTTCAAGCTCTCTGGAAAACTGTCCTGGACAGATCCTTAAATACAGTTCAGCAACCACAAAGGAGCCAAGACAGCTTTTCATTTTTCTGGCTATGTTGGTCTCCTTGTCTGGTGATTTCCTCTGCTGTCCTTCATAGACAGTCCATCTTCAACAGAGAGGAACAATTTTTGAGAGGCTGCTGCTTTGCCATCATCTTTCTTATATGATACCATAACATAAAAAATTATAAAAAATACATAAAGAAAGGCAGGAGTTATGAGGGTTGGCCATGTTTGCCAGATGAATAAGAACTGTGAATTCTGGGGTCTTATCAGAGTACCCTGCAGAAAGTGGAACTCCAGTGACCCCTTCCTAGAAGTGCCTTTGAGACAAGCAGCTCTGTTCCCATGTTCCTGAGCAACAGAGAAAGAAAATAAAAAACTGCAGAGGCCAAGCAGACCATATAGGTGGTAGTTTCCTCCCCAAACCTTTCACTGCATACACAAATACAGCAATCAGAAGGCTATGTGGTATAAAAATCTATGTGAGCATACTTAAGGGAGAAAAAAGAGAAAGTAGCAGAGTTTTGTGGGTAAATTATCCTTTTCTATGTAAAAGAAACAGACTTAGCAATTATGTTTACCTCCACATCTTTGGAGGCCATTTTAGCAGAGGTCTCTGCTTCCCTGGTGTGACTGCCAAATCTGAGAATTTTTAGGTTGTGGATGATTGGTCTAATTGGTTGTAAAATAAACTATTTCAAAGAACTGGCACTCCTCACATCTGTCACTCTTGGTCTAGTGTGTTTGTGATGTATTTGCTGGTAGAGAAAAATGTTGCTGGACGTGTGTGCACTGGAAAGCTGCAAATTGTTTTGCCTTTCTTTTGTTTCTGTTTATCTTGGTTTGCAAATATTAAGCAGACATAGTTCTCAATATGGATGAATGTGCTGCAAAATGCCACTCAGCTGAGGAGATCATAGCTGTTTTCCAATTATTAAAAGCACATGCAGAAGAATAAACTCACAGCTGATTTCAGAATGAAGGTTTGTAGCAGATGCATAACCCTAGTGAGGAAAGGTTTAGGTAACAGAAACGCTGATGTGTTTTAATTTATGTAGCAAAATCCCCAGAGACAAGGAGGGTTGTACATTGACACCATCACCACATACAGGTTATACCTGCATGTCTGAGAGAGTGCCTGTTAAATGCCACATGGCCCAGTTCTTCCGGTTACACTGGTGACAAGCATGGAGTTTCCTGTGTGTTTGTGTTGGTCTGAAGAGTGAATATGTCTCTCTCTACAGGTCACAGAGGAGCACGAGTTCTGGGCTCTTTGGTAAAGAGAGGCTTTCCTCTTCCTCTCTACATATTCCTGAAAGGGCTGGATTTTTTTGGTTTTTGTTGTTTGGCTTTTTGGTTTTGTTTTTGGTAAAGCCACAGGAAATGCAAGCAGTTCTGAGAACAAGGTACATCCACCAAAACAAAGTTCTGGAAGAGGGGCAGAGATAAGGGACTAAGGAAGGATGAGGAAAGACATGCCTCTGTTACTGCCTTCCATCCCTACAATTTCTATTTAACAGGCGTCCTGTGAGAAGGCAACAGGATAAACCTTGATAAACCATCTGACTCAAACCTTGCATATCCAGGAGCCCTTACCAAGGGGTTGTAGCTTAGGACAAAATTTTAGCTATCAGTTGGGATGACGTTCAGAGCAGCTTTAGGGGGTAGATTGATACACCCTGCTCCCTCTGCTCCGTGTGAAAATCCTGGCCTCAAGCCCCGGAGAGCCTCCATTGTGTAATGAGAGCCCATGCGACACTTACCCATCCTACTCCCAAATCCTGAACAGTAAAAGATGGCCAAGCTGCTCTTCCCACCACAAGGAGCAGCTGGACCACACACTTGGATGGAAAACCTGCCTCATCTGTGTACATGCAGGCACTCCACAGTTTGCTCATCAGCAGGCACTGGGAGTCTGAGGGCAGGGTATTTGGGTTGTTTTGTTGTTTTGGGAATCAAAGTATGCAAGTGACCTCCTTCAGCTGCGTGTCACAAAGGACATGTTTGGGTTGGCTTTATGGTGCAGCACTATCTATAAATTTTCTTTCTTTTGTCAGTTTGTGTCGCAACCTTCGTGTTGTTTGAATGTGCAGGAGGGACCACTAGTGTCTACCAGAGCCATTTGTAACTATTTTTTTTTCCTCTGTCTTATCAAAAGTGAAGCAGTTTAAGTATGGCCAAATATCCAAAACCCCTGACACCATGCAATGGATGAAGTAAATATTTCTGTACTTTATGAAATCAAGGGAGTCTCAGATCCTTTGTAGCTGACTACGTAGTGATATTGCCTTTGTGTGCTTTCTGCTTGTTTGTAAATGTGTCATCTTCAGGAAATATTTCCAATACAGATCTCAAGGCTTACTGTAGGGGCGAAATCCTTTCTTTTGCTTGTACGACTTTGTGTTCTCCTCTTATACAGTGGAGGAGGAGGATGAATATTCCTCTGCGACCTGGCCTTGCAGGATAGCATCCCTTCCTTGAGACCAGACCTCCTGCTTGCTCAGGACTGAGCACATTTGCTCCAGACAGACCTGGGCCAGACTTGCCTTCTACTTGGTCTTCAGCCTTTTTCCAGAAAGGCTTACAAAGCCTCATTGGTTCAGGGCTATAGCACCCTCAGGGGAGCTACACAACCATCATCTCATGGCCTAGAAAAAAAGATTATTTAGATGAATTGTTCTAGAAACGTTTTGAGTCCCAACCAGACATTTAGGGCCAAATGCTGCTCAGAACTTTACACAGGCATAACTGCAAGTATGCAGGTCAGTATTTCTCTCAGCAAACACAAATCTTTTCCCTCTTTATCTATCTTTGAATGCCAATTGTACCAGAGATCTGTGGAGGCTTGAAGATCAATTTTGACATGAAAACAATCAGAATCAATAACAAGTAGATTATAAAATGGCCATCTTAAGGCTTTCTGCTATAGGCATTATCAAAGCATCTTCTAGGTATGTGGAGGATAAGATCTCCCTGACATGTGGACTGGTGTTTTGGTTCAGGCCAATGAGAATTTATAACAAACATCATGCCCTTTTCTGGGTTGTGACAAGGTAGGATTGACTTCCTCCAGCTCCTTGTACGGTCTGCAGAGAGAAAGAGTAGGGTAGCAGGAGGCCAGCTGTGGTTTGTACCTTATTTAAATGTCCAATTACTTGTCGGCAGCTTTAAGTTTTTTCTACTCATGTCCTTGGACAATCCAAACACCACCTGGCCAAATCCTTACCACTCTGCAGGTAGGTTTCTTAGCTCAGAATTAATACCATAGGAACAGGTTATGTGTTGATTTTGCCGAGAGCCAGGCAATGCGAGTAGCAAACAACATGAGCCCTTTTGTTGATCTTAGGTACCAAAGTGGTAGGGCGATACATTAGATACTTAGAGTCAGTGGTCTGAATATAATCCAAAATATTTATGAAGAAATTAGTAGCCTCCTTTGTAATGGGAACGCCATGTAAAAACACCAGAAGCTGCTTGCTTTTCCCAGAGGAACCACTGGAAGCTCTTGACTGTGCTATTCCACTTCCAGAAGTGAACAGGATTTGGTCAGCTTGGTCCCCACCAGACAGTGGTGTTCCCAAAGCCACCCTGTCCTCACACAGTGCTGCCTCATAGCTACATTTGTATGGGATGCTTCTTTGCTCTCCCTTATCATTCTGAATCATCTTTACCAAAGACCTTTCTTTCACAAACCAAAGTTATTCCAGTAAAGCTGGGTTTTATTGTCTCACTTGCAGACTTTGTGGACAATTATTCACAGGGAAAATATTTATCTTGTTTTTCCCAATCTCATTTCTACACCTGCCAAATCGCCTCACCCTTTCCAACTCCTTCTAATGCCCGTGAAGATCCCATTGTATCATTTTGGTCCGTTTCGTAAGCTAAAGAATGTATTGGATTGGGCAGGTCTGGATTTACTGCCAACTATGACAGCTAATTTGAATGTCTGCTAGTATCTCTGGGACACTATAATGTTCTAATCTTAACCAAAATGGCATCAGACTTCTGGCATGGCTTCATCATAGTTAGTGTCATTATTGGGAAAAAGATTTACTCCATAATGACCAGCTCAATTTGGTTTTTGCAGTGAATTCATACATTAATGATGGCAAGTTCTAATAATACTATTTCTCTGTTAAACCAGCAGCCCTGAAAGAAAGTGAGAAAGTAGAAATCTCAAGTTTGTTCAAAAATATTTGACCCCATCGTGTCTAAAGGGAAAAAATATTGTGAATATTTAGTCAATGTGTAGTATAGCTTCAGAAACGTGCTAGTGAATGAATGTTGGATTCTTTTCATTATTTTCTTTCTTAAATCTCCTGGATTGTTTGGGCTTTTTTAAAGCCAGTCTTATGATTTTGTGGTCCAACACTTGCATTTTAAACTCTGGATATTTACAGTAATATATGTAATGAATTTCATGGCTTATTTTAAAAGGAGTTTTATAAACTATGGTTCTTAGGCCAGCTGCAGATACTAGGAATATATGGTTCTTCTTGATAAAATCTTGCTGTCACTGAAAAAGATGTATGGTTGCAACAAGATATGAACTGATAGGGGTTTAAATCCAGCCTCTGCAATAACAGAATTTATGTGCAGTTTCCTCCTCTTTAATCAGTGATTAGAGTAGGAATGTGATGCGTTTGAGCCAGTTGGTGCAAACTGTGCTTGTGGGAGTTACTTATTTGACATGACTAGGACAAGTTATGACCTTCACCTAAAGATTTCAGCTTATTCCCCTGGGAATTGAATGAGGCCCTATAGTCTAATCTGTCCCCTCGGTTGGGGTGCCGCTGTTTCCCACATGCCTGGCTGTAATGTCTAGGGATGCTGAACCTCTTGTTACCCACTGACTTTGACATGAGTTTCTAGCACTTTGAGAAGTCAGGCCACACAGGGATTTGGTACATGAAACCACCCTAAACTAGGGCATACTTTGGTTGTCCTAAGGGCACAAAGCAGTTTGGGTCATTGCCTGCAGTGCTCTGAAGTAGCTGCTCTTCCCAGAAGAGCTGGTAGGCTGGAAGGGAAAGGAGCTGAGCCAACAAGAGTGGAAAAGCCAAGAGAGCTTTAGAGGTAAGGGTCCAGTTTCCAAGCCCTTGCACTGGGACAGTGGTCTGAAAAGTCTGGGGCTGCTGCCCAGGGAGGCTGGTCTGAAGGAAAGACTGGCATAAATTAAATATGATCCAGCATTATAATACATGGGGTGAATTCACAGGAGAAGCTCACAAAACAAAAACTGTGAATGGATAGAAGTGAAGCCTTGCCTTATTTACAGAAAACAGAGTTGATGAGTATGTTGAAAACACATGAAGGTGAGATTAAAATTAGCCAAAAAAGGAGGAGAAGTGCTGGACCAGCAGCCTGTCCCTGAGTCTAGTTGTGCCTTGTGGCTTGAGCAAAGCAAGGCAGCCAGGGAGAAAGGAAAAGAAAGTTGCAAGAAGGACACCTCTGGAAGGATGTACATGAGCAAAAGGAGGTAGTGACCTTTCTTCTCAGTTGACTCCCAAACTGTGTTGGTGGGAAGGCAGGGATAGCCATCATTACTCCATATTCTAGATTACAGTTTGGTGTATAGCTATACACCAACTGTGCAAACTAGAGACTTCCCAGGCAGTGTTCTGAAAACTAAATTATCCTTTTACTATCTTTAGTTTTTCCCCTTCTCTTACACTTGCCTCCTATTTCTCTGTATCCTGTTACTGATTCTGCAAGAAATAAAAACTGAGTGCATTATTCCCAGCTGGGTAAATCTGGTGGCTCCCTGCTCCTATTGTCCCATCCAGGTAAGCAAGAAGGATTTTGATGGCAAGGAGAGCAAGTGGAAGGGAGGGGTAGAATAGAAAACTGCATCTGGAAGGTGGGAAAGGTCCAGGAAAGCACAATCATGTAAAGAGAATATTTTGTCTTTAGCACAGTGTGCGTTTGCTCAGAGTATAATGGAAAGGAAATCTCTGAGCAACATTATAAACATATCTTCCAGCCCTGGTTATGCACACACACATAAATGGCTCAAGTTTCACTCCTGTGGATTATTATTGTATCAGCACAACCTTGAACTATATTTATAGTCTTGTAAGCTGCCGAGTTGCAACCTGCTTCTTGTTTTTTCCTGGTGTCAGGCAGCATTGCCTAAAGGGGAGATTGCAGATGAGAGTGTCAGTGGAAGAGGTTGGAGTCTGGCCACTCACTCTGTGTGGCCCTGAGCAATTCCATGTTTCTCCGTACCTCAGTTTCCCCACTGATAAAAGCAGGAAGGGTTGTTATCCCCAAGGCAATTGTAAGCACTTTATTAGAGCTTCTTGTACCTTTGCTGTTGAACACCTGGTTGAAACCTGGTGGTTACAGTAACTGACTATGTGTGATAGCAACAGCTTCTTGTGAGACCCCCTTTTCAGCCCCTGGTAACTGAGATAGAGCTGCAGAGGACTCTGGTGTAGGTGCTCCGTGTGCCTGTGTCTCCATGAAGCCACCAGGGCCCTGTGTTCACTGGGATTTTTGCAGAGCAGACACACAGGCTTAAAAGGCTCCACCATTTACAGACTGGCAGATAGGATGCCATATCTGCATACTTGAGGAAAACTAATTTTCTTTCAGAGACAGGCACTAGGGAAGACTAATTACATTAATCTTTTCTTTTCCAACATAGGTTATATATCATTACGAAAGGCAAGAAGGTACCGAAGAGGAGAGCAAAGATCTCTCAAGTCCTTGCCAGAGCTGTGGGTACCGGCAAACAGGAGTGCAGGTCTGAGGAGGTGGTGGCAGATGCCAGAGCTCACTCTGCTGTGGGAAGCTGTGCTGATGAGGCCAGCTGCAGAGTTCACTGAATTTATTTGTCCAATACAGAGTTTTCTTACATCTCATGTGACGTGACCCTGTTGCCATCGTGCCTGGCCCTCTGGACAGAGTCTTGTTTTGCCAGGGTTCACTTGAAGTCTAAGGCCTGAAAGGTCACAACGTCACATAGCTATGACTTCCAGCTCCCAGACTGTCCTTTCTATTGCTAGCTCTTCACTCTCGTTTCTAGGTTTTCTCCCTTCAAATATGAAGCCTACTGAAACCCACTCTTCCTATTTCCTGTAACAATTTTTATCAGGCTTGTGATGTGCAGTACTGTCTACTTTGCAACTTCTATCTAATGGCAACAGAAAGGTGTTCACAAAATTAGTTGATTATATGTGGTTCTATTTTTTTTTTCTCCTTTTATTTTCCCTTTGAAACAAATAGCTAGCTCTTTTTTGATTTTCATTCCCCTTAAAGCTTCTGTCTAATCCCTAACCTTAGGGGCTACTCAGACATAGAGAGGGCTTTCCTTTTTCAGCACATTCCTATCCTCCACTGTGTAAGTCCACGAGCCAAAAGATGATGTGATCCTGGCAGCCCAGTTTTTTTGCTGAAAATGTGCTTTGTGCTAAGGCTCTTCTCCCTGGAGTCTTCTTTGTGCACTCCTCAAAACAACGAAATCAGGGATCATAACTCAGCAGCTAATTAGAATGATGATAACACCTTATCGTTGGCAACTTGCCAGCTCACCTGACTGGAGCAGTGGTCTTGCCTCGGAGTTTGGTCTCACTTCAGTCTCCAGGCCCTGGAGTGCTGTGATTACTCCAAAGGTGTGGGTCTTCCACCATGGCCCATTCTGGGCCCGCAGCTGGGGTCCTGTGGCCTCCTTCCCTTTCTGAGATCTCAACATAGAGTTCAGTTCGCCTCTGCTCCATGGCGCACTCAGGGATCACAGACAAGGAGAGAAGTTGTGAAGTCATGTTGTAAGAGGGAGTGCTTTAGGAGACACAGAGACTGCACAGCCCTTCCCCATCTCTGGAGGTACTGTGGCTCCTTCTAGGTCACATCCTATATCTTACATCTAGATCTCCATCAAGAGCAAGAAAAAAACAGGGTTGTCCCTTTCAGGAGCAGAGAAGAGCTGGGAAAGATGAACAGTCACTTTAAACCTAGCACTCAAATAAAATACTTCCCTTCTCCATTACTACTTATTTAAAAAAAAAAAAAAAAAAAAAAAAAAAAAAAAAAAAAAAAAAAAAAATTTTTG
>VZTE01005755.1:86319-171110 GCA_013397775.1 Eulacestoma nigropectus
CCTTCCCATCTACTATTATAAAAAAAAAAAAAAAAAAAAAAAAAAAAAAAAAAAAAAAACCAAACACTATTTGAGCCAGTTCCTGATTGTAGTTTTTTTGGGGTGGGACAGGAGAGAGGAAAGGCTGAGTCACAAATTCTGAGCACTCAGCTCTTCCATAATGCTTCATCACCAAGGATCTTAAAGTGGTTTTGACATATGAATGAGTTAAATTTCACCACTTCCTAGTCAGGCCAGGAAAACTTTTGCTGAGTTCATTCAAAGATGAAATGGAGAAAGCCTTTAGGTCAGAGTTTTCCAACCTGGATACTTCGTGTTAGATACCAAAGCTAGAAAAAACTTCAAAATATAGTGGGTGTAAAGTGCATTTATCCATGCTTCTACTGTCACAGTAACAAAGAAGTACCTGGATTTATTTTGGATTTAATCCGACTGTGGAATTCAGTAGCCTACTTCTGATCTGGTAACACCAGATATCTCCTCTGCCTCCACCAGGATTATCTATGAAAGGCTGAAGAGGAGGCAGATTTGCTATTTTCTGCTGAAGGGAGGGTTTCTCACTCTAAAAAGTAGTAGGACCTTCCCTTCTTCCCTGTCTTCTTCCCTCCCTCTTACCAGGACCATGGTAAAAGTATTAGAGATATTGGAGCCTTCAGCACCTTCAGCTCCAGAGACACCACCGATCAGGTTTTCACTCCTTCTACTTCTCAGAACTCTTGCATTGAAGAAGCTGGCCCTGTCCAGTCACCATCTGCACACAGAGGATAAGAAAATTGCCATGAATCTGCACAAAAAACAATGGCTTGGACACAGTTGAACTGAGCTGTCGAGGCTACTCACCCGGGCTGGAGTTCTCTAGAGAGCTGCCCCCTTTTATCCACCTCCAACTTCCTTGCCTGGACCTGCCTCAGCTTGTCCTGGCACAAGCTAAGGTACCCCCATCGAAATCTGTGCTCAGTAGCTTCTGAGGAGTCACTCTGAGGTATACAGGACCAGGCACAAACCTTTGGCAGAGTAGAAGACCTCCTGAGATGTCTGTGTTCTCTCCTTGTAGAGTGTGTCTTGCAGGCAGTGCTGCGCTAAGGGGACTTTTGTGACAGTAGCACATTACAAGGCACTATGAGTATCCTCAAGGCTCTGGGCTAAAGTTTATTTTGCCTCTCTGTCCTGACTGTCTGAGCAGAAATGCTGGCTTAGCTTGTAAATGTGACTTCACAGAAACATGGCAAAAGACAGAGATACCTTAAGCCAGTAAATGCTTCCAGATGGGGGCATTTCTGGTGAACTTTTTACTTCTGCCTCTAAATGAGGCACTGTTAGCTTTTTACAAAGATCGAAAAGATTTGAGCCTTAGGTAGGGTTATGTGTGGTAGGACTTTTTCTCTCTCTTTCTTTCTTTTTCTTTCTTTCTTTCTTTCTTTCTTTCTTTCTTTCTTTCTTCCTTTCTTCCTTTCTTTCTTTCTTTCTTTCTTTCTTTCTTTCTTTCTTTCTTTCTTTCTTTCTTTCTTTCTTTCTTCCTTTCTTCCTTTCTTCCTTTCTTCCTTCCTTTCTTCCTTTCTTTCTTTCTTTCTTTCTTTCTTTCTTTCTTTCTTTCTTTCTTTCTTTCTTTCTTTCTTTCTTTCTTTCTTTCTTTCTTTTTCTCTCTCTCTCGTTCTCTTTCTTTCTTTCTTTCTTTCTTTCTTTCTTTCTCTGTCTTTCTTTTCTTTTTTGGTTTCTAAGTATTTTAAATTTTTCTCCTTTCTCTCCCTCTCTCTCTTTTTTTTTTTTTTTGTGCAAAACAAAGCAGCTAAGAAGAAGGAAATACTACTGTTTTAAAAAATGCAGCTTAATATATTCCTAGAAGCCGATAAATAGAGAAAAAACAGGCAAAAGAGGGAGAGCAAGCAAGTTTTGACAGCAATAGCAGTGAGCCAGTGGAACGTCTTGAAAGGAACTAGCCTTGTCTTAGGAAATTAAAAAGACATGTGTGTAGCTGTTAAAAAGCCTGAGAAAAGTGTCTGTAATTCTCAAGCAAAGCAGTCCTGCAGGAGGAAGTTTACAAGAGCTAGGAGTAGTGGTATCCGTGACTTTAATCTGGTCTTGGAAATTATTAGTTCTAAGCATGCTGGAAGGAATTAAGACCAAACAAGGGGTTTCAGTTTAGAATCTGAGTCTTTGATGCTTTAGCAAAGTAATTTGACTGCATCAAATGGGTCCCAGGGATAGGAACCTTAGTCCATAAATATCACTGATCTACATCATTAAAAAAACTCAATCTGCCCTTTTTTTTTCCTACTTCTTTTTGCGGTGCTAATATTCTTTGGACGTAAGAGGCCCACAGCTGAATCAGCAGGGAGATTGATTTCTCTCTCTCCCTTTAAAAGAGGGAAAGAAGGTCCCTTTGGGTCAGGGTTAAGGGCTTGGAAGGGGCCTAATGGGAAAGTTCATCTCACAGCTGCCAGCAGTATATAGTACCAGGCCCATGGATAACAACAGGATGTGGGTTTCGAGCACTGTCAGCTCCTTCATGATATATTTCTTTTTAATTTTCTCCTTTTAAAATAATACACCAGCAAAGAACATTCTTTATTATCATAACAAAATCTCTGCTCCAGTGACTCTGAGACGTTCCTAATTGTTTTCAATCTGTCAAGAGTGCTTTCTGTTTGCATTTCTGCAACCACTCAAGAGATTGCTGTAAAGAAAACAAACAAAAAAAAAAATGGCCTGGGCTGACTGAGGGGTTGGGTAATGGGTTACAGCACTTTCACCTCGCTCAGCACCGCTGAGCGGGAACCAAAATCTGTATTGGTCGGTAATAACTCGAGTTTCAGCTTTGCAACAGCCAATTTCAAGCTGTTGCTAGCACTTCAAGTCACCAAACAGGCACAGTGACAGTCAGTGAGTTAACTCTGGTTAAACTCTGGTTGTGGTGGAAGGCACAGGGAAAACACCCCATTCACCCAAGTGGAGATGGAAAGTGAAGGGGAAGAGTGCATGCAGCTCTTCGCACTGTCATCCTATGAATGACAAATAGCAGTGCATTTCCCATGGTGAAAAACACATCTGATCTATCTTGTCATGCTGCTTTGTAAAAAGTGATCTCATTAACGTGACAGCAGAGTGATTTCCGGGAACAGCCATATTCTGAGTAGCTGCTGCTGATCCTACAAGAGCCAGTGGTGCTTGGCAGCCTTATACCACCATGCGTGCATCCTCACCAGCAGGCGGTACTGGTCTTGCTGTGTGATGGAGGGAGGGGTGGGAGCACAGGGGCTGCAGGGAAGGCGGTGCACAGGCTGCCCAGGGCCCCCCGCAGATATCTGCTGGCAGAGCTGGGACACATGGGCCGTGGGAGGAGCACCGAGGAATTTTCCCAGCGTCGTTCCCTGCGTGTGTGGGTGTTGCCTCCCACCACAGAGCCAGCGTCCTGTTTGACTCTCAGTATTACAGCACGAATGGTGGGCCCCCAGCCCAGAGGGAGTTTCTGCTGTTCCACAGGCTGTAGGAGAGAGGTGCTACCTTGAAAAGCTGCAGAACTAAGATGGAAGAAAGCTGCCCCATTGAGCAAGCGAGCTGAGAACTGAAGGCAGGATGCATGTTGCCTTCTAGAAACACTCGTGAGTTGTCAGGCCTGTCCCTCTCCATTAGTGGTACAGGGACCAGTGGTCTATGTGCACACAGTTTAGATCTCTTCTTGGGCTTGGTGATAGGATATAATGGTCATGATGACAGGGGCCCATAGCCTTAGAGAAAACCTGAATTCAGACCTGGTAGATTTTGAAGGCAACCAAAGAAAACAGAGGAGCTGTGGATCAAATCCATTGAGGTTTATTCAGGATAACCCAGAAAATGAAGACAGAATTGGTCACTGAGCTCGTCAATCACAGCTCGATGTCGTAACCACATGTTCCACAAGGACTGTCCTGCCGTGGCTCTTCCTGGCCATCAGGGTTCTATATGTCCCTCAGTGCAGAAGTAGCTGAAGAAGAGTCAGGGCTGGTTTTGCATGCGTAAACAAAAGAGCAGAACCACAGGAACTGCCAGTCAGTATGTTTGGAAGGAACTCACCACCCTGGCATCTGGTGTGCCCTGAGCTGCTCTCAACTACCGACACTGAGAAGTTCACACCAAAACCTAAGAGCTCCAACCACTCCTGGAGAAAGGTCTGGGTGAAAAGTGGGTCAGTGCAAAGCACCAAGAGCCATGGGCCTGAGTCAGGCTTTTGTTATGGAGGATGGGAAGAAGGGCCTATGTTGGAAAGGACTTATCCTGCCGGTTTGGAAGTCATGACTCCTTTTGGTCTGCCACAGTCTTCCCACCTGTGCTTTAAGCACATCTTTCAGCTCTCTTTGTCTGCCTGTGTAAAATTGAAGGTTTTGCCATAGTCTGTCTCACCAGAGAGCTGTAAAACATGGTCTATTCCAATTTTCAGGGGCTCTCATAATCACTTATGCAAGTAATTTAAAAACTTCAGCTTAAACCAAACCATCTTTGGGACCCCTACTTGGTCTCAGTACTTGGGAGGAGCCCACAGTAAGAAAAAGAGGTTCCTGTTCCCCACTGCTGCACAGATGTGGCTGAGAAGTCTTTAGTGGGATATGGTTTCCCACCTGTTTTGCACCAGCATAAAGAGTTCTGCTAAATGCAAGGCAGCAGTTGGGTTCATGCTTTTCCACAGGAAATGCTGGACACAGAGATAAGCTCATCCACGTTAACACTGGGATAACAGCAAATCTTTAGCAAGTAGGAATGTGAAGCATGGCAGCCACAATAGCCATGGGGTATGTGAGGGCTCTGTCACATTTTTTATGGAGAAGCAAAATTGCTTTTCCTCTTACCTTCCTGGGAAAGAGGACACAGATCCGTGGTTAGTTTGACTTGTCAGGAGTGTGGTTGCTACTACTTCTTGTCCTCCCTGTGCCCTTTGGCTGCCTTTGCTCTCTGCCGCAGTGTAGAGAGATACACAGCAGAGGAGGAGAAAACAAGGTCTAAAACAAAACACAAAGTATGTTCTCATGCAAACCTCATTAATAATGGAGAGCAAGTGAAGAGAAATGGTAAAAAAAAAGATATTTTCTTGCTGGAAAGAGAGGGAATGTACTGCACCACTGCAAAGAGGGAATGTGAAAGGTGAAGCCTTTCAGAGTTTACATCACTCTCCATAAAACAAAATTCAGGCTATTTTACAGTTACTGTAAGATTTAGCCAGGCGGTGGGAAGACAAAAATCACTTAAAAATAAACAAAAAAATCATTTTATGTCAAGATTTTTGCTAGCTCAGATTCTTTCTTTATTTTTTTTTTCTATTTCAGTTCAACATCTCAAATTTTCTTTATTACTCCTGGCTCTCCAGAGAATTCAAATTCATGCTGAAATGATAAGCCCTTTTCTCAGGTAAAGCAAATAAGGCCCGTATAGCACTGCTCAGCAAATACATGTCTCTTGGAGACATACTGCCAGCAGGGACTGTGGCTTAGTAAGTCATTCATAATTCAGGGCCATCAGGCTACTTTCTGGCCCGGTGATCCAGGTAGATGTTTTAAAGATGCAGTACCTGTGACTCTGCCCAAAAGTTTCTGCCGTAGTATGACATAAAGTCCCCCTAAGATTGTGGTCCAGGAGTTCTTTCTTTTTTATGCTGGTCATTAATTTCAGAAATGCATACGAAATTGATTTCCTTTTCATGACATTGTTTTCAAATGACTCTTCTGTTTTCTTCTGCTTGGTTTTTGGCAATCTCAGTGGCCTGGGAGCCGCACAAAATAAAATTCAGAGTGTCTCCAAATGTTTCACTGATGAAGTTGTCAGTGCTTACTCCCTCCCGTGTTTTATTGGTTGCGGGTGTAGCAAGGAAGCTGCAAAGAATGGGGGCATCAGGCTGGTAAAATTCAAATGCAAGAATATAGTAATCAGAAGAAATTAGACCTTTTGAGCTTACAGAAGTAGAACCAAGAGCAGAACTTGGATGCTAAACCTGGTAGTCATTTGGGATGTTGGGTTTTTTAACTGCAAAGTCCAGAAAGAGAACACAGAAGAGCCAGTTGCTTTAATATGCACTGCACTTCTGAACAGCAAAGTTCCCAAATAGTAAAACTCCCAACAGCTCTCCCCTTGCCTGCAAACAGCGAGCTGACATGCAGGGAGGGGGAAAAATGCAGTCACATTCCTTTTGCACTCCCACTCGCCTCCGAGGTTCTTCCACTTCCTTCCTATGGCTTTTTTTAGAACTGTAGTGTTTTTCTCACGTCCGGCAACAAAGGATGTTTTGTGCTGCTCCTGAGGTTGTTGGTTTCTTTTTTCTTTTTTTTTTTTTTACTTCAGATACATGTTTGAAAGTATAATTCTTGTTTGTGTGGAAGCAACATTTTTTTCTCTGGTACTTTACAGATTTGGTCAGTTGCTGAGGATTTGTTTAGTAGGTTAAATTCTCCCACAAGAGTCAATATTTGTATTTTTCTGCAACCTTCTTATTTACTTGTGAAAACCACCATGCTGCACCCCAAAGGTAGAATGATACTGGGGAGTCAGTGACATTGCAGTGATTTCTCTGCCCTGTTAATGAATAAAAAATGGAATCATTCCAGAATTACCATGGTGCAGATGAGAGAAGAGCATGATGCATAAATTGGTTCAGAAAATGCATAGCTTACAAAATCCACAAAAGTCTTGTGTTGTTCCCAGTAAAAAATCCAGTGAGGAGACAAGGAGGAGCAGATCAATAGCAGAATCACAGTCCAGCCTGTAGAGTCAGCTCTCCCATTTTACAATAGCATAACATCATGAAATAAGAGTGGCGATGTGCATCCAGGATTAAATCTTTGGGGTTTGTTATATTCTTGTCCCCAGTCACTATAGCTGGGTCTTTGTCAGAGTGATAAATTGACCATGGTCACACACATTGACGTTGTTCACTTTGAGAAGTAAAACACCAAACATCAGTCAGCGCTGTGTCAGGGACCCTGGATATTGGCTATTCAGGCATTCAGTGTTTCCAATTTATTATAATTTGCAGGCAACTACACAAGGTGGGGGGAAAGCCCATAGACAGCCTGGAATTATACCATAAATCTCCAAAAGCCCTAACATAATCTTTAAGACTACCTTCAGTTCCTCAGACAGGGAGCATGAGTGATATAGTGAGCCTGATTTTGACCTTTTGCTCAGCAGTGCTGCACAGGTATTATTACACTGTTGCCTTTGGCTTCTGTGGGACTCAGTGCATAAGTGTCTCAGAAAGGAAGTATTCAGTGACAAAACATAAGGAGTGCTATCTCAGTGCCTGCTTCATCTCCATAGTCAGGGTGAAGCAAAGAGAAAATGAGAGGCTGTGAGTCTGCACTGCCTGGTATGGGAATCACTCCTGGATTGTGCAGATGGGGCTAGAGTGAGGTACCACACACCGTCACTGCAGACATCCTTTGTACTGCACATAAATTAAGAAATACCCATACCCCTGTTACTTGCTGGATGTTTTCTCCAGATTCCTGAGAAATACCAATACCAGCTCTCCAAAACAGTTAGCAAAATGCAGGAACCTGCTGGAGCTTTTACAAAGTGAGCCCTGATTAAGAAAACTATTTGATTGCTGCTTTTTTGGCACGTCTGGCTTCCTATGCCTGCTGCCAAGTTTTCCAGAGTGGAAGGAGGAATTTTCCCCCATGATATTGCCAAAGCCTTGCAATAGCCTTGGAGCCTGCTTTGGTTGGTGTGAGCCATTGGGCATGTGCTGGGGAATCATGATGCCACACACACAAAGAGGGGAACCTGTGCAGACCATGGATGTCCTTGTAACTTCCTGACAGCTCAGCTATGGCTCTATTCCCTGTCTTCTCCCCTAACACTAGCTGAATGGAGGGAGAAATGTCAGATCTGAGTGACTTGAGTTGCCCCTCGAGTACCACCCTCACTCTGAAAGTCTAGCTCCAGGAATTTGTGCTGTAGTGCCATCAATCCCCACTTTTATGCTAGATAATTTCTCCCCAGCCTTCCAAAAAGCAACGGATACCTGAGCCACAGGCACCCCAGCAGCCCAGGGCTGAGACAGACACGTGGAGGCTGTTTCACACTAAGATGCCAGGCAGTGAACTGGGATGCCCGAGGCATGTTTGCTTGTTTTATCCACCGGTTTGGATAAGGGCTGTGATTCTGACAGAGTCAAACACCCAGGGTGGTAATATCTCAAACAAACACATCTGTTTACCAAAGGTGAGTCTGTCTTCCATTGGGTTTGGCTACTATGAGCTAGCAAACCTGATTTAACCTCAGCCTTTTCCTCAGGATAGGCACAGCAAGTTGCAGCTGCTTCCAGAGAGGCATTTCTCTAAATGGCTGGCCGAGGATATCTCTGGTGGGTGTCATGTGGCTGTCCATGGCAAGACCTGGCTGGCACTATGAAACCTTGCCAGGAGAAGCTGGTTTTGTCACTGCAATGGGACTTGCAATAACAGCCCTATGAAAAGTCCTGGCTGGTTTTTCTGTAACTCAAACAGATCCCCAAGCCATCAGGTGATGGTTTCTAACCCAGCAAGCACCATGGCTTATGGCAGCCCCACGCCTCAGCAGGAGCAGGTGGTACCCCGTGGCTGTAGCCAGTGTGCTGCAGTGCAGCAAGGTCAGTGCTCCTCCAGACAGAGAAACAGCATTGTCAATTCCTAGTCTATGGTCAACTCACTTTGCAAGTCAAGATAAATTTTTAAAAAATAGTAAAGTTCACTATTTTTTTTATTTATACAGCAGGAATACCCTTAACTACTTACCCAGTAACACTTTCAGTAAACAGCAACAGGGAGAGAGAGGTGCTGTGAAGGCTTTATCTTGCTCCTACACTGTCCTAGCCATCCCTGTTGCAGCCTCCAGTCAACCCAGGTCACACTGGCAGCCTGGTCTTGTTGTTCCTGTTACTTTAAAGCTGCTGGCTTACGTTTGTTTGGATATCATTAGAAAAAATATAAAGCTACAGTTTAAACCTCCATCCCTAGAGGCAACTGAGATCCTGCTTCAGCAAAGACAAGCAGGTGTTGCTGTGACACCAGCTGACACCTGTGCTGCTTCTCCACCACTGGGACATTTCCCAGATCAGGATGGTGATGCTTTCATGGCCCTCAAGTGTAGTCTGGCACAAAGAGATGAAATACAGCTACTTTGCCTTTTTCAGAAAATGTGATTTATGATCAGGAAGTATCCACCTTTCAAGGTGGGCAAGCACTGCAGGACAGAGCTCCAGCAAGCTCAGCCAAGGCAGCACCCAGGGCTGTGGTGTTCCATCTGGCCCCTAATGCTGCAGGGAAAGGGAGGGTGAAACTGTGTGAGACTTGGCAAATCTTCATGAAGCCACAGAGGAACTGTACTTGGGAGAGAAATGCAGCCCCTAGATCTACTCTACAAATCCCAACCAACCTCTGGATAAATTTCAGCTGAAAACTGGCTCTTTCATGCCTATGATAACTGCACTTGACAGCCAAACAGAGACCCTTTCATATTTAAAAATAGAAAAAGTAATTAATTATTGGAGTCAATATAAGCCGGGAGCTGGCACAGTAGCAGAGCAGTGTCTGCAGTGATCTGACTGTAGCAGAGGCCATAGTGGCTTTAGAGCTTTTGTGCCCGTCAGCCCAGGGGGACACGCCAGCATTCGGGATGCAAAGCTGCTCAAACACAGGCACAAAACAGAGTCATGCCCTACAGCAGCAGGGCTGGTAGGCAGCAAAAAGAGAAGGCAGCCTCTGAACCCCCCCAAAGAGCTTAATGGAGTCAGTGCTGCTTTGTCAAACCCAGCCTGGCTCAGATTTGGGCAACTCCAGCTGAAATGTTTGCCTGTCTGGTTTACTGTTCTCCAGCGGCTGTGTGCAGCGAGTGCCAGTGTGTCAGAGGCAAGCCTTGGAGGCTAGTGGGCAAGCCCTGAGAGCCAGAGCCACTGATTTCTCTTTCTCATAGCTGGATAGTCTGGTTCAGTGAGGAATGAAGCACTGTGCACCAAAGCCAGGCTCAATTTTCTTCTGTCTCGGGATAGACCATGATGTGAGGTGGTGATGGGTCTCAGGGACTCCTGGCTTTGTTGCCAGGGACTTGATAGCATTTGACCTTCCGTTGACTTTGAGTCCTTTGGACATTGGTGAATTCCCCAGAAGGGAGCTTTCCTTATCCTCCAGGAAAATCCTCTTATTTTTTTTTTACTATAAAGCCCAGTTCTCAACACTTGCTAGCTACAAGCTGTCCTTGTGGATTAGCAAGCCAGTGAGGTAATGAAAGTCAGCTGCCTTAGACACTTAATTTTCTGCTGCAAGATACTTGCACATGACTGAGGTGACTGATGTTTGGTAAGCCCAAACTCTGTGGAGAATATCAAGGAGAAGCAGGTACCAAGCTGGAGGAGACTGTGGCTAGGAAACCGAGGTGGTGGTTCTGCGATGTGTGTCGGGGAGAGACCTTTGAAGTGCAGTCTTTGCGCAGCTGCCTGGGCCAAAAGCAAACACTGCACAGGACTTCCACTTTGCTAACAATAATGAAAGCAGTTCCTGGAATGATTTGCTTGTTCTGACAGCAGCACAGTGGGGTTGAAATATGTACAAATTAAAATTAAAAAAAAAAAAAAATAAAAGAGGAATTTGTAAGAGAGGCCCTTCCTTGGACTGGTTGTTCTCACAGCCTCCTTTCCCTGTTCAAATTGGTAATTCCCAGCAAAGCCACGATTCAAGTGCATGGTGACTGCTCTTTTAACATGATCAAAGGAATAATTATATGCAGTGGAATTCTCCAAACACAAAAATCGCTTGTGATCCTCCCGGCATGAGGAACCGGCTGTGTGTCTGCAGAAAGCTCCCATTTGCTCTGCAGACAGGCAGCCCCAGGTTGCCGCCAGGGACCGTCCCTGCCTGCCACCACGGAGCTCTTCCTCAGCTGCCTTCCACTGTGTAGGCTCACTCCCTGCTTTTGGGCTGCTCGAGTGGCAGGGGAGTGCGGAGGCCCTTTGTTTCCCTGCGTATTCAGGGGATGAAGGGGATATTTTCCTAAAAATCAACTACTGCTTACTTAGTTTATCCTGGAATGGAAACTTTATTTATAGAAGCAACAGCAACAACAGGCACCCTGGGCCCTAGCAACAGCAAAGTGAGCTCTACAGGTCCTGAGGGGAAATACTGCAAGGTGCTGTGCTTCAGCAGCAGATTTTGCTCATGGTTTCCCACTTTGCACCTGTCCTATCTCTTCTAGGAGCTGCAAATCAGAAATCAGCCTTTTCTTCATCCACTGAACTGCTTTTCCTCCCCCTTGGCAGTCAGCATAGTGTGGTGCGTCCAGGGAAGGGAGGGCTTGTGGGGACACATGGAAGTGGGACCTCTCCTGGGGTGGAAAAGGTTTCTCTGGTGGCCTCAAGTGGGTCAGTACCAGGTCACCAAGGCATTTGAGCAATATGGGCTGAGCTGAAAGTCATTGAGCCCCTTGACTCCAACATTCTTCTGCCACATCCCTGGCTTTTGTTCAGGTCCAAAGCTTCCACCTTGCAGAATTATTGCTGGGGAATCCAGCCATTGCATTGAAGTCTACCTGCATCTGCTTTACCCAGCCCAAACAAGCTCTGTAGGAAATCCCTGGAGCTGCTCACGCTTGCCCCATTGATAAAGCTCACCTGAAATCCCTGCTGGAGTGCGTGCCAGGGAGGCAACAGTGCAGATGCTGGTCCAGTCTGCATTTCATCATGCATGTGTGTCTTATCTCATGCAAACTGTACCTGGCATGGTCTTGTCTCTTTTTATTGAGACACTTAGGTTGAGCATCTGAAGCCAAGATCGCCCATGTAATTGATGCCTGGACATGGAGTTTTGGAGTGGTCTTAAACTTGAACAAATCACCCTCTACACCTTGCTGAATGGCGTCTCACTTTGTTGATGTACACATATGGCCTCATCTATTCATTTATCTCCTCTTCATTCAATTATTCCTTAAACTAGCCACCAGATCAGATGGGTACTGTCAAGATGCTGTTGACTGCTTGGTGGTCTACACTGTATCACCTTCATCAGTTTTTCATATCTCTTTCCACGTGAGACTGTAGATTATCTAGGTTGTTTTTTGTTAATAGGAGACAGATGGGAATTGGGTGTCAAGTTGCAATTCTGAAGCGTAGGAGCTTCATAGCCTTTTTAAAAATGCATGGTATTAAAGATAATTTAAAAGAAAATTAGTTTCTGGCATTTAACAATTAGTGAGGCAAAATAGATGCTTAGTAGAGAGGCCAGAAGAGGGTAATTCTTTAGTCTGAATAGTCACCTCTGAACTCCAGGCTGACATACTCACATCTGGTACAAAAAGCCAGGCTTTTGCATGCTCTAAATCTCCCATGTTTGCCCTGACACTGCACAGCTCTCATTCCAGTGGATTGCATTGCCTTTCTCAATCAGATGATACACAGCACGGGAACAATATGGAAGGAGAAATACTGGCATCACTGATATATCTAGGACCTTGTGTATTAGACAAATCAGATTTTGGAGGGCTTACTTTGCCTGGGTCTGTTAGTTGAACCTTCAAAATTAAAAGCAAGAGGCATTTTTTGGAGCACACACAATTGTAAAATGAGGACTTTTACACCTGGCTGAAGAATAATTATACTGGGTCTGAAATGGGTGTGTCAACTCCAGGATCTTGTCCTGGTTCTAGCCAGGAGTGGATGCTGAAGGAAAAATGTATGAAAACAGGCGAACATGGCACAGTCCTTTTCCTGATGCAGTTGTAGGGCTGGGAGTTCCTCAGTCACAGACAGTATCTTTCTGTTTAGTAATTCTGATGGACTTTCTTTCTCTCCACAAGTTTATTTTAACTTCTGGCCTCAGCAACAGCTGGCGGCAATGAGTTCCACAGTGTGCTTTGCACTGGATGGAAACCTGCTTACTTCGGTTTGTTCGAAACCTGATGCCTGCTAATTGCATTTAATGTCCTCTTTGGAAAAAAAAAAAAGAAGAGGAGGGATGGGAGGCTCCAAACTCACCAGGTGACAGGTGCCAGGTACGAGGCGTCCACAACTGGCTCATGCTTCACCTTGTGCAGTCACTGTGTGGCTCAGCCTCCTGCCCTGACACTGTCTGGTGAGCTGTGACCTTCTCACCAGCAGCTTCCAGCAGGCAAAGCCCCTGTGCAAGCCTGCTTGTTGCAGTTCAGCAGGTGAATGGACAGTGACCCAGGCTCCCCTCTTGCTCCATTATGTCTTTTATCATTTCTAGCTTACAGTCAAGTTGATATTGCCTGGGATTTCTTCATATGCAAGCTTTGCCCCCAGTCAGCTATCCCACACCCCTTGGATGCCAAATAATGGAGAGGGCAGGAAAATGGGATGCTCAAGAAGTGCCCCAGCTTGGGTCAGCTGGAACAAAAAGATATTGCAGATCTGAAGTAGCCAGTTTTCAGATGCCATCACAGAAATCTTAGTGTGGCCATGTGGGGATGTGCAGCAGAAGCTCTGACAGCAACTGTCTGTTTATTTACTTAGAGAAAATAATTCGTGCTCCAAAGTCTTCTGTCAGCTCCATTTTTTTTCTTTCTTAATTTATAGCCCTGGAGGAGGTATTTTCTCATTGGCTGAAAAGTAGAAACTTCCCTCCTGATTTAGACCCCAAGCCAAGGTTAAATATCACAAGTTAAGCAGTACCTAGATATCTCCCTATTTAAACTGCTCTCCTCCTTTGGGAGGGATGCACTTCAGCCCCAGGTTTCTTACTGTGTCTGAAGGATGCTTGTAAACCATAAGAGAGGATTTTTTTTTTTCTTTTTATTGGTACAAAAATATCGTCAGCTTAATCTGGCAAAGTACTCCCAGTGGACACATCTGGCAAAGCTGTACTGGTAGTGGAAAACCTCTTTCCACAAGCAAAACTAGTTCTACCAGTACAAGTGAGGGTTTGTCACTGTAACTGGGATGAGGGGAGAAATGGCTCAGGGCAGGATTGAAGATCTTATCTCCCATGATCTGGAAAAGAGGGTGGATAGTGAGGTGGCAATGTTTGCTATTGATAGTAAGTTATTAAGGGTAATAAAAATGAAAGTTGACTGTAAAGACTTGCAGAAGGCACTCACTGTAGTGAGGCAATAAAAAAGCAGATAATTTAGATAAACATGGGGTGTTGTGCATGGGAAAAACTCCTAACTGTAGATGCCAGTTGTGATACACTGTGAGTTAGCTGTGTCTGTTCAGGAATGAGATCCCGGAGTTGTAATAGCTCTGTGAAAACAGCCTCTTGTTCCTTGACAGCAGTGCAAAACAAATCAAGCTTCCGGAGTTATTGTGGAAAAAGAGAAAAACCAGAGCCATACAAATTTGCTAGTTCTGCCTTTCCATATCAGAAAAGGTGTATCAGAAATAAAAAGGCACCAAAGTTGCAAGGATAACCTGAAGTATAGTTCAATTTCTACATGTTTGAGACTCCCTTGTCAGAAAAGGGAGTGAAAGAACAGTATAGAGGTGCTGATAACCATGAATACCCTGCAGCAAGTCTGCTGGAAATTATTTGGGCTGTTTCTTTTCATGAAGACCTACGGGACATCCAGTATGATGATGGTGGTGCTGGGCTTTAGATGAACAGAAGGAACAGTTGCAGTTAAACTGTAGAACTCACTCCCACATGATTCTGTGTTCCTAAAAATTTGCAAGGTAAAAAGCAATTAAAAGTATCTCAGGAAGAAAAAATTGACAGCCATGAAGTGTAAACACCCCAGCTCTGTCTCAGGAGATCCCTAAATCAGAAATATCTGGCAATGGATGGAAAATGCAGAGGATTTATTTCTATGTGTTTACCTCATTCCTGTCCTCTTCCCCATGCACCTTCTGCCAGTCCGAGGTGGAGACAGGACATTGAGACAGATTGACCTTTGGGCCGACTCATGACTGAAATTCTTCAGTTTGTCATAACACTAATTCATACCACTTTTATTCAGATATAACGCTGGGATCATGAGATGAGTAGTAAAGAATCAGAGTGAAAGTGAGATTTTCCTGCAAGAAAAGTAATCTATGCTTCAAGAATGATTACATTAAAATATTTTTTTTGAAGAAGAATCCAGTGGGAACTTGGAAATTTAAAAAGTAGTCGTTTGGGCATTGGAAAAGCATCATTCAAATCTCCCTAAAAATTTTCTGCTCCTGTCTGTCATCAGCCCATTTCACATACAATCTTAGCTTTCAGTCACTTGCAAGCCGTCTCACATTTTGAAAGCTGGCATGATGCAAAAATCAACAAAAATACCTTAGCTGGATTGGCTTGGTCTTTCCAGCTCCTGAGAATGAGGAAGAACACTTCAACTCCACTTCTCACAGACAGCCCTACCCTCACCACTGCAGTCACTCAGGGCATCCTTCCTTGGATAGCTTTAGGAAGAGGCACAGGGTTGGCACACAGAGTGAGCAATCTTGCAGGCTGACCCTTGTAGATACTGGTTCTTTTTAGTACAGCTGCTTCTTCTCCAACCCTAAACTTTCCAGCCTGATGCCTGCACTGGCAGGTTCTCTGATTGCTGTTAAGGTTTGTTAGATAACTCTTAAGCTTCACCACAGATTTAGCTTCATTTTGGTGCTGGGCAATGGATCATCAAGTTTAGAAGTGAACACCCGGAGTGCTTTCAGAAGAGCTGCAGGAAGTAGGTAATTAATTATTAAGAAGTATTTAGCACAGAAAGAGGTTTGCATCAAAGTAGGTATTTAAGACTTATCTGGAAGACTAGCGTTCTTCCATATAGGTGCTTGTAAAGAAATGTGGAGCTGCTGGTAGTGCCAAACATGCACACAAACCCCAGCGTGTTGATTGTGGGTTTGTGAGACACTTAAGCACAGCAGGAGAGGGCGGCACAGCTGATACCATCACTTGCACAAATAGCGTCCTAAAGAGCCATGGCCCAAGCAGTCACTGCAATGACTGGAAATGGAAAGTTAAGGAAGGAGTTGCTCTGTGTTTCTCTTCTAGCCTGACCCCTTGGCCAGGAGGAGCTGTGGTGCTCGGGTGCTGATGAGAAAGGACTGGTGACGCTTTCCACGAGTGTGTTCTCATCCCAGCTGTGGCTTCGCATGCACGGGACAGCAAGCACCTTGGAGAAACACCTCTCCCTGCGACACTAGATGGCTGCTTGTCCTTCTCGGGGAGGAAGTAGCTTCCGTTTAAAGAGCTGGAGAGGTTCTTGGCAGGAATTGCAGCAAAGCATCCCAAACTCTGGATCCCGTTGGCAGAAAAGCCAGGGGCAGCTTGAGCTCACACTTTGGAAGTGCCATCTTTTGTCAGCTTGAGATTTTCCAGAATTTCAAAGCAGAAAGAGAGGGGTATGAGGAAGCTATTAAAGATATATAAAATAAACTTGAAGCAGGACGAAAGCCTGGTTCATTGAGGAGCCATGCACTTTATTCAAGGGAAGGATCAGTAAATGCTTATTATTTTAACAAAGACTTTTTCTGTCGTGAACAAGAGAAGCAGATGTTTAAAAGACGGACAGGAAGCGGCTGTGACAAATGAAAGGATTTTTGATTGAATTCATGGGCTGTGTTTCCTGCCAGTAATTCATTCAGCTGTAGGCTAGATCAAAACATAATATTATGGTTTAATCAGCACGCTTTTTAACACGAAGCCAGGATATACAAGCTCTTGGTGCTACAGGTAAAAAGCCATTAGTACACTTGGCTCAGAAGCTTCTTTTTAAAACATTATTCATTCTTTTTCTTTTAAGCAAATACTTTGTCTATCAGCAAACGCCTGAGAACTCCTAGAGAGCTGTGTTTTGGAGTATGCACAAGCAGGTGTAGAAAGGGTAAAGCACTTTAAGGGCCTGGCAGATGAAATAGGCTGCCTGAAAGTACAATCCTACTTGCATTGCAGTCAGAGAAAACTCAGTTTCCTACCAGTTGCAGGGAGCATTAGATCAAGCTGGTGTGTGTGCTTGTGTGTGTGTGTATGTGTATGCATGCTGCAAGTGTTAATTTTGATGTTTTCTGCTTCTCTCCCATCCTTCTCATTAATTCTATTTGTTTACAGCCTCAAGGAAAGCTTGTCACTAGAAATTTCCTTTTGAGTTTTCAGCTCAAGATTTCACAACCACAGAACCATTGCAACACAGTGATAAACAAGCTGAGGGAGGCAACTCTGGAGAATTGAGGCTTCTCTTTTTCACCATTTAGTTAAGTAAATAGTTACCAAATGTGCTGAGAGATAGAGAACTTTATCCCTAGCTGTAATGAGTATTAACAAAAGTGGATTTTTTTTCCTATCCAAAAAATTAGAGTAGGCACAGGAACTGCTTATCCTTACACTGCTCTTTTTCAGAAAGGGTCAGATGCTGGGATGTACTTCTGGGACACAGCACTGAGCTATAGGCTGTAGGAGAGCACGGAAAATGGAAAAGAGGGGGTGCAAAAGCTGCCTAAAGCTTAAGGTCGCAAAAGGGATTTACGTTTCTCAGAGCAAACATAGGACCTGGCAGAAGGTGAGAAATAATAACAAAGATGTGCCCCATGCACCGATACCAGCTGCCCTCCATCCCCCTTGGCCAGGCTCTTGGAGGAGGGATGAGGACACTAAAGCAGCCTCTGCCAGGTTTCCTCCCCTGCAGGGATGCAGTCAGCATGGCTTGGCTGCTGGGTGGGTCAGGGCCTCATCCTGCACCGAGTGCCTCCTATGCAGGCCTCAGTCCTTGGCTGATAAGCACAATATCCATAGATCTGCTGTGGTTACCAGGCAAGCTTTCTCTGCTACATTTAATCCTCTGTAAAGTTTCTACAGGTGACCCTCTCATTATATCAATGTATTGGGGGAAGCCCTGCAGTCATGATTTCCAGGGATAATGTGGATAAAGGCTGCTTTCTGGATGTTGGGAAGAAATTACACAGCACAGATTTTCCTTGCTGAAAAACAAAAAAAGTACTGCTTTGGATCAACCAAAACTTTTTAACAATGCTTGTGAAATTTAGCAAGTGGTTTTAGTGACGGCAGAACAGGCATATCTTGACATTTTTGAAATAACTTGTTTGGTTTTTTGCTGGGAAACAAGGTTTTGTTTTACAGTTTGTCTCAGCTTTGTAATAATAAAGCACAGTAAGAAAGAAAAATCATTCCAGAGAAACTAAATTTAATTTCAAAATTTCAGTTTAAATTGAATGTATATTTTTCTGTCCAATTCAAATTGAATAGATCTTTTCACTTCTTTGAGTATCAATAAACATGGATTTTTCCACTGCCCAAGGAGTAATAATTTTAAAAATATTTCACTACTCCTGTCAATTTCAATGTGCAGTGTAATTACTGATAAGAGAAAGCAGATCAGATGTGGAGGACCAGATCTCTTACTCATGCAGAGAAGACATAACATACATTTAAGGATTTACATACTAAACCAGTTGAGCTAAAGAATAAAGACGGGGAACTAAATTTACCTTTCCTCTCTTCCAGTAGCAGAAAAGAGAGGAGCTGCCTCATCTTTCAGTGCACAGCCTGTTCCCATGTCAGAGGAGCTAAAGAAGGTGTGGTGGGATCTGCTGCCAGCCAGCTATTTGAAGCCACACAAATCATAGAATCATAGACTGATTTTGGTTGGAAGGGACCTTTGAAGGTCATATAGTTCCGAACCGATTGCAAACAGCAGAGACGTCTTGCACTTAACCAGGTTGTTCAGAGCCCTGTCCAAACTGGCCTTGAGTGTTTCCAGGGATGGGGGGTCCACAACTTCTCTGGGCAACCTATGCCAGTGTTTCACTACTCTCATCATAAAAAATTTCTTCTTTGTCGCTAGAGGTTTGAGAATAGTTTGAGTTTTTCAGTATCCCAGCAGAGGCTTAGCATGCACTAATCCTCTCTGTGGTGTAGCTGGGGAGAAGCATCCCCAGGTCCTTCTGTCCCATAAAACATCTTCACTGCCAGAATTACGCCCAGTAAGTGGTGGCTTCTTGGCAAACAGTACAATCGTTAAATGTCAGCTACTGCTTAGGGTTTAATTGCTTTTGAATTTTAGCAAGCAGCTCCTCATTCATAGCAAATTGGCATTTTGTACATTCAGGATTGTGCTATTAGCTGCACAATAGAGAGGCTGGTTTTCTGTAAATATTGAGATTTGGTAATTATAACCCGACAGTTATTAACACTCTGTGGCAGATAAATGCTTCAGCTGCTGAATCTGCTGTGGGCAAACCGCCTTCCGGAAGGAGCATCTTATCAGTGAGTGGAGGAAGGCTCTAGCTGCCATACTCCATTAACACCATGTTAATGAGCCAAGAGCCCACGCACCACAATGAAAACATACCCTGAAGTGTAGCAGATGGGCTCAGAAGCCAAAGCCACACAATGGGGAAACCTAGAAAATCGTAGCTAAATTCAATAGAAAACAAAAGCTGGGTAGCTTGGCCCTCCTTGTAGTAAATACCCTGGAGTAACAGACATTCCTGGATCTTACTGGGTGAAACTGTAGCCGTGCAGGACCTTCCAATGATTTCAGGAGGACCTGGGTCTCAGCTGGTTACAGGCAGCATGTCAAAACCCATCGAGAAACCACTGCTGATCGCCTGAGCTCTGTACCCGCGTCTCCAGTGAAATCCTTCAGCGATGCTCACAGACGACTTGTGATTCAGTCCTTTGGATAACTGTACTGCTTCACACATCTTGTTGCTAGAGCTGCTTAAAATAAAATAAACAAAAGCAAGTTGACAAATGTGACTGAATCAGTGTGGGGGGAAGCACTAACACATTAATCATGTAAATGATTAACAACTGTCTATTAGTCATATGTGATTGACACTTCCCCACATACTAGTAAAAGTGCTACAGCATCATTTGTAATCTTAATGAAGTCATAGCAGAAAAAGCCCTCACACTTTGCTGGGAGACAATGGCTGTTGTTTATGGTTTTAAAGAACTTATTCTTTTACAGACTAGTGTAAGTCTGTTTGCCTCTCCACCAGCACTACATCACTGTACTTCATTGTCTTTAGGGAGGGTGTTATGTACATGAAGCACAAAATTAAAATTAAGTCGCTTTCAGCTGTATATCCCAGACAGAGCAAATGTATCCTTGAAGCCCTTTAATGAAGCTGTGTGCAACTACCATTCTTCCAGTGCTGTGGTTTGTAGGCAGCAGTGTATCAGGTAGGTATCAATACGAGTGCTCTGCACTTCAGCCTGGCAAAATTTCCCCTATTGCTGCTTGCAAATGCAGGACGATCTCAAGTGGAGGAAGCCACTGCCTGTTTTCCAGGAGCTTTGATATGTTCTGGAATTTTTGGACAAAATTGCTTACCTAGAATGTTATGATACTGTGGTTATTGGGAAAGACTTTTTGGTCAAAAATGCCATTTCCAGTCATCCAGAGGGATGCTATTTGCGTCCTAAATCCCTGCCTTGGTCTCTGATGTCAGGTTGCCCAGGGAAGAGGCAACTGAGACCCTGCAGCTTTCACTGGTCAGTGATTTTCGCAGCATGGAGATCCTCCACTCCATGTGTGCCAGCTCAGAAAAAGAGCAAGAACCAGGGTGAAATCATAAAAAAAGGTCTTACTAGAAACAGAGTAGGGAAGGGGGAAGGACTCCAGTGTACACCTGACCCTCCACAGGGGCCTCTTGCTCAGGGTCAGTCTGGAAAGCGAGGCGCTTGGTAGAGCAGAACTTGGCCAGAGTTCATGGTGCCAGGTCTGGTGAGATGAGAGCACAGCCTCAAACATATGCTTCCAGTTTCCAGTGGCCAAAAAGAAATTTTAGTTAAGAATGCAGATGCCTGTATTAAAGTGATAGTTAACTTTGTGATCTTCCACATCAGATCTGCAGCGAGCAAAGTCTTCAGGGCAGCTTCACCATGCTGTTCTGATACAGGATTCTTATCAGGGCCATTTTTTCATTAGCAAAAACTTTCTTTCCCTCCCTCTGCTACAAACAGGGCTTGTCACCTGTTTCCCATCTATTTTCATTATAGAGGAGAAGTAATTGGTACACCTGGACGTTATTGGAGAAATGTCTTGGCCGAAGCCATAATGCGGTAATTATAGACTGAACTGAGCCATGCCAATGCATTGTAAATACATTTGCTTCTGAGTGCGTGATATTGTCATGTGTCCTTTCAGATGGCTTTTGGGGGGAAGAGGGAGGAGAGAGAGGGGCAGTGTGGAAAGCTGACCACGTCTGACCTATCTTGTGCAAGTGCGGTAAGCCTCGGAGATACGCTGCTGTCACAGCAGAAAAACAACAGTGTGACCCACTGTAAAATGGACCAGTGGCTTGTGATCCAAGTGACTTGTTTTCCTGGGGAATCAATTATCCCATGCATGACACTTGCTTCTGGTCTTTTTTAACTGTGAGGAGCCACCACACCAAAATAGCTCATTTTCACAGTTTTGATGCTTTCTGCTAAATGGCAACACGTGACTGCTGGCCCACCACTGAAGCCAGTAATCTAATGCAAAGGGGGACAGCAGGCTCTGGCAGCAGCCTGCACTGCCTGAAGGAGGGGAACCAGAAACCTCCAATGGCCCTGTCTGTGTATGTGCTTTCAACGGGGCTCCTAGACACATCTCCACAAACTCCCAGCACTCCTTCCCACACGTGACCCTTTCAGTGCAGGAGAAAGTGTTGGAAGCCTCAGTGGTGTTTTATGCCATTGGTACATGGCACGTCACAGAGCCACATAATCACAGAGTAGCTGAGGTCAGCAGGGATCTCTGGAGGTCACCTGGTCCAACCTTCCTGCTCAAGCAGGGCCACCTGGAGCCAGCTGCCCAGGATAATGTCCAAGGAAATGGACCATGTCCCATTGCACCAAGCTGGTAGCATCTGCTTCGAGCCTTGGGGTTTGGGTACAGTTCTGCACAGCCCAGGTGGATGTTAAAGTTCAGAGGCCTTTGCCTTGAAGGAGATACCAGTGTAAGATACTGCTGCAGTAACTGAGCCAGCCCCATGCAAAACTGGATGGGTAATGAGGTTTGGATCTTTGGCAGTCTCTTGACATGTCATTGATATGCTATGGGTTTAGAGAGGTATAGGATTTCAGAATATAGGGGTAAGATAAGCCTTCTGGAGTCAGGCATGTTTCTGGTGTCACTCTGGCCTCCCACCTGTGTCATTTCCATAATTCAGTGTACAGCATTCACAGGGGGATACCACCACGAAGAGAGTTTTTGCATAGGGAGGCTCATTCTCTGCATCCCATGAGGTGCTATACCCTGCAGTTTCTCCAAATATAAGAAACTTATGTGCATATTTTGGGGTAGTGACAGCTTGTGTTTGTACTCTTTCCTGTTTTCATTTCTCACATGAAATTGTTATACCTCTGATCTGTAGTGAGCAAAATATTATCAAAAATATCAAAATCGATGTGTTTGATCTTATCCTGTACATACTGAAAAATACAGAATGAGAATGGGTAGAGCCAGCTGTGTCCCAGGTGAAAGTGGCATTTGCAGAAGGCAGAAGACAGAGAAAAGCGGAGTGGCATTGGTGCTGGACCACTGCAAGCTCCACACCAGTTGACTCTCCAGCCAGAGACTGGATAGAACATTTTTATTTCTTTCTCTTACCTTTTTCTTCGATCAGGGAAAAATCAAGTCCTTTTGGGCTAGGCTAAAATGGAGCAATCTGTTCATTTAGCCGCTGAGAAGGGAAATTAACTTCATTCTTATCCGTCTAGCTTATTAGCACAAATATTGCAGCTGCATTATCCTATCCCACATAAAGCCCTGTACAGTAGAGCCTTTTAATTGTCTGGCTAATTGTTTGGCCTCAGAGCTGTCTATTTCCGATTGTCTAATTCTCATTAGAATGCCAGCTGACACTGAGTCCTCCAAAGCTGCCTTTAGCTGCTTTTAACCACTTCTGGACTAATTTGGTGGTGTTGAAAGCACTTACAGAAAAGCAACCAACAATAAGAAACACAGTGCAAACATTTCTCTTCTCTAATGCATTCAACATTTTAAATCCTGCCCATAAAAGAGTTTTGATGCTGGTTAAAATGAATGGATCCCGACAGAGTCACAGCATTGTTGTTAGCGTTCAAAAGTGTGTAAAATACGTGGACTGAAAATCTAGGCACAAATGCTTCAGTTCTTGATCTGAAACATCTTCTGAAACCAATGAGTGTTTTTCACCCTATGAATAAGAAATAAATCAGGATGGCAGGGTCCAGGCCCGCAGTAAGAGAAAGGATTGGTCTGTATTTCGGTGCTCTTTGTTAACCCTACCCTATGCATTTCTGAGGACAGTCTACAAAACCTGACTGAGACACACTTGGGTTCTTGGGTTCACACTCTGAATTTACTGTCGTATTTTATTGCTGCGTAGCCCTTTTTTCACGTTGCGGTTCTTCAGCACCCATTTCAGAATCTTAGTCCGTTGCCATAGTTAGAAAATTTTCATGTTGTCTGTTCCTTCAGTTGCCTTCTTTGAATAGCTCTCAGCAATCTAGTTGTAGTGACAGGAGACTGGCCAAAGCTTCTTCCATGTTGCCATGAAACTGAACAAATGCAGGAAGATAGGAAAACTCAGTGAGGCAGGACTCCCTGAGAGTCATGTTCCCTACCACCTCCCTGCTCAGAGAGAAGATGGGGAAAAAAAACCTGTTCTTGACAGGTTTCATGTGAAATTTACTAACCTAAAACCTAGAGAGGAATTAAAATGTGTCCAGCTACTGAAACTGGAGCCTAGAGGTCTCCTGTGGGTTTGCTGACAGATTTAGCACTAGATTTCTTGATCAGAAACACGGGAGAAGAGTAGCAAAGGCATCAGTGCTTCCCTGGTGATGGATTTGCTGGCTTCCTGCCAATGGGGCGCCTCTTGCCTGACTACAGAGCCTTGGCTGCTTTTTGCTGCATCCTACCAGTTTGTTGGGCAGAATGAAAGGTTTCAGGAAGCCTTAAAGTTTGGGAAGCTGTCCACAAGCTTTCCCAGCTTCTCCCTCCAATGCAGTGAGCGGGTGGGCAGAAATGAGGGAAGGCCCAGCAGCCTCCCTGAGGCGTGGCACCTCTCAGCCAGGGAACCCGGGACACCCATCCCCAGCAGCCACGCCATGTGCTTTGGAGGCATTGCATTTGACAGCTGTCAAAAGGAAATGCTGCAAGATTGCTGCTTTGTAAAAATGTGTTCTTTGGAGAATTTCCTTCACAGTTCTTGTAGAAAAGAGATTGGAAGGGTCACGTATGAAGTTGATGAAACCCCTGCATGTTGTTCCAGCCTGTCCCAGGACTTGCCCTGTGTTCCTCTCCTGACCATCTCAGCACTGCCATCCCCCCAGCTGTGTTAACCTCCCTACTGCACCACTATCTGCAGCTGAAGGGGTTAATGATATTTCCTGCCAGCAAGGGCAGCTGAGCCCTTATGTCTGGCATATACAACTTCTGTTTGTATCTTGTTACAAAGATGTAGTAGCAAAATTTTACAACCAATTTCTTCTTATGTGAAAGATAAAAGGGGAAGGAGAGTAAAACTTCTCTCATCTTGCAGCTTGGAGGTGTCTGTTCCAAAAGCAGGTCCTGGAGACTACAATCCAGAGTTATCACGGTTTAAAGGGCAATACAAGGCCATGATTCAGCCTTGTAGCTCTTCCTCCCTTCCTGAGATGGGGCATTTCCTACATTTTTGAATACAGTTCCACTACCCTGACTGGCTTCATTTCCCAAGCATCCTTTTTAAAAAATATTTGAAATATTCCTGCCATGCATTTCTCCTTCTCATTTTATTGCTTTCTAGAAAATCAGTGTTCTTCTCTGACATCTTCTCCTGTCTCATGGAAGAGGAGACGGAGTTACTGGTGTCTCCTTCAGCTGTGAACACAGATGGAATTTATGGCTTTTGGGGTTGTATTTATAACTGTTTTAAAAGCACAGCAAGTGCAATCTACAAAAACTCCTGTTAGGCTGTTTCTTCCCCAAGCACCACGCACTTCACGACTACTGCGGCACCCAAGGCAGGGATCCTCGAGTTGGTGTGAATTACTGCTTTTGTAGCTACTTCTGCATGTTGCTCAGAGATTTACCTGCATGTGATGCTTTCTTGAATTGTACACTTCGTGTGAGCCACATGCTTTCCATCTAGAGGAACCACACACACCACCACTCTCACCTATCTCACACAGGGACAGGTTAAAATGAAAGAAAATGCCACATGTTGTCTATTTTATGCTTTTTTCCAAGTTTATGCCCGTATTTAGACTTCTAATTGCCATCAGGCCAGCCTTATAAACTTTTTTGGCCCTGTCTTTTGTAGTTTTTTTCTTTTTTATTGTCTATAACTCATTTCTCTAGCCTGAATTTTTCAGATATCCACAAGTATCTGATTAATTTTTCCTTTTAGTCTATGTTCCTAAGGAAACAAATCTCATCCAGTTGTGTTTCTTGTCCGTAATAAGTTCTGGGCAATTTTTCAACCAAATTTGATAGAAGGGTAAAGGTCTGCAACACATAAGTTCCTGCAGTTTCCATGAAAATTAGTCTGGTTAAAAGAAAGAGGAAGAAATTAAGCTGGCACTGGAGGAAAGGCAGCTGTCACTCAGTTGTCAGTGGCAGCAGCCAACTGCGCAGCCAGCCACCAGGATCTGGCCATGGGAGTTTATCCCACTAAATGGGCTGGCAATATTAGAGGGAATTGAGCAGACTGCTTTTTGGTGGTGGGATTTTGAGGACACTGGGCACCATCCTTCAAGAAACTGGAGTTTACCAGATCCATTGCTCATGGAACGGCTTTATTAAATAGGAAGGCTAAACAAACATTTTCCCTTCTCCTGATTGTGTGTCATTCCTTTTCAAACCAATGCTTTTGAAAACAAGAGTCTAATGTTAGCACAGCTTCCCTAGAAGAGTTTTCCAAGACTCCCTGCTCCCAGCAGCTCTTACTGAAATTAATGGGAGCTGCTGGGGCTCAGTGCTTCTAAAAATAAAAACACTTTGCCAGCGGTACAGATGCAAATGTCTAAATTTAAGCTGTAGTTTTTGAGCATCTGGGACCTAAATCCATGTCTGAGCACTTCAAAACAAGTGGCCTGATTTTTTATAGGTACTGAACAGCCTTACTGTTCAAATCAAAACTTATAGGCTGTATAGTTCAACCTATATTTGGAAGTCAAGAGGTAGATATAGGTAGCTGAAATTTAGGCACACAAATTGGAGCACATGGACTCTGCACCTGAGAGTGGGGGTCTTCAAAGCGCTCAGCCTTGGCATGAGTGATCTTATTGAAGTCACTGGAGGCCAGAGGGAAAGAGTTAAATCAACACAGAGCACTTCTGAAGGCTCCTGGCTCAGCATGTACATCTGTGTTTAAGAAAGATGGTGGAATAAAAAATACTTTGCAGGTGCAACACAGCCAAATTAGCACAGTAGAAGAAGAAACCATAGGTTTTTTAAATCCTTGGACTGGAGTAGCAGCTCTTGCAGTTTAATGTACGCACATACTGGGGGCTTTTTGTATTTATTTTCCCTGCGTGCCTTGTTGTTTTAAGAAAAAGGAACAAACAGGGAGCAGTTGGCTGGCAGAGCCTGCGAACTCGGTGGGAGCTGCCAACGGGGCTTGCTGGGTCTTTGCAGTGAAAAGAAGGGGCTTGTGGAGTTACAACTGCTCTGCACACCCCTCCTGCCCCATCCCGCCCCGGCTCAATGGGGCTTTGTGTAGACGAAGGGGCTGCCCGGCAGAGCAGCCTCCTTTTTCCCTCCCTGAGATGTAGACAGGCTGCTTTTAACCCTTTCCTAGTTCTATGGCAGGATTTTGATCCAATAATACATTTTAGGATTCTTTTCCTTTTTGCCGCTTATGAAAACAAGAACAGCAACAAAAAAACACAACCAAGCACCTCAAAACCACTCAAAAAGCCCAACAAAACACCCTCCAAAAAACCCAGAGAAACCAAACAAAGAATATCTCACTTTCTTCAGGCCATGATTCAGCACAGATTAAGCAAATAGGGTTTAGATGTTACTGATGAGGGAGGTGATTTTTAAGTTGAAAAGTTTAATCCATAGCTATCAGAGCCCAATCCAACACTCTATCCTCAGTAATGTGGGAGAAGTTTAATGATTGAATGAGAAGAGGCAGGATTTATTTGATCAGAGGAAGATGATTTATCACCTTTTGTTTGACAGCTGCAGGATTAAATGTACTATTGAGTCAGGGGTGGCTGCCTATAAGGAGATTTACCTGTGAATGTGCCCCCTGAGTGAAACAGTCTGGGTTTCCTAAAGATGCCAGATTTACCATAAGCAAATGAGAGGTTATAGAGGCCCATATGATTAAGTGACAAAATGGAGGTGGAAACTCAGAGGAAATGAGGTGAAACACAAGGGAATGACAGTTCAAAAATGTGGACTGAAAAGCAAAAGAGGATAAAATATTTGGGCGGGAGGCTTGAGAGGCTCTTAGGTGCAAAGAGGCTGAAGAAACGCTGTTCAGATACCCTTATATAGCACTGGCCGTGAGTCTTTGCCTGTCCTCCACTGGAAAAATGTGGCAAAACATTGCCAAAGGTTCCTAGTGCTATTTATGGAAATGAGATAAAATTGAAGCCAGGTTTGGGGTAAGCAAAACCTCTTTATTCCAGAGCTGTAAAACAAAAACTCTGGTTTGGATTAAGGACCTGCTGGATCTGCATCTTCTGAGCTGGTGAGAGGGGAGCTGGTGGGCAAGGAATCCCATCAGTGCGTTGCTCTGCCTCGGAGAGCTGCTGGGAGCTGGCTGTCACGGTAATGCAATACTGCAGAGTTCTGGTGCTCTACGTACTTGTTTAAACTTGACAAAGGCTCAGGACCGTAATCTGCAATAGTTTATTTGGACAGGCTGGGAAGACAAGATTATTGTTGTTATTTGAAAGCCCTGTAATTTAAAAGTTTGTACTAACGATTTGTGGATGTATGCCCACTGAAGTACGTAAGGATCTGTGTGTGGAGTATGCAATGTTGGGAAGCAAAAACTGTGTCCATGCGGGGAAGAGATGGTGCCAAAGTCAGAGTTCCAGAGACAGGCCCTGAAGAGTCACCTGGAAGGGCTGTAAATGAGCACACCAAACACAAAGCCCACGGGGTATGCCCATCCCCGTGTCCTGCATGTAGGTGTCCATTTATCCTGCCTCTTTGCAGGTTGGGAGAGACCTGCCCCTTTATTTGAGTTCACATGCATGCGTGCTGAAGGGACACATCTTCAGTGCTGCCTTCTAAAATCTGGCTCTAATTTCAGACCAATTTACTATTCCGATGAAATGAACCTGCAAAACATATGGCCCAAATAGCGTTTGCCTAAGTGGCCTGCACAGTTCAGGTTTGATTTGTGACTTCTCTTTACATTCCCATTCACGTGGGAGTCCATGCTACTTCTTTAAACAGAATGAACCAAAACCCGTCCACAGCTGCCTCTCATCAGGGCGAGGGCTGCAGACAGGCTCCAAGGTCCAGCCTTCGTCTGGGGCAATTGCTACTACTGCTGTGGAGAACGATGCACACACACCATGGGCCACAGAGGAGGCAGGTACTTGTTCAGCTTATGCCTGTTTGTCCTCCAGACAGACACTGCAGCTACTCACAGAAATCCAGTCTGGGGGCAGGGGGAAAGAAGGGAGAGAGAGCAGAAAGAAAGAAATCATTTAAAAAAAACCCCACCATGGTGGAGATTTGGTAGTGGTTTTTAAATCACATTTAGACATAAATCCTTTGAGTTCACAATTTCCATAGATTAGTGGCATCTGTGGACCCCAGATAGACTGTAATCACTAAGATTGTTCTAATCTTCCTATGGGAGGTTTTTCAAAGGAAGTATTGAATTACACCAATTCTTAGTAGAGCTGGGTTTTAACTTGCAAGAAAGTGCTTTAAATCCAAATGCATACATTAGTGCCAGACCCATAAAGTCAGGGTATAATGCTTGTGACTTTCATACATCCTGATGTGTAATTTGTTATCTGGACAATAAAACTTCACAAGAGACACACACGCTCAGCTGCACCCACTGGTAAGTATATTACAAACCATCAGGCCTATGTTGTCACCTTTGGACCTTCTGTGTGAGTCTTTTGAAGCACATCTCTGCCCTTTGAAGAGAGCAGTGCTTGACTCGGGCACCAAGGTTGCCCTAATTGAATCTTGCTGCAGCGTAGTATTTCATGTCTTGTACACCTACTCCTAACCCTGCTCCCATCACACTCTGGAAGCAAGCAGAGTTGAAAGTGATGTGGTTGAAAAGAGATCTATTTGGTATGGAAAACTGTGTACAGAGACAGGAAAGCTGTGGTCCCTGCTCGTGAGCACAGCATGCAGGGGAACATCAGCAGAATAAACCTAACTCTGCTCACACACATGTAAATGCAAGATGGAATTGCTTCTACTGAATACACTAGAGGGGTGTGGGAAGCTGGTGTGAGATGGAAATACTGATTGCTGCATCAGATTCATCACTGGTACATGAAAATGAAATGGAATTACACCAGAGATTATATTGTCCCCATATGGGTTTTTATGCCTGGTAAATTCTCAGTTTCAATGGGTATCAAATTTGCGCCTGCTGTCCTGGGTTGCACAGCTGAATGCTTTTGCCCCAGTGCTAAGGGATTAAATAGACAATTGAGGTTTCTCAGAAAGGATGTAGAAAATATAAATCAAAAGGAGTGTCCCTGGAACTGGTTGCAGTGCTGACAGCCCTTACAATGCATGCTGCCTCTGACCGCTTGCAGTGACCGGCTGCAGCAGCACCCGCGCTGATGCAGAGCAGCATTGGGGCCTACTTGGGGTGAATGGGACATGGCACTGAGAGCCCCCAGCAGCCTGCTCCAAGGAGTGCCATCTGCAAGCTGGAGAGCTGAATTCAGTCTTCCCATGTGGCCAGGAGAGCTGGAATGTAGCTGGTGTGGGAGCTGCCGGGGAATGGCCGTGTTCTGGATATGGGGCTGTGTTCTGCAGAACTGTGCCCCTCAGCTCAGTGGCTGCTTCGTTTACCATGCCAGACACCAGTGTGGGGAAGTGTTTGTCTTTGTATTACATTCAGATAACTGAAATATTAGAAGCCCATCAGGAAAGTCTGGAGGAGTCTAAGGCAGTGCTGTGCCTGCCCTGAGCAGAAATATGCTAGAGGGAAGGATCTGACCTTGAGAACAAGTTCATGCTGTGCTGTATTTCTCTATGATCAAAACGATTTGCTTCACCAGAGGGTAAACATTTTTGTTACCTTCTTGGGAACCAGTCAGCACTTCTTTTATGACAATGCAAGTTTCCAGTTTGGGGTTTACTTAGGGGAAAAAAACTTCTTTTTGGTTTCATTTGGTTTGAGGTTTTTGTTTGTTTTGGAAGAACACTGCTTCCCTACAAGGGACCACAGAAATTCATTCTCCACAGCTGTGTGAAAGCCAAGCTGTGCAGAGAAAACCTGTTCCAAGCACTTGTTGATGTTCATGCAGGCTCCAGTTTGTGTGATGGGACAAGCAGTGACCATGACAGAAGACTGTAATGACAACTCCATGCATCAGTATGATGTTGTCATCACAATGAGGTTGAGCTGGTTGCCTTGTCTTAAGTAGATGAAAAGGAGATAAGGCATTTGAGAAAGACAATGCCAAGCATCACCACAGTGTACTTAGTGTTAGTAACCGTTTGTTGTCTACCATGCCATGGTGGTGTGAAACGAATCCCTGAATACAGCTATGGAGTGCAGAGGGTGGATTTAATCCACACAATCTCAGTGATGTCAAGAGTGTTAAGAGGAAGATGGTCACACTGTGGTGTGGTTTCATGAGCCAAAGCTGCAATTGTACAGTTTTGGCAGCCACTTTCCTGTGTGATGTTAACAAGGTTACAACCCAACTGTGCCCCTGTGTTGGATTCTCCAAGGTACTCCAGAGTTTGGTGTGGTCTCCCTGTCCACTCCCCTGCCCAAGGATCTGAGTATTGGTGTGTGTCTGAACAGGGAAAGGCAGCTGTTGATTGCATTGTGGATGTTGTGCTTGTCAGTGTGCTGTCCCCCATGTCTCCCAAGGGAAGCTTATCCTGATTTTGTGTGCGGAGCTTATCCTGGTTTCAGTGAGACCTTTCCCAGGGTCTGTTAAACTGCTTTGGCTCTGAGTGGGCTTTCCCCAATGTTCAACTTCTTGTTCGTCATAGATGTCAGCTCGCACATCCATTCTGGCTTAAGCGACTTGCCATGGTACAGCCCTTGCCATAATGCGCATTTGGGATGGTTATCTGTGTTCCCTCCTAGCTGAAGCACTGCAACTTCTGTCCATGGGTCAGCCCTCTTGGGAGCTGCCGAAGTGACCTCTTGCAAGTGATGGTGAGCACAGGGCTTCTTAAAAAGCAATCAAACATTTGAGGAGACAGTGCACATCTTGATTGCCTTTGGGTGGTACCAGCCTGGAGGGCTGGTGGTGAGCTCCATGCCTCTGATAGCTGGATCTCCGCAGATGTGCTATGGAAAAGCGGTGCGCTGCTTTTCCTGCACAAACACTTGGCGTGTGGCTGCTTCACCCCCATCTGTTATCAGCCTATCTGACAGCACTGGACAAGCCTAAGTGTGTAGGAACAGACAAGCTCTGTCCAGGTGTTTTACGTGGCTTGAGGAGAGACTCAGTGCTCCATGCATGTGTAACCGGTCTCAGAGGTTGAAATCCTTCTCCAAGGCCTCCTTGCTCTGTGGGTCTTCTCTTTGTCACCTCTTGTTTATTTCCTCCTTGCTGTCAGCAGATCAGCAGGACACATTACTGAAGCGTAATTCTGGACTAGAGCTGGCTCCCATCCACTCGGTTGGACTGGCCTCACTTCACACAGCCATATACACATGTACAAAAATATTCTTCAACTTCAGCAAAGATATATGGAAGAGCAAAATATATTCATGAAATAAGAGTAGCAATAAGACTGACTGAGTTGTCTGAGTTGTCACAGCCTTTGTACAGACCTCCATCTCTCAGGCGGAACTGCATTCACCACTTACGTGGATGCTTTACCTTGATTTACTGGAGGTTCATTTACAAATACAATAGGATTATGAAATCCAGGTATCCTCAAGTGGATTATTTTTCACAGAGGGATTATTTTCTCTGCCTCCTACCTTTCTGAGTCTAATACCAATGAATTAGTAGCTGAGAACTATCAGGGGAAGGCAGCACTCCTAATTTTTCTCTGACATATGCTATGGTGAATTAGAAATAATTCTGTGGAAGGCAATGAAGTGGTAATGAGTACGATAAATCTTGGTGAGTTAAGAAACGTGATTGCAAGGCCCATTTTATATTTCACAGCACTTAGGCAAAAACTTTACCCTTTGCAGTTTCTACTTGGATCTAGTTCAAAAGATGCTATGGTCAGATTTAGGCCCAAAGCAGCATAACTGAAGCCACAACACCTTAGCTGAGCTGTGGAGTTTTCCATGTGCATACAGGCTCTTTGCCTGAAACCAAAGTAAAAGACTAATTTCAACCCCAGCTAATTACAGACTAAAATATGACAAATTACCTTGCTTCAGTCTTCCAGTAAGTGCGAGGCGAATTACCACGGCTCAACTGACCCATGCAGTAGGTTCCAGCTCCAGACTGTAAACACACCATTGTAGTATCTAAACTCCTTCTTCACTCGATGGAGACCTAGGCAGTGCAATCAGTAGTTGGGAGCATTTCAGCTGATGCAACATCACCTTTTCCTAAATATGAATAGACCTGTGTTCATCCAGCTTAGCATGTTGTGCATGTTAAAGCCTGTCCAATCTCTGAGATGTCAGTTCATACCACTTGACTGCCACTGGGACCATTTTTGGAAGAAGGCTCTATAGATCCTGGATAAGGGTATGAAATGCACTGAGGTAGTGAGATGCGAAATACTCTTGCAGGGTACATTCATACTGGATCTGTTTCCAAAGGGCTGCATTATCAGTGCTTTGCATCACTGGGGTCAAAACTGCAAGCAGCCTTTGCTGACTCACTGGATAGAATAAATCAGAGGCATATTGGAAGAATACAGCTTTTCATAAGATTATACTCACATTGATCTTTCCTACCTGTGATCATTTCTGTTACAGAGAGATGTTGTAATTATCACATCTTAACTCCATGTCATAGGAACAGAATTGATGTGATCCTTCATTGATAGATGGACTACAGAGAGCCAGAGACCAAGCACCACAAAAAGTGAGGCAAGCTAGTGGGACATGATTGTCTGTACAAATAGGATCACCTGTTTAAATGGCCTGTGGTTAATTTCTGTCTCAAACCAACTCAAATGTTTCACTGGCACAGCTCACCATCCCCAACAGACAATTTGAACGCATATTCAGACCCTACTTTGGAAGTCAGAAGAGTGATTCAAATGTGGTTTGTGGTGTTTTGGTGGTGGTGAACAATGGAGAATGACCCCAGTGCTATTCAATTTCCTAGTAGAGACACAAGTATATCGGTTCTCCATAAAGTTGCACATGAATTACCACAGAGCAAGAAAATTAACTCAGATTTTGTGCCTTCTAAATCCTTGCTTTAATAGCAGTTTGGCATACCTGGCAACCAGATGAGAAGAAAGCAAAGCATGGCTTGTAAGGAGATGGAAAAAGCTACAGCACTTTCTCCTCTTGGAGAAGATTTCAGTGGTGTCCAGGCTGGTGGTGATCTCTGCTGGTGAGTCTGCACAGCACAGCATGGAACAATTCTGGGAGCTATCTGGGAGCCATGAGAGTGTCAGGGGAAGCTAGTATGGAAAATGTGGTGGTTGAACCTTTCCATACATTATTTTCTTATTGAACATTATCATTTTGTTTGCCGTCATACAGCCTTGATGGCCACAGATTTTTCCCTAGGACTTAGTGATGGGGGATCATTCTCTGAGCTTGTCATTTGTTTCCCCACAGACAATTTATAACATTTCCCCATTTAATCTGAAGAAATTCAGCTAATGTGTAATATGTGCATAGCCAAAGAACTGTGGTGCTTCCTCACATTTGATGACTATGAGTAGTGTTCCTTAAACCTTATCCCTTAATATCATTTGGCTGTTTGACAACTCCACTCTCTCATGGGATGAGTAAATATCAGTCTGTTCCCAGGAAGATTAACCAGTAAAATGATTGAGGGGAAAGAAAAAAAGGAACACAACAAACAACATTTCAGCGTGTTGCACTTTGACTGCCTTCCAGACTTCCCTTAGACTCTGTAGCCTTTATTTTTAAGGTGCTTTAATTCGCCTACATTCATAAAATCATGGTATGTCTAAAAAAAGTTGGGGTGTTTTTCTCACCAAAGCAGCTAATTTGAGGAAGGACTTAGCACTTTGAATAAAAATCCTTGATCTTCTAAGGAAAGAAATGGGTAAAAGCACAGTTAATCTTTGCCTGCAACAACATAGAATATATCTTGCTTGATTGAAGTCAAGCTCACTGCACCTGAACAGCAGTGAAGTGCGGACCACCAGATAGAGATGAAAGCAATTCCTGTCCACTGCAACCCTGTGAACTTCAGTGAAGTCAGCTTTCCCCTCAGCATTTGTGGAAGGAGGGATTTACTTCATTTCAGTGATGAGAAGCTTGCATCATTTGTCTCAGCTGCTTTTCTGACTATGTCTGCAGTCAGAGAGACTGTGCATTCAGAAAGTGCCTGGCCTAGTCTTCAGGTGGGTTGAATTGCCCTTGGGAGGTGCTTCTCTCCCCACTGGCTGAAGGACTATAGTGCCAGGGCGTGGATGGAGGTTCAGTCCTGTGCTATATATTGGCACATTCTGCAGGGCTCTTTAGTTATGGAAAGAGAACTGGAAAGAAGCGAAGGCAGGATGCCAAGATGACAGAGCTAAGCACAAGCCTCACCATTGCTCCTGTTTTTGTAGCCTTTTCAAGGGTTCTTTGGAGCATGTCTTCTCCACACTGCATGTTGCTTCTCCCTGTGCCACAGCAAGGCCCATACTGTCCACTTCTGCTGAGGGTGCTCTGGCCTTTCTCGTCCTCCATGATCTGCTTTGCAAAAAGAGCTTGGGCAACACTGGTCCTCGGGCAGGGAGAGACTGTGACAGGTCCCAGGGATCTCTTGCACCAAGAAACTTTTCCGTGACTTGGTCAACTTGATGTTGTCTCACCAGCCAGGTTTCTGCTCATATGGTCCATCCAAACTCTCCTATGTGTTTAGAAATTTGAGCCTTGGGCAGCCACTTCACTTGGCTTTAAAACCCAGCTCACTGTCACTGATACTAAGGAAACGTTAAGCACTAGCAACTTGGAGGGCTTCATTTTACAGGCACTTGGCTTCCCTTTTGCACTTGCAGCAAAGACTCAGGATCCAGCCTGAGTTAAATTGAGTTTCTTAGCTGCATTTCACTGTACATGAATTAAAATGGACATCTCAAATACAGTGAAGTAAACGATAGCATCTCACTCGACAGGCTTCTGAGATACAGTTTACATAAAAATTGCTCTACATACACCAGCTAATGCCTACCATTGACACCAGCTGAGGACTCTTTACTTCATTACCTAAACATGATAATGGCATGCCCCCACTTTCCCAGTCATTTTATCCAAGGAATACAAAGATCTCTCCTTATGTTAATGAGTTTAGCAGCATGACACCCTCAGAGCAAGTTCTTCAAAACATTAAACGAGGCATGGAATACCTAAAAGATCTACCCACATTCACCCTGTGCAAACTGGGATTGAACTGGAAATGCTGCCTACCTTGTCCCTGGTTGTTAGGAACTGCCTCACCTGAAGTAACACAACTACACACAAGAGTATAGATCTTCAGGATTTTTTGTTTTTTTGTTTGCATTTGTTTGGTTGGTTGGTTTTTGGGGGGTAGTTTGATTTCTTTGTTATTATGGCAGTGCTACTAATGTTTAGAAGGATCACTTTTCATCTACTAGGTCATGTCTTTTGCACTTGTAGATAGCAAGGAGTTGGCACACTGGAACACCACGCTGAGTCATTTCTTCTTAGGTTTCTTCTCAGGATGACACATGTAGTTTTGCTCCTGAAATGCATAAACCAACCTGGGACTCAAGGCAGTGCTGGGCTTTGAAATTAAAAGAGAGGAAAGAGAGGACATGGTCTTTCCCTTGGGATGTAAGCTTTGTGTCAGGTAGGAAACAATTTGTATGACTTCAGGAAATGCCCCAGTTTGCGAAGGAGAGGCTCAGGAGTTAAATCTGTACTTTTTGTCAATTAAATGGACTGTGCACATTGGGCTTTGCGAGAGGGTCAGGAACATGGATGCTACCTCTCTAGTACAACTGATGGTTAAAACTGTACAGTCTAAACAAAAACACTCAGTAACCCAAGTGATTTCCTTCTGATCACAGCAAAGGTTTCCAACTCAGGCTGGGAGAAATCCCTGTATAACAGTCGTAAACCTCTCTACTCACTGCCTCTCCAGCAAGGCAAAGCCCTGTCTTATCTCAAGGCAAGATCATGCACTCCTGAATCAGATACTTGTATAGCCTGCTCCTGCAAACCTCGAACAAGATTCCTAATCTTCTGAAGGCAACCTGCCTTACGGTTCTTAACTGTGTCTCAGTTTCCTTTGGTGGCTTGGGACCAGATTAAAAGAAATTATAGCACATTACATATCAGAGAGTAGGTTTATGAGTGGTTTTACCCATTCACTTATTTCACATGGAAACAAGGCTCTAAGTATTGGTGATTCAAACCATTAAGGTGTAAGGGTGCTTTTTCTGGGTACATGCATTTACCTTTATCAGAACATTAGAAAAAGTTGCATTGATATCCAAAGTGATTATGATAAATACAGGTGTAAACTTTGTAATGAGGACTCTCCATGTCTGGTAATTTTCCACCAGCAGCTTCCTTGTCTGTACTTTGAAATTAAGTAAATTTGGGGTAACTTTAAAAATGAGTGTGTTTAATAAAAGGATATCTAATGTTTTTTAATAAGTCTTTCATGCGATATAGATATTAATTTTGAAATGAAACAGCTATGTGGATAAGGTAGCTAATGCCATTTAAGGAGAAAGGGGTGTTATTTACTTCAAGTGAGTTACTTTTCACATTATTCTGCTACATTACACAGTCACTGTTAGACGCCCGAAAAATAGCAAGTATTTGCAAGAAAACTTCTTTACACTGAGTTAGACTGGGAGTTAATTATTGATTGGAAATACAGGAGAGAGACTATGACCCCTCCAGGCAGGACATAAGCACCTGCAGATCTGTATCTGTCATCAGAGATCCTCTCTGGCATGTGATGGTGGAGAACCAAAGCCAAGTCTCTGCCCTGTCTCCTCCCTTCAGCAGGACAGTGAGGCCTGAGCAGCACAGATGACCTGTGGCTGTGCCACCTGAAAATGCACAAACTCTCACTTGTGAAGATGAGATGGCAGACCCTTGGTGCCACCACAATGATGGGACCAGTGCCTTTTTTATGGGATTAGCCCTTCTTGAAATGGTTTAGAGTTACATCTACATCTACCCCTCTCTCAGCCTGAGCAAGGACATGAAGCAATTGGTTTCACCTCAGCTTTGAGTCACTTGCTAGCCTGAGTGGTCTGGATTTGGCTTTGACTGTAGACTCCCAAGATGCAAATTTAACTGTTGCACATTCAAAGATGCAGTGTTCACTCAAATGAAGAGCTGTGCTCTCTTTCCTTAACATTTTGGAGCAAACTTTCTGTTAGGAGATGATGGATGCCAATGCAGAAAGACCTGGAAATGGCACTAACAGGGTGGTATCAGGATGCTGTTCCACACAGGTGTTGTCTTGCTGATGAGGACCACCACAGTCTTGGTCCTCCTGGCCACAGGAGCAGGTCTGGCATGTGAGGTATAGCGAGCACAGCTGGCTGGGCTTATTGACTTCATTTAGGCTGTGGTGAGGCACAGGGATATACCACAGGGACCTCCAGACAGCATTGCTCACACAGCTTGCATACCTTATGAAACCTTTTCCCATTTCTCGACCCTCCTTTTTATCACTGTTTCTCATCCCTGTTCTTCTCCCAAGTAAACGACCAATCCCTAGTCACTTTTGCCCTTGTTGGTTGCATCCCACAGGGGCAGATGGGCTTTGCAGGCAGCATAAATCTGGAAATGGCTTCAAGCTGCCATCTGAGGAATAAAGCATCACCATTTTTTGATGCATGAAGTCAGACTTTGCTCACTTCAGTATTTGTCAAAGCATCTAGAAAATGACTCATTTTTTTTTCCGCTCTCTACAGAAACCACTGTTGGACTACATCCCTGTATCTAGTGTTGGCCAGATCTTTCACAATATTGTTTACAGCTCATTTTAAGGCTTGTTTCATGCAGTGAATCCTTGTATTATTTCAGACAGCAGCAGGTGAAGTACAAAAGAGAAGAAAAGATTAAAACTTCAGGAGGAGCATTCTGCTGCATTGTTGCTTAGCCTTGCATGTGGTACAGCTAAAAATAACAACTAATGGAATGGGAAGCCAGGAAGATCTGTTGATTTATAATGGGTTTTTTCCTGGTTTATTGCTTGAGTGCCTTGCCCACTGAAATTTGACATTGCAGCCTAACCGCCATTAGATAATCAAAGAATACTCTTCTCTTCCTTACTGTACAGGCTTCTGAATCTTCTTTGCAAGAGTCATTCTTTTCTAATATCATTCAGGCAGATTAGACAGATGACTTCTAAACTAATCAAAGCATTTCATTCTCTTCCAGTGATAGTTACAAGATGATGTGTATATGTTAAGGACGAGTGTAAGGGATACACTCTCTAATCTGACCTGGATCTAAGAAATTTACTTTGTCTGGATTTATAGTTTTTTTTTGATTTGAGGTTGTATCATTGGCCTCCATCAAGAAACTTGGAGATAATAAATGTAGGTGTTCAGGCTTCTTTCTTTCCAGATTCAGAATTAATCCTTAAGTCCACTTTAGAAAAGGATTTGGTAGTAGTAAAAGAAAAAAAAATGTAAGACTATTGATCTCTTTGCATATTTTTTACTTTTGAAGGCACAGTAGATCGTACACTGAGAAAGTAATATTTTATATGGTTTGTAGAAAATAAATCTGTTTTATCACTGCAATAAAAAAGAAGCCAGATGTTTAGAGGAACATGTTCCATATGGAAGAGGCTTAAAATTATGGAACTTGCTAAAACCATGCAAAGCTGCAATTATGGAGAAAACAGGAAGGCAGCTTCCTCCCTGAGTGTACACCATTTCCCAAGGAGGAAGCAAGCCTTTTTTCTCTGCTCTTTGTTGATTTTGAAGCGGAGAGACAACTACTAAGTCATGACCATAAAAGGCTTATGTTGGCAGTGACATCAGTGGTAAAATCACCCTTCTTCCCTCCCCACAACAACTCTAACTACACTTTTGAGAGACTTCTGCTTCCTCTATAAAAGGGTGGAGGATGCATGGATTTCTTTGTTTTGTGGCCAGGCTGCTATCTAATGCAGTGATATTGGCACTGTCACTTTTATGAACATATTCCCAGCTTTGCAGAAAGATGAGGTGCCTCGTAAATTTCCATGAAACGAAACAAAGAACCTCATTACTTAGCTAATTTGATTTCACTTTATGACCCAAACCCACTTTGCTGAGGTGTGGCCTGCTACATCCCCAAGCACGCCTTGCTGCCTGCTCATCTAGGTGGAAGTGTGCTGGCTGGCTTTAACTCAGTGATCACCATAGGTTTATTGCTTAAAATACCATTTAAGAGGAGGAGAAACAACATGGCACTATACTGTGGAGTGCCTATGATAGCATTTACTTTTTAAGGGGGGCTGAAAGCAGCCTACGTGCTGCTAGAGGAGAACAGTGGTGATCCCTTGCTTTCAGAGGAGGGGTTCAGAGCAGGCTCTTCTGCTGAACACTCCTGAGTGAGGCTGGATGCTGATGTTGACAGCAGTTAGTATTTTATCCAAAAGCCCACAGCATTTTGCTCTAGTCCATAGGCTAATTCCATGAGAAATTGAGGCTTTGAATTCCCAAAGTGCACTGAACTCGTCATTATGCCACACTGGGTGCTGTAACACGGGCGGTGCTGTAACACGGGCCGTGCTGTGTCTTCACCTTACCTGTAAAACCAGGCTCTTCTTAGCATAATCTGCTGTTATCTAATTTGGAAGTGCCATAGGTAGGTGTAAGGAGAAAAGGAAACTCACTAAATCCTGACTCTGTAAACCAGAGTTGAATCTTGCATTTAAAAGCATGCCATGAAGCATTTGATTTCAGTGTAGTTACATATTTTGAGCAGACAAAGGAGGCAAAATATACTTAAAGTTGATCTTTGTGCAAATATATCCCAGGGGGCCATTAAAAAATCCCAAATTGGTTGTGCTGCAGCTTACCTTTGGTCTTTGGTTTTCTCTATATCTTTCTAACTTTGAGGACTTTATCCTTTGCCTTGTGAATATTTGCATTACTCCTGCATTTCCTCTACAACGTTCTTGCTGGCCAGTACTGTGTTTGGAAGAGGGAATATTTTCCCACTTTTAACCTATGCAGTGGATATCTTCCCTTGTGGTGGATTCTCTCACCTTAGTTCCAGGCACTGCTTGTTCTTGATTACATGTTTTATTTCTAACCCTGAGTTTTACCTGATTCCTTGATGGGTGTGTTTATGAGTGCTATAGGGACCACTTTGCAAACAGGTCACCATAAAGTGTATGTGACATTATAGCAGAGATGGGGAGATGGATGAAATTAAGACTTGAAGCTCACTCTTGAGAAGGTGTAAGTGGCTTTTTAAATCATGCAGTCACAAGGCAAGATGTCATTTCATGAGTCACCACCAGCAGCATCTGATTTTCTTCTGTCCTCCATGTGGGGCACCCGCTGGTCTCTCCTGAGGACACCAGTGAACTGAAATCTTTGGGGTCAGTGTAGGAGGATTTGGGCAATGATAAACCAAAATATCAAATTAGGTGATTCAAGAGTCATCTTTATAATCACCAGTGCTTTCAGGAAAGGGTGGTGTGTTTGTAGCAAGGAGACAATGAGAAGCGTCATCAACCTCAGCTCAATTTAACTAAAAGCATTTCTGTTTCTAGCTTGTTTTATCACACCAAACCAGCTACATTCATGGGATTTGGAGTATACGCTGCTGCACTGCACTGGAAGTTTTGACAGTTCTAGTACCCATTAACAGGCTTAAGAGATAGGCAAGCAAGGAACCACGATGACATCCTTTGGAGCACAGGGCTTCAAAGCAAATGGATTCCCTCTCCCTCCTTCCCCTCTCCCCTCAAAGGGCAGCACCTCAATGATTTTGGAGTTATAGATTTTCCAGCTGCAGTGAAAAAAAAAGTGCTGCAAGTTGTAAGGAAGCAAGAAGTATTTGTGAGATTAGAGCGGAGTGATTTATGAAACAGTGAAAGGAAAAGATGTAGAAGCTTGAAATTCTCATGCACGCATTTCTCGTGATAAAGCTTTTCGGTGGGGAAATAGTTTTTAAAATCCCCACCTTTTCTTCTTCCTCTGTAACGTGACTCTCTATACTATGCAACGGAAGCAAAGGCCATGTAAACCCTTTTTCCCCTTACCCCATCATCTCTGCCTTTCCCAAATGCATATGAAAACATTATTTTCCCCCCTTCAGCATTTTCATTTTTTAATCTTTAATATAGAATTAACGATATAATTTTTATTCTTCATATTATTTTCCAGTATTAACATAAATTCATTCCTTCAAGGATATCTTTCATAGCCAGTGGTAGAAAGAAAGACACAACAATCTTGAGCTCATGTTGCTGGGGTTTTTTGTAAATTCTCTCTTGTGTATCTGTTGGCTGCACTAGAAATTTTGCCTCTTTTATAAGCTAAAGGTTTGCCAATATTAATGTATACATGTAAGATAGAATCAGTTAAAATACCGCTCACAATTGTTATTTTAATCAGCAAGTAAAAACCTTTAATTTAAATAATCTTTTTTAATTCTTGGATTGCTTTGTGTAATTTAGATATTTCCCAAATGAAAAATTGAAGTCATTGTTTCACAACAGCTAAAATACATTGAAGCTAAAAATGGATTTTACCCTGAAACTGAGGGAGTTTTAACAATTTAGAGGATATATGATACATACACATTGAAGCTATAGAATACATTACCATATATATATTCAGATTTCAATACTACCTATAAGAGATAGCACTATGAAATAAAGCCATTTTTATTATTGACTTTTTTTGGCAATTTGTATCAAATGGCACATGCACAGAGTCAGAATACAAAAATGCGTTTAGAACACCATAATATGTTTCCTGTTATTAAGGGAATAAGATAGGTAATTCAAAAATAAGTATGTCAAAACTAATGTATTAAAAAAACCCTATTTAATTTATTAAATGATAGAAAACATTTTTTAAGGGATGGGATTGGACAGATTATTTCAGGCTGTCTTGTCCTTCAGCTTTGAACTCGTGGGTGAAAATATCTTGTATATAGTTTTTATTCCTAAACTAGAGAGGGAAAATTGGTTTGCTGGGGTTTTTTTATTTCTCAAGTGGTGTCTTAGCATTGAGTGAAGTAATTACTGAACTGAAGTACGCTGAAGGAACTGAGAGAAAGAAGTGCTTTCTGCACCTGCAGAACAAGTTGCAGCTGTCAAGTGCTGGTTTATCACTTCAGCAAATTCTTGTTCCAGGTGCTCAGCCAGTGATTTCCCCGAAGCCTGTTGTTTTACTTTCTTAAAACTTCAGTAACAGCATGCAGTCCCTGAATGCTATTCGTGTTTAATTCAAATTATAGAAATAGATTGCTTCAGTCTCACATAAAAGATTTCAAGATTTTAAATGTAACAAAAACATGTTTATTCTTAAAGAAAAACACATTGTATTTAAATTGGATTGAAAAAGCAACACTATCTGAATAAAGTGAGTGATAAAAATACAAAAATCCCCAATAACCCATACATTCCCTTTAAAAAACAGAATGAAATAACATTTTTCTTGAAAATATTTTTTAGAATGTAGTCCTTTTCAGCTTAAGTCAATAGAAGGAATGTGTGAGTTACTGAATAATTTTGTATCTCCTTTATTCAGTTTATTAATACATTATTAAAATTTTAAATCCATTTTTTAATACCCAGAGGCCTCTTGGCTACGATTTATAGGAAAAAAATGGAAAAAAATTAAAATATTGTTTTTTTGAGGAAATATATTAAGGGAATTCAGATGATAGTTTGAAGAACACTCCCCTCACTACATGTGCTGAAAGTGAGCCCTAATTTCAGATTTTTCTTTGAGGTTTTTTTCTTGTCAGAAGTCATGAACTCATCTGACTAGAACAACATCCTGCACACAAGGAAGCTTGCTACCCCAGGAGCTGGCAAGCAAAGTTTGTCTAACCCAGTCTCAATGTCTAGTAACGACCAGGGGTGAATATTTAGACCAGAGTGCAGGAAATCAGATGATCATTCCCTTGTGAACACTGCCAGTTTGCAGTAGTCATCAAGGTGGAGAGACCACCTGTGGGCACCACCAAGTCAGTCCTCTGTGAACCTGTCTTTTCGCCTTTTGAACTCACTTCTTCTTTTGGTGGTGAGTTCCCATTCTGCTCTACACACAATTCAGCTTGTGAGCGAGATGGTTTAAATGGTGTAAAATAAACGTTATAAATTTCTGCTTTTCACAATGTCATTGAGAGCTTTTTGGATGCCACTGAAAAATTTGCATTAATTTTGATGGAAACCATAATACACAATCTGAGAAGGGCATTTGACTGGGAAGTCAGGTATGTAACTACTTCAGCAAGCTTTGGTCACTTTGAGATTGTTGTATAGGTGATGCCCTTCTCTGAGTCTGGCTGGAAATTTTCCAGCATTATAGCAGCCTTCAGAAGCACTAATTGGCACATGGAGCACAGAGTGTGCTTTCAGAAGGACTGAAGGGTGAATTTCCCACTTTGTCATGTATGAAAGAATTATGGTGAACGAACTTTTATTCCCCAGTGCTGTGAAACACACACACTACAGAGCAGCTCAAAGCACAGTTTTGGACTGCAGTCTGTAATTTCCTAAAATCTGAACCTTAACCAGAGCTTTTGGTTTAGTTTTACACTCGAAGTGTGGGTCTCTTGCTCCAAGTACTGTCAACACCCAACCCGGTAAGCAAAGGCAGCAAGGAATTAGGAGTCACCCAGCATTTGTAGCACAGTTAATTACTTGTACAACATACAACAACTTCCTGAGATCTAGTGAGAAGGCCAAGAGTAGTGACGATGGCGAGCTCCCTGTAAATCTGGCTGAGTGAAGGAATGCATTCTCTCCCTCAGATTGCTGGAGCAAGCAGAATTTTATCTGAACTGACGGACAAGATAAATCCAAAGCAACTGGAGATGCAAAAGTTATATTTGATCACATTTTCTAAAGCACCTCAGGAGGCAACCTGCAGTCCTGGGTCTCCATCCCTCTTTGGGGACAGCCTGTGGCCCTTGCAGTGAAACCAGGGGATCAGCAGTAGAGTGGGGAGTAATGTGTGCCTAGGCTTTATCTCTGTGCATTGTTAGGAGGGGCCATGATGGTCATTCATAAGGGCTTGGAAACCCTCCTAGAGCTTCAGCTGTGACCTCTGAGACTCCAGCTTCCCACTAAAGTGAAATTATCCAAGTGTTCTAAAACTCCTGGAAGGGATGAGAAGGCAATTGGTGAGGCAGGTGAGCACAGAGTCATCTAAACATCATTGCACTGGAAGACCAGGCTCAAGAAGTGGTTTTTGGATGTTCTTGACTTAGAAGCACCAACTGCATGTGCATGAGGACTAGCAGGAGTAAATTTAAACAAACAAACAAACAAAAAAAACCCAGCTAATATGAGCAAAAGGTGAGACTAATTATCCTTGTACCAAAAAGTCCCAGGTACTCACAGGAAAAGACAGAGCACAAAGGAAGATCAGTCTCAGAAAAAGGGAGTACATTTTGTTAAAGAATCACTGTTCTTTCTGCTGAAAGGTAGAATGTATTTTTCCAAAGGGTCCACTAATTTGCTTTTGCTGTTATATAGCAGTGAATATTGGGAATAGCTATGGAATGGGAGTTGGTGTTGGCCAGCTGAAATCTGAAGGCCATTTTTTTTTAGCAGCTAAGGAAAATAAGTTTTACAGTCCAGGAACAGCTCAACAGTTCCTTCTCTGAAGCATAAAACATTCACAGGAATCAGTGGGGGTCCTGGCTGAGAAGGGAGCAGAATTCGTGGTTGAGCTTGTAGCCCCGTGTAACACTTTGGCATGTAATGTGCTGCAGATCTGCAGTTGGGCAGGCGAGGCCATGGATGGACTTCATGGATCACATACAGATCCTGAACCATGGGATATGGTGGTCTGTACGGACTAACGCTGTTGCACTTGGTCTCGGCATGCATTCCCACACTACTGCCCCATAGATCTGTCCACTGAAGAGCAGTGACTGATGGAAGAGCTGAGAGGTGGCCTATAGACTCAAAAATTATTTACCGTCCATGCCTGCTTGTGGAGGGATGCCCAGATTTCAGGCACAGCCACAGGAGCTCGCACGTTGACATAACAGAGCCTGAAGAGCAAATTCACCCACTGCCTGCACGAGGAGGGGACAGAGTCCAACCCACGTGCTGTTCTTGGCATCAAGCCTGCTTACGGGGAGCAATAAGAACTCCCTCCACCTTTAACATCAGACTACCAATAAAAGGCAGTGAATGTCGATTTGGAAAGGCGAAATGAAACTAAAGAAAAGACAGACTGACAGTGAACACTGAGGGGGCTCGCTGGGGCTTAGGGAGAGGAATTGTCCCAGCTTTTAGAGAGAGGGAGGGAATTTCATGGTACCAAAAGGCACCATGGGAACCCCTGCACGGTGCACGCTGTAGGATACAACGATGTGGCTGGATTCCAAAAGGAGTTTGCTTTGCGGCTGTCGATGCAGTCCCTTGATTCACGACTCGGTTTTGTTTCTCTCTTGACTAGTTGTTTGAAACATATGTGCAAACTGGCCAGAGTTTTGCTTTTCATACTGTTCAAGGATGATAGGAACACAAAGTGCTGTCTCATGAGTTTTGTCGACCCGATTCCCTTCCAGAAATTTGGTCACATCTGATTTTGTTTCCTCTGCCCACTCTCTGTAGACACTGAGTTTCCAGTGTCATTTGCCTCCTACACATGCTCATTAACCCATTTCCCTCCACCTCCGATCCTACAATGCCCATTTTATCCAATTAATGGTAGGAAATAAGTGGGGGTTTTATGACAAGGGTGTGAAGTTCCGTCTGACACTTTGCATCTTTCCAAAGAACAATGCTTTCTCAATAATTACGTTCAGATGACCATTAAGTTGGTGCTGCCATAATTCTCCCTTCAGTTTTAATGAATATAATAAACAGGAATGAATTTCTGCTATCTGCAGCTGCTGCCATTGTCTGTGAACTGCACGTCTCTTCGGAGAAGTTTATTTTAGCTTTAAATGTCTTTCAAACAATGTGCAAGAGCGTGAAAAAAAAAAAAAAGTTGGTGCGTTTTTGTCAGCTCTCGCCTTTCCCAGATGTTTCTAGCATGAGAAACGCTGTAGGACAATTAAAAAGAAGCTTAATTTTCAGAAGTATTTGGGAAGCAAGACTCCAGTGAAATCCCAGGGGTTGTCAGTTCCGGGGTGCAAAGTCTCTCTCTGGTTGTATGAACATGCAAATCCCAGAATGGGAGAGTATTGAAGTAATGGAGGGCAGGTTTTTCAGTCATATTCAGATAAGGAGAAAATCCTGACCTGACGATCTCCTTGTTTGGGAAAAATCTCTTAAGCTTTTTAAAATATCAGTCTAATCCAGTAAGGCTTTGCACCTAGGACCCTTCAAGCAGTAATTTCAGAGAATTTTATAATAATTTCCAGCTCTAACCTATGAGAGACAAAGACCCCAAGAGTCATGGTACACGGTCCTTGCTCTGAGCACCAACATTTAACTGACAGCATTGAAAATGGACAAATATTTATTCTCATCTCATCAGAACTGAATCCTTACTCTGTATTTTGATGTTTGGGGGTTTTTTTTATTCAATCTTCATACAGAACCATTGCTGCATATACTACCTTTAGTCACCATAGCCAAGTTAAATTGCTCTTCCCTAAATATTATATTTCTTATGCTGGCATCTGTGGGAGTTCTGAAAAGATCTGAACACTGGAAACATTTAGTTTAAAATTATTATTATTGTTTTGTACATACAGCTTTTACAGCATTATGATTAAGGTTGTGTCAGCAAGTAACATTTAAAAGCCAAGTTTAGGGACTTATAACTCGCTGAAGAAATTCACTTGGGGCTAAAAGCTGGCTTTGCAAGCAGTTCTGTGGGAGTTAGCCAATATCTTTGAATTTTTTGGCTTCCCTTGGCTTTGAGTCACAATGTGACTGAAACACAAGTTTCTTATTTTCTCTGCGTAAAAACTGATCTCTTGTCTTCCCATCCTAATATAAGGTAGCCTCAATTGTTAATGCTTGACCTAAAAATAGTTATATGTTTCTTATTCAAGGGCAGAAAATTGGTGAATTGCAGCCAGATTAACTTAATAACCAAATCCACATTGTGCACTGTTACTTAGTCTCATTTCTTGTGAAGGTGGCTGACACATCCCTTTGCTTGACAGTTTGTAATATCATTTCTGCAGGACTGACCATGAATGCTATAAGGTGCTTTGAGATTTAATAACTCCTGGAAGAGGCAGCGTACATGCATAGTGTTATTTGTCTTGCACATGCATGACAGATAAAACTCCAAATGGTTTCACCTCCAAATGGAAATCTTAGCTGACGACTCGACTATTACTTGGTTGATTTGCGCAGTTGGTGGTTTTGGGGTTTTTTCCCCACTTTTATGTCTAATGGCTTAAAAACACTCTGAAGCCTCTTTCCTCTGAGGCTTTTCAAGGATTATATTAAGGCTTGCAACAGCCTGGGAGGCAGATTCTCAAATCATAGATTTTTATGAAACACATGCCAGTATTATACCGTGAGCAGGTAGCTGTTCGCTGTCGTGCTACGTGCATTACTGTAGGGTTGTCCATACATCTGAGTTACCATTGTGGTGTTGTCATTTGGACGCCTCAGACCTTTTTTTGTTTAGCACTATCATGAAAGCAGGTACTGATTAGGAATATATAAAGTTACTTAATTTCCCTTCATGGAGGTATTTGAAATTTCTTTGTGTTTTAATGAGAAGGTGTTCAGAGGAGTATTCAGTCCTCCTGTGGTTACAGTGAGATTTCAGATTTACCCAAAAAACCCTGCAGTATCCTCTGCCAGCTTCTACAGCTTTTTTTCTTAGGGCTCTCGGACTCACCCCCACCCCTGCTATGGCAGTAAGCTTGGGATTGAACAGTCTCCTTTTCAGGAAACCACCAGCTATGTGATCAGGAAACTGAGGACACGTCCTCAGTTGTGGCTGTTCTTCAATAGGATCCCATGAAAATTGCTTTTGGGTTATGTGATTTCTGTGATAGTTTTCTTAAGGACTCCTGCTCTTACTTATAACGGGCCAAGGTTTTAGTGATCCAAAGTGGAAGTCTGGCATTGGGAAGAAGTCTCTTGAGGGAAGAGCTTCTCTTTAGGGAACAACTTGTCTTTCGTTTGTGAGAACCAGTAGAGATGGGAAGGAGATTCGGAGGACATGGCTGGAGGAGGGGATTAGGAAGGCTGCACTTCCCAAAGAGGAAGATGCCAGGGAAGCTGCTGCAGAAGGAGGCGCTCACTTGGGCCTTCACAAACAGCTCCAGAAGTTTTAGCCTGTAGTGAGATTGGATGAGGCTTCAGCAGTTGTTAAGCCTCGGAGAGAATGCTTTCTTCTGCTTTTAGATTTTACCTAAATGAAAATACATCTTAAAGATTAACAGCCTTTGTGCTCTAGCACTATCTATGATATCAAACCCCAGCATTCTAGAAATGATGACCTGTCCTGCCTTCCCCAGCTCCATTTGCTGACGTTGTTGGTAGACATATCCCCCAGTCCTCTCTTCCCAAGCTGAAGAACACCAGTCTCCTTCCTTTCTATCCACTTCATTGTCCTTTGTGTATATCCACATCTGTTCACTTGTCCTGTCCCACTGCAGCTTCCTTCATGTGTGGGGTGAGGAAATGGCTTCATGGGTTAGAGAAATGTCACCTTTTAAAAGTAATCCATGACCCTGTGCTGGCTGTTCAGCTCTGGGTTTCACACAACACCACTCCTTGCGCTTGAGGGAGGGACTTAACATGGGCAGCATATAGGCTTAGCATTGCTCTCTGCTCCGCCAAGCTTCAGGTCACCATAATCATTGCTGGCATTTTGCAGGCCACGGGCAATCTCCCATTTTAACATGGACAAGTTCCCCTGGGAGGCAGCAAGGCAGCACATGGTGTCTGTGAAAAGAGAACATCAAACACGTGGAGGTTGCCACCATAACGTCGTCATTCTCTGACACTGTGGGGGAGGAAGAACTTTCTCTCAGAGCTAGGAAAGACAAAACTGTGGAGTGACCTGGTAGGCTCATGCCCATCACTTTCAGCCTGGCCACCACAGCTCTTATTTCAGCACCAGAGAAGGGTGTGGAGCTGGCCCAGGTGTTGGTGCAGGGGGTTGAGAGGGACCAGCTGAGATAGCTTATGAAAACTTGAATTCATCCTGTGCTATTTGGCGAAACATTTACCCTGGCTATTTCCCGGGCTTTTAAGAGAAGGCAGGCAGCAGTATTTGGTACCCACTAATTAAATGCAGTTTGAACTGTGTTGTTTGTGGTAATGTAGTGAAAATATGGCCCCTGCTGTGACATCTGCAGCCAGACAAGTGACACCACCCAGCCTCTGGTCAAAGCCTGTGTTTTCAATTCAGCAAATAACAGCTAAAACACTGTAAAGACCTTAGAAAGACAGAGACGAATGAAAGATGAATTCCTATTATTTCCATAAGATGTTAAACAGGACTGAAATATGCATTTTTTCTTTTTTCCAGAAAGATGCTTTATGGACATTAAATATTCTTTGAGATTTCTTTATATTATGTTTTTTGAGAGAAAGGATTTTGCTATTCTGTTGAGTAGTTCCAATGTTTACAAAGAGAAAAGAAGCTTCCTCACCGAAATTAGAAAATCTAAAGATTTGGAAGTCATTTATTTTGTGGTATATGAGGTCTTCTTCCTAATGTACACGTTGCTTAATTTAAAAGGCCAGCATAAGCCCTGCACATAACTCTCTAAGATGTTAGAAAACATAATTGAGGCTCATAGTTAATTTTTAATTTTTTCTAGAGGCAATGGTGCCACCTCCAAAAGCATAGCTGAGAGGATCTCAGGTTTCTACACTCCCAAAATGGAGGGCAATGCTGAAAAGAATGGCGAATTCATGAATGTTGCAAAAATATCCAAGGAAGTGGAATGACCTTCCCCACTGCTCAAGCTTAGATGAGTTTCTCCATGAGGGTTTAGAACTGTAAAACAGCTGTAGATGTCTGGCTGAGAATGGTAATACAACCAAATGGAAGCCATGCCATGTAGTGAAATCATACATTTGGTAAATGGGAGATCTATAAATAGTTTTTTAAGGCCTAAGAATTATTAAAGGAGAACTTATACCTGGTTATGTGCTCCTTCAAGAGCTCCAGCTGCTCAATAGCTTGTTTTGGACTACAGCACAGAACTAGAGGTAGTACATTTTACAGATGAGCTTTCAGCCCTTGCAGACACGCTACTAGAGGTCGTTGAAGAATGTTGCCAGCATACAGCCAGGATGCTGTGTGTTGTAGGTTTCCATATGCGGCTGCTGCCAAGACAAGACACTCAGTCTGTTGGCTTACAGCGTAACTACCTCCCAGGTTCATCCTCGGAGGTCTGTGCTCCTCAGTGTGCTGGCAAGGTGGCAGCTGCCACAGAAATGCTTGTCACCCAGTCAGGTAGCAGGCTGCCCACTTTTTCTAAGGTTAATGTTGATGTCCCTCTCTCCCACCCAGAGTACGATGTGGGGCAGAGCAGTGGTGCTGTCTCACAGCCGCTATGGTGGAGCGCGTTCCAGCATTGTTCAGTGCTGAAAGCTGCCTCCAATTAGCCCAGCTGCACCTCCTTATTAGGAGCGAAGAGCCAGCTGCCAGTCCATGTGATGCTAACCACAGCATCCCGCCTGCCACCAGCCAGAGAATTTGGTGTGTCCTGGCCACATCGGCTCCACAGCCAATTGGAACCCCCTTACGCCAGATTTAACCTCCTCCAGTCTACATCTGCAATGAGGTTTAATTTCCTAAAGGTGTAGAGAGCTGCTAGGATTTAAGAGGTCTTTAGTCAAATGTTGTTGATGCCAAGGGGTTCTAGGTGCCAGCTGGCACAGAGCTTTTGTAAAGACCCCGTCTGAAGGAGCCAGTGCAGTCCAGACTGGAAGAGTAAAGCACCTTTTAGGGTGCAGTTGCCTGTTTACATTGCAGATTTCCAGACCTTTTTGAAGCCTGATCCTGTGTGCTTGAGGGATATCATTCATGACACCTGTCTGACCTACCAGAAATGGTTGGAGAGCAGCAAAGCTGGGCACGGTCACCCGTTGAGCCATTCAGGTTAAACCCAACCTGGACTGTGCACCAGCACCACCAGCTCCCTGCCCTTACATTAGTGTCAAATGAAGTCCAGGGTAGCTGAACACCCTGCGCTGAGCAGGGAGCAGGGGCTGGTTGTAGGGCAGGCACACACCAGTGCTGCTCCAGAGCCTCAGCCATTAACTCAGGGGCTCTGCAGACAGCCCGCTGTGTTCTATTACCCCTGCACAAATTATAAGAGTTATGAGTCAAAGCTGAAAGGTCCTTTTGCAAATGGAACCTCAGCTCCTACAGCACTCCGTAGCTTTTGTAATGTTAAACTCAGGCCGCTTGGCCGGGTCTCACAAAAGGGGCCTTGCTCCCCTTGCACGAGCTGGCTTCCTCACGGAGCACGGCGAGCAGGGATGCTCCCATCACAGCAAGCACTGACAGCTCCCTCACTGGAAAACTCATCTGAAAGGAAGAGCAAAATGCTGCTGGCGGGCACTGCTGGAGAAATAGCTCGGTTGTGCACCTCCACTCGGCATTGGCTGGACCCTTTCAAGGAAATAAATGTTAGCAGCAGCATTCAACCTATGGGCTCCTTACCTAGAAAGGTCCTGCCACAAGACTGTCCCATAGCCTAGCTTTATCTTCTGCAAGAGCCATGCTAAGTCCCTGGAGAGGTACTCTGGAGTTCAGCATTCAGGCAGGGCTCAGCATTCAAATCTACAGCAAGCTGGAAAGCACATGAAACCAAATTACTCAGATTTTCCCATCTGTGCACATGTGCTTAGCTGGTTTTAAATTATCAGTGTAAAGGCCTAGTAGCTTCGTAATGTACACACAGAAAGATTCCCACAGATTTTTCCTTTCTTTTTCCCTTTTTTTTAACTTTTTTTTTTTTTTTAATTGAAGGCAGCTGAGTAAATTCATAGGAAGTTGTAACAGGACAAGTGAAATGTATACCCACATTCCCTGGGAATCCAAATGCCTTTAACACATACTGTATTTCATGTGAAATTTGTTTTAGAAGACACCAGAACAGTGTAACTTTTTCATCACTGTGTTTTAAAGCTATCACTTTTGAATGAAATTAGGTAACAAGAAAAAAAAGAAAACATGAAAATCCTAGAACTTGATACCCCTCTCCCACATTCTAAGAGAAGAGATTAACTTCTCCATTTTTCCAGGTCACTTTCAAATTTATAACTAATTACAGAACAGCTTTTAAATGCAGCCTCAATTTAAACTACCTTGAGTAAGAAGCAGCTGGAATGACACTTAACTGTGGAGTTGAGTGTTGTCTTGCACTTATTGTCGATTTTGTCTCAGAAGTTTTTGCAATCCCATTTAAGTTAAATGAAAACTATTTCTGGCTGTGGCAGGGAAGTGATATCTGAGCACCACATGAGCAGGGGCCATGCAGGTGGCTGGGGGAGCCCTCTGATAACCTGTGGGGTGATTAAACCACTGAGGAACAATGTCCATGCTGGATTCCTTGGGCTGAGCAGACCTGCTGTTGGTCGCAGCAGACATGTCCATCTGTGTGGTCACACTGATGAGCAGCCTGGTGGTCAGCAGCAGCTTGCCAATCCCAGCATTGGAGAGGCAATGGTACCAGGGCATCCTTCACTCAATTCCTACCCTGGCTCCACTGCCTTTTATATTTAGCCTTATAAAAATCTATAAGCCAGACCACCAGCTCGCTTGAGTCAGGGGCTGATTTATGCTATCTGAGAGATCTGAAGGTCTCCACAGCCAGTTCCTCGTTTGTAAAATAAACTAAGCTGAGCTTCATGAGATTTTGTGCAATGACTTTGGTGAGCTCTGCATTGGATGCAGTAACATTTGGACTGCAGCAGTGAGGGCTGATGCAACTGGGCAGGCAACTCCTACATGTAGAGATGGGGCAGTGGTCCCTGATGGGAGAAACAACCAGAAAAAACAGCATCTTCTTGGGGCTGGCCCTGCTTGCTCATACAGTTTGTGATGGGGATAAATGGTCAAAAGGGCATGATCCTTCTCCTCTTGAAGTCAATGTGATATCCTGCACCTGGATATGAGCCTGGGTTTTCCAGGAGCAAATAGTTTTGGCATACATTCTGAAATTAAATCATTTGTTACTCAGATACATGATAGCTGTGTAAATGTAGATGCCACTTAATACTGCATGATCTGCTTCTGCAATGTTTTGCCCATGAATTTGCTTGCTGCTGAGCTGTAAGGAATTCCATGCCTGAATAAAGTCTGCTGGGCTGGGCTTCAGGTGTTTGTTTGATGGGATGGCACATTCCCAAAAGTGCATGTACAACAGGGGTACTTGTCCCACTTCATGCAGGCAGCTAGACCTGCTCTTGCTGGGCTCCCAACTCCTTCCTCCACTAACTGGAGCAGGAATGAACTTTAGCAGAGCTGACTTCAGGCTTCAAGCCCTGGATCTCTTCAGCAGAGCTGAGTTCAGGCTTCGAGCCCTGGATCTCTTCAGCAAACATAGCTTTAGTTGGCATGTTCAGCAAACACAGATCTGACCCCTTCTCCCACACCTTGTCCTTCAATGCTGTTGCTTGTTGTGAAGCCTGATTTTGAAATCACCCCTGACTTCCAAATGAGCTCAGTCCCAGCACGCTGACTATCACACACATCTAGCAAGGATTCCCTGCTGCCTTCTAAAAATAAATACACTTAAATGAAGGGGAGACAAGACAATGACACAAAGGCTTTAACTTACAAAACTGTTTCTTTGCAGTAGTTGAGATTCATTTCTGGAGGCTAAGATACCTTGTTCATGATTGCGGTTAAGACTCCAAGTTGTGGGGATCTGTCCCACAGATATATGCTCTGGTGTTGTATGGCTGTGAGTTTCCTCAGAGGCTCAGGGAATTGGTCCTTCTGCTTCCACAGAGGCTCCCACACTTTGGTTGTCCAGCAGAGTGTGGGACCTCCCTGCACAGCCACGCTGAAGGACGTGCACAGAGTAACACTTTGCTGTTTATTTAATTATGAGTTTTGCTCACTTGGGCAACTTGTGGTGGTCATTGGCATTGGCTGTGTTCTGTGTGTAAGGAAGGGATGAAGATGTGAACCAGGAGCAAGGCTTGCAGTAATCTGATTTTCCAGCAGTACCAATCATCTGTTCTCTTTGGCTTTACCTCCATGATAACTCTTTGCACAATGCCCATGCTCTCTTCTTTCCACACTCACTACTGGTTGGGTTTGCAACACTATATTGCTGGCTCCAAGATTCATATGGGAATTTTGTCTTGGGTGAGGGAGCTCAGCACCAGGCTGGGTCAGAGGAAAACAGAGGAAATGGTGCTTTTCTGTTGGAATTTGCTTACTCAGCAAAGCTGAGCAGCCTCAAAGAGACACTTTGATTTCAACATGGTTCTGCTGGAATGTGGTGAACTCACTGCCTTCTCCCCTTTCATTCCCCCACTTCACCAGCAGAATTGACAGAACCAGCTCTCCTGGGCTATCTGAGGCCATGAATCCCAGCCGGCCCCACAGCCCAGCTTCAGCTCCTGGAGTGTTTTGAAAAGTATAGACTTTGCTTCTAAATCCCTTATGAAAGTCCAAAGAGCGAAATCCTGCGCGAGGCTGCCCAGCCCCTCTCTACACTATGCAGGATGGGGTCTTTCCCCTCTGATGCGTGGGCTCAGCCCAGCTTTCAGAGGCCTTGTGCCTCCGAGGGGCAGAGGTTTGGCAGGACTCGCACGCTGCTCAGCGCCTCCGGCTCTCACACAGCCAACGTGACAGCCCTAATCACACTGAGAGTCTGATGGGGACCTAGACCTCCCCAAAGGGTGGCAGCTGTAGGTACAATCAGGGGATGCTGGCTCCTTCCTTCCCCCACCTCTTCTCTTGCTGATTCCTCAGCCACCCTTGCAAACACTGCTCCTGAGGTCTTTTTCTTCTCCTCATGGAAATTATGGTGGCTGCAGCCTCTCTCTGTTGGAAATAAGAAAAGTTTGGGTGTTGGGAGCATGTGCCCCTCCTGTCCTCTGCGAGGGAGCCCTGAGTCTTGGAAGAAGTTCCTCTCCCCACTGTCTCCCTAAGCAAGGGGAGACAATCAGGATTTTTCAGGAGCAGTAAAGTGGTCTAAATGACCTCAGTTTGGTGGCTATTGTCCCCTTTTACTTTTCTCTTTTAAAGATATCACCCATCACCCCAGTGTCTGAGTGTACATCCTTGAGAGAAACCATCTAGGGTGCCTGCTATCTCACCAAATAGAAGTACCTGGTCATGTGCACCCCAGGAAGAGAGTACTGGCTTTTGTTTTCAGAGATTTGCTTTTCATGCAATACTTTCATCCCCTTGTCAAATGCTCAAAACTGAGAAGGTCACAGGGCTTATTATACTGGCTATATGCAGGCAGCATTCAGGCTTCCCAGCAGAGCTCTGTCAGTGCAGTTCAGGCCTGACCATAAGTCCCCTGAGCTAAATCTGTCATTTACGCTTAGTTTTCTATCCATGAAAAATATTTATTGGGGCTTGAGTTAAAGTTGCCAGATGAAGCCTTTGTCTGGTAGTTAAGGGAGCTTTCTAGGATGCAAACAGAGGTATTCATCCTAATATACTCATGGCATTCAATAAAGTAAAATCTCTCCTAATACTGCAGGGGAGCTGAAATCCTCAGGTGCTCCTTGTCTAGCTTAATAACATCATTACTGAGTTTTCTTGGCTTGTCTTCTTCTTGAAGTGAAACATGCCAAAATGCTAATGACAAGGGATTTTTAAAGAGTCGGTGATTTGTTATGCTGGAAAATGGATGAGTGTGGAAGACAACAGTTTTGGAAAATTCACACAGATTGCCAACCTCCCTCAAAGTTTTAGCTGAGACCTTGTAAAAATGGACTGTCAAGGTTATCAGCTCACGGACAATAAACAGTTGAGGAATGCAAGGTTTTGTGGGGAAGATACATCTCTAAAATATTTGCTGGGAAGACACTGGAGGAGGGTAGGTTTGGAACCTTCCAAGGATAAGCAGCCATAGCAATATTTATTGTTTACATGTAACTACCATCCTTCTGTCTTTTACAAGGGAGGAATCATTTTGCAAGAATTTGAAATAAAAAGCTCATACATAGATGGTTCTGATTAGGAACTCACAGAAAATGCTGCACATTTAAGGTTGCAGCCAAAATCTGGTCCAAACCAAGATAGTCCAGTGTGTTTGTTTCTCTACGGGTATTAATCTTAGGTGAACCTTGCTGGGTGGTAAGTTGTTGCTGCCTCAGCCATCGACCCCACTGCCCCGGGGAGGTTGTCCTGCCTGGGAGATGAGTCTGCAGAAGGGAGGGTCTTCTCCCACTCCTGCCCCCAGCACCCTGAGGAGGGTGAGCTCAGCCCACAGTAGCAGACAGTGAAGTAGGTGACCAAGGCACTTACCCACATTCCCCTCCATCAGCTGGTAGAGGGAAGGGATGGGGAGCCAGCAAGATGTTTCTCTTGCAACACCCCAGCAAGATTCTCCAGAGCTCATCTGCCAAAGCCCTTGATGCCTGAGGTTCACTGTATAAAAAGGATTACAGAGATTTCTACCTTAAAACAATTTTATTTCAACTCTTGTAAACCTACACTTTGTATATCAAAACGCCTTTAAGAACAGAGAGATTTGGGGTGTTTTTTCTCCTTTCTGTCTTTTGCTTTGTGACGTGTTTGTTCTGAGATCACCTTCCAGGCATCTTCTATTAAAATACATGTGACAAGCACCAGACCCACTTTCACGCAGCTGTGCAGTACGTTATTTTTCATGCTAATGCACTGTTACAATTCTACCGAGTGCAGTTATCTAGAGATCAAATTCGCCACATGTGCTCTGTGTTTTTTGGCTACCAGGTCAAGAGCAACAGGGAGAAGGAAGCGATGCTTGTGTGTTAACTGTTCGTGTTGCCTTCATGAAACATGGGCTTAATTTTCAGGCAGTCAGAGGAACTTTTGCTTTGCCCCACCTGCCCTCTTGGTTTTTTGTTTTTTCTGTCAGCACAGCTGACTGCTTCATTGAGATTTAAGACCAAATAGACTGTTATTACATGAGACAGAGTCACTGTCTGCCACCAGGAGATGATTTAATGTTATGTGATACACAACCTTACTCTATGCCCCCCTACAGTTTTCCACACAAAAATCATTCTCCAACTTGCTTTGCTGTCAGGTTTCACCTAGGAGAAAATTTGAGTCACTGACTACAGCAATGACAGCAACCAGAAGTAATGATTAAAGACCTCCTTGTCATCGTTATGCCAGATAGTTGTGGGTGAAAGGGGCTTATGAGACACATTCAAACCTTATTTACCCCCAGCCCAGCTGCTGAATTCTGCCTTAGATAAGATGTGTGCAGTACACAGCAGGACCGCACGCAGAAGCTGCTAACATAGCCTGAATCTCAAGCTATACTATTAAAACAAGGAGGAAATACTAGCTTTGGTGAAATGCCAGATATCAGCATGGTTGGAGTTACTTTCAGATTGCTCCTAGAAATGTTGACGGAACTTTTAGGGTTTCAAAAAGCACTCAAAGCAACAACATACAAGCAATGCAGCCTATCTCATACCAAATCCCTCTTACAGCCACTGCTTTCTTTGCTGTTGTCTGAGCTAACACCTACCACCATGTCTGGTGTCCTTGCTCCATTGCAGGCTACTTACTTAGCTCACCTAAATATGAACTAAAGTTGCACTTCCTTAGGGTGAGAGATTTTGAAGTGTTATTCACCAATTTTGGCCTTTAAAGTGGAATAATTTCTTCCCAGAGCCTGTTCCATTGGCTCTGGGAAGAAGGAAAAGGGCACTTCAAGGAAAAGGGCACCTGCAAACTGTCTCCACCCTCTGGAGAGAGATTTATCTTTTGCAGCTACCATTGCTCTGTTATTTCTTCAGGTACCAGGAGAGACCTTGCCTCTGTCTGTTTCTTCATTTTCTCATGATCTCAGATTGATACACCAAAGCAGTGGTAACTATTTCCCAGACTTTTCTATGACTATGGATTGCTGAGTGTACAAGAAGATGCCTTTTCAGTTTACATTTGATAAAAAATCATATCTCATCCATAAGTTAATTATGTGAGAATGTCACAATAATAAACTTTGACTTCTTAACCTTTTCCAGAAATTATGTCAAGACCAAATCCTGAGGCTGCTTTCTAGCTACTGATTAGTAGCTAGAAATCTGACATTTTCTGTCTGTGTAGAAAATAGAGTCAGTGATGCAGCTCTCCATGCTGCTAAAGTCAGCTTGATTACAGCTCCATCTTTCTTTCCAAGCAACATTAGCCCTTGAGTATTTTGGTCTGTCTCCCTTTTTTTCTTTTGAAGAAAGACACGGACCTGAGCTAGACTTCAAAAAACTTCAGAACATCACTACTGCTCACAAATTAGTTAAGCTTCATCTTTGCCTCTCCTCACTTCTTACCAGTTGACTGCTCACTGCTGTTATGTCTGACCACCTTTGAGTAGTGTGTTGTGCAACAGGGACTGTCCCTTGGACTGTCCCATGCTGTTTGTTCTGCCAGCCTCTTCCAGGCGAGCAACATCAGTGCTTGAGAGCTTAGAAGGGAGTTTAATTGCATGTTTGTTAAATGAACATGCCAACACGTACCTTAAACATCCTTTCAAGATAAGGTTGAGGAGTGGCATTCTGCCTGTGGAGCAGACAGTGGTGAGGTCTTTGATATTCAGTGATTGTTGGGGAGGTTTGTACCACCCTATGGACTAGACCAGGAGTACATGCTGTCTCCTGCCCAGATGTGTAAGGAGCCATGTCTTGCAGAGGAATAAAGTTGTCAGAAGGACTCAGTTTCACCCCAAGAATCACACTCCATGTAAGACTGCTCTGCAGTGCAAAGCTGGCAGCAGCAACTGTGCTGAAGAGCTCTGTTTATCACATTGTTGTGCTCTAATGATTACTCAGCCTCAAAATTATGTGTTCTTCACGAGTGATGGGGTTTGGGACTGTCAGTCAAAATTTATAATAAGTGATGTTGTTTTTATCCCACTTCAGCTAATGCTAGTGAGGATGTTCCAAAAATTGTTGTTTGTCATCTATGTTTTGCAGTTTAAAGGTGATCTCTTTAAGCTATTCTCCCCCTGCCACTGTTGCAGAAATAGTGTCTTCTTTTTAAGATGTTCAAAGTCATCTGCTTAGCACTGAGCTGATGACAGCCTTGTATTTGTGGCTGGAGGTTGCCTGGAAATTAACCCCTCCCTATTTAGCTTGTAGTGTGCCTTGTCAAAGCCTCTTCTGGGAGGTGCTGAGGTGATACAGTGGTGCTTGGTGGGCCTCTGCCAGGGAGGATGAAAGATCAGGGCTCTCTTGCCCAACATCAGCTATTTCTGTAGGCTGAGGTTTGCAAAAAACAAGGTGCTGACAGAAAAAGTCCTGATGAAATTCACTGCAAAAATGAAAGCATCTCCCCCTTGCAGCTCGCTGCTGACTTGTCTCAGGATTACCAGCCTTGGCTCAGCACTGGCAGGAGCCAGCCCTGGAGCCTCTGGCTCAGCCTCTGCCATGCACTGTTCAGGAGCTTTGCTCTGTCCTTTAGGCTGAAAGCTCCTCCTGTGGTCCTGTCTGCAGCTTTGGAGCAGAAACGGTAGTTTGTGGCTGAGGAATAAGAAAAGCTGGTGGCAACATCTTGAAACTCCTGCTGCCGTGTGCTGAGCGGCTGTGACTCAAAGCCTCTTGGCTCTGGAATTGCACTCAACTGCACCTTGGGGAGCAGTGTGATCTCACAGAGTGCTGAGCAGCAACCCCTGACATCCGTGGAAACTTGTGGGGTTAGCATTTATCTGCACTAAAGCAAAAGGGAACAAAGGCCGGTCTCCGAGTGCCACAAATGTGAAATTACTCACCAATTTTCAGAAGGTAATTACTTCTCAGTTAATCAAGGCCCTTGAAAAGGCTCTGGACACATTTTACAGGCATAGCTAGTGAAGTAATTTTTGTGCTAACAACATTTATTTTGGTCCTTAACATGTTTAGATTGTGAGTAAACCCTTAGATGCTATGCAAAATAACAGCAATTTATGGTAAACTTTTGGAATTAAAACCCAAACCAGTTTTGCACTACAGGCACAATGGATTAATCGCCATTTGGTTCTTCATATAAGCAAAAAGTCTTTTAAGTCAGTTCTGTGCTGCAGAGGAAGTCGGTGGAGCTTTGCCTGTAACGTGAGTAATGAATCTTGGCTGGGATGAGCATTTTGGAGCCACAGTTCTGCAAAAATTCAAATCACTGAAGGAAGTACGGTAGCATGAAGACCTGCAAATAATGGATTACAGTAATCCCACCAGGAAGTGATAATGGCATGTATAAATATTTGCCTTAGTTGATTGCAAATTATATCCCCCTAAAAGATGTTTGTCACTGTCGTTAGTCATTAGCATTTTCTAAATGCTTTACCAGCTGTTGGGTCATGCATAACGAGGACTCCATCCCTACCAAGCATGACCAAAGCGTCTGGGTAGGATGGGATTAGTTTTTCTATGTGTTTTTATTCTGCTGATTATCATATAATTATATAATAGTTTGAGTTGGAAGGGTCCTTAAAGATCATCTCATTCCAACCCCTCTGCCATGGGCAGCACCACCTTCCACTAGACCAGGTTGCTCAAAGTCCCATCCAACAAACCAAAAGCCTGTGGTGTCAGTCTGGAGTATTTTTCTGAACACCACAGAGCGTGCAAACCGTGTGACCATGGAGAGAAATTGTGGCCATATAGAAGTCTGCATCTAACCAGAAGATGAAATGAGATTGGATTCATATGCAGAAGAGGGGGATTCTGTTGCCCCATGCATTACCACTCCGTTTTTAGTGGCCGTGGCTCTACAGAGTGCTGGCTGATGGTGGGGATGGCTCTGATGAATGGGAACAACCTGTACCAGCAAAAAGCACTGGCAATTCCCCAATCAGAGTCCTATTAAGCCTGGCTAACTCACAGCCTTTTACATCTTGCAGATTCCAAGAGGGATTAAGTCTTCATTGTCAGTCTAGTGAAGCAAGTTGAAACTCAGCTGAAGTTTTAAATCAAAAAAGAAAGCTCCAACAGTCTTCAACAGAGGCAGCAGACTAGGAGAGAATGGGATTTAGAACAGAAGCACAGCCAGAAATCAATGAAGCTTTTATGCCATCCCTCCTCATTTATCTATAAATCCCATTCTTTCAGCTATTTAGACCTTATCTCCACACAGAAGCTGAATTAGGTTTATTTTGTAAACCAATTTAGGAAAGCTAGTGCAAAGCCCCGTAGAGATACCCATGTTTTGGTTTAAGAGTGGCTGCAGAAGGTGAGCTGGCACCTGAGACAAAACCTCAGTTAAAGTGGTACTTCTTGGGCTTATCTGCATGGAAGATAGAGCGAAGTAACTAAAATGTGAATTTAAAGTGTTTGAGGTAAAACCTATTACACCCATGTGTAGATGCTTTTATTCATGCATAAAGGAGTTTTAGTTTGCTTGATTCAGTGTTAAAACAAGTTACAGTTACTTTATTTCAGAATTAAACCTTCCATATCAGTATTTAATGTCCTTTAACTAATCTACTTGAAATCCATGTCTGTAATTTGGCTTTGTTTGCAGTGTATGCAAACCCTTTGTGTGTAGCCCTGTTCAGGTTTGCTGGAAAAGGAAGGCAGAAAAATATCCTCACTAAGCTATGTGAAAATTAGTTATAAATTTTTCAGAAGTATAAGCCCCAGGTAACCCCAAAGCATCAGTCAGATGAGTTCTCTCAACCCTATCAGTTTATAGCACTTGCAGATCAATCCCTTTGCCTGTGGTTTATACTGCTGGTTTTTCCTTATTCCCTGCTGGGGCTGGGTTCCAAGCACCAGAAGAACATTTCTGTTGTGCTAAGTATACAGCATTTCTTGTCTTCTCCCACATTCAAGGGAAGTTGAGGGCAGATTTGCTGTCAAGGTAGCAACTCGTAACCTGCCTCATGCTCCTGAGAGGGCTGTATTTTTTCCTGCTCCCTCTCAGGCAGGAGCTGGGTCTGATTCCTGCTCAGAGCTGTTAATGGTTGCACAGGGGCTCTTCTGCTCAGCGAACTTTCACTTTCACCAGGTTCTCAATGACAGGATGTGGTTTGCAGTGTAAATGTAAAGGAGAGAGGAGGATCTGGCCCTGTAGGCTTTCAACTCACTTCTAAAATACCCCAGGGTCTTTGGCTGTGCAGTTTTTCTGGCTTTTTTGTTACTATCATTTCTTAGTGTGGTGATGACTGAATGCTTATCAGAACATTTCCTACTGCCTAGATTTTAACTTGCTAATTCAGGGGAACATACATTTACCGAAACATCTTCTCCATGACAGTGACTACTGGAGGTATTACAGGAAAAGATGCAAACAAACAAACTGAATAACCTTCAGGGCAGACAGTTATGAGTGAGCCTGACAAATGTCCTTGTGTTGAATGCTTAAACACATACCCACATTTATTCACATTGTAGTGCCACAGCAGAATTAAACCACTGAATCAGTAGCTATAGAAAATGCCACATTCAGAGATACAAGACTGGGATTCTCTTCTTCTTTAGAATTCAGAATTGCAAGAATTAAAAGATAAGAAATAAAAGCTGGTTGAGAGGGGATTCAGGTCAGCATTTGGTATTCTTGTTCTTGTAACAGGCATCAAACTTGTTTGAAGACCACAAATGAAAACTGATGCTAATATTCCTGATTTCTTTTCCCTCCTGTGGGCTGCAATTGTATGCCTGCATTTGTCTCAAGATTATCAGCACAAAAATGGGTATAATTCTAAAATCGCCAAAGCATGTAAAAATAGCCAGGTTTTGGCTTTCCTTGCCTCTCTCCTTCACTGTTTCCTTTTTTCCATCTCAGGTTTTCATGCTGTACTGTCTTTCTGGTACTCTGAGCACCTTAAGCCATGGCATTTGCCCAAGGCAGAGGTGACTGTTTTCCTCCTTGAGCAATTAGTTATTCCAGCTGTTCTGCATTTTTGGATGTATGGTTTCACAGCTGGTGCTGCACCCTTACTGTGTGAAAGAGTAATGTGACAAAGCCTTGGACTTCAGAGTCATTTCAGAGAGCCCACTCCATGGACACGGTCTGTCCCACATCACGTCCTGCATCTGGCTTAGACAGGCCTTACCTTTACCATGGACCCCTGCTGAACCTGTGGTGTTGACTTGCTGGTCTCTTTAAAAGCTTGAAACATGTCCTTCCTTCCTTCCTTCCTTCCTTCCTTCCTTCCTTCCTTCCTTCCTTCCTTCCTTCCTTCCTTCCTCTTCCTCTCTTCTTTCTTTTCTTTTCCTTTCTCTTCCTTCTTTTCTCTTCTTTTCTCTTCCTTCTTTTCTCTTCTTTTCTCTTCCTTCCTTCCTCTTCTTTTCTCTTCCTTCCTTCCTCTCTTTCTTTCTCTTTCTCATTCCTGACTCCCACCATGTCTGTCCACATGACATCTCTGATGACTTCTTGCTGTAGCAAATGCAGTCAGTCCTCTAAATTTTTTCAAATAGTGTAAAGGCAGTCTGAATTTGATTGCCAGTGCAGTGTAGATGGGTGCTGCAGAAAGTGTGAGCCCAATCTCTGTAGTGATCTGCACAAGTTTGATCTGGGGGAATGGATCTGGGCTCTTTCAAAGACTACAGTGAAGTTGTCATATAACATTGCAAGATACTTTCCTGACAAACGCTGCAGTTCGGATACAGACACATCAGGAGAATCCATCAAATCAAAGTTTATGCCCAAACTTTTGACAGGCAGGTATTGTCTCAGGGAAGAGCAGTGATAAAAGGTGTGTCTGGTCTTCAACAGAGCCCACAGCGGGAACATGCCGATTTGTCACTGTCTGTCCTGGTCTGTAGTGCACAGGCAATCTAGACATCTCCTTCCCACTGCCTGTCTGTGATGCATCACTCTTCAGGCACTGGGACAGATGCCCTGCTTCACCTCTGGAAAAATGGGTGAAACTTGTTCTCTGCTCTCCAGTTCACTCATGTGGAGAGGAGGGGCTGAGGTAAAGGGTCTGCAAAGTGGATTTCATTTTCAGAGAGAACTTTCCCAGTTTCCCTAGTCCACCTGGACCCAGGGAGGGGGGAACTCCCATTGAGATCTGGGGAGGGATCAAAGAGCAGGGGTTTTGCCTGAGGGGAGCCATGGGGCAGCCCTGCCGTGGGTGATCCAACACCTGCGCATTCCCAGAGCTGGCAATCAAAGGCTGCATGGCCCCAAGCTGAGAGTGTCTACTTTTTGTTGTTAAACTTACAAGTTCAATTAGAATTGTGGGGTTTTGGTTTTTCTCAGATTTTTCTATTGATAATTTTTTCGTTCATCTCAGTCACATGGATCATGACTTTTTCATCCGCTAATTAAATTCAAGTCATACAAAGCTTATTGGGCAGGATTTGCAGGTGGTCTGCATCAGGATAAACCCATAGAGGTAAGGAGCAGATCAGCCCCATCACTTTTCTAAAAAGTCAGATGCTTTTGTATCAGGAAGTAAAACCAAAAATAAAACCTTATTTCCCACTCCCCTAGCTTTAAAACAGTACACTTACACTGGAATCACTTATAACTAAATCACCACACTGACCTGAAGTTAGTAACATGGATGTTAAACAGTTTTTTTCCCCATTATTCTAAGATTAATGATATCTTGGGCGTTGTGGTTTGAGCCAAAAAAAGCACTCTTCATATATTCTTTAGTCAATGAAAATTTTCAACATCCTAGTCTTCATATTGCAATATTTTAATTATTGTTTACTTTATCTAATTGCTCTTTTCCTAAATATACATCTTTTCTCTCCACTTCAAGGCTTTTGGAATTTTTCCAATCAGTCCAGTATCAAAGAACACTTACAGTCTTGTATTTAAGCCTCTCATGCTTGTAAGCTAAAACCTGTGCAAGCCTCAAGGCCAAGGCTTTGGCTGTATATTGTTCATAGCTGACTTTTTAATGTATATGCTAATATTTTAGGAAAAAGGTCTCTTGCAAAAGTAAGACTCTTATCAGAAAGTTGATGTTTACATTTTCAGATTGGGATGAAAAGATAAAAAGTGAAAGATCTGAAGCTGATAAATGAAATTTCTTCATCCTCTATTTTTCCCCTTTTTTCCCCACTTTGTTCTTTTTTTTCCTCATGTCATCTCTATGAAAGGGATGTGAGAAAAAATACTGTGAAGACCAAAAGCCTTTCTATTTCACGTTGAAAAAAGAAAGGGCTTTGTTATTTTACTGAACATAAGAACATTTGGGAGATCATAGTTTCCTTTTGGAATTTTATATATATATCTACATATATGTATTTATAGATATATATGTCAGAAAAATCATGATGGTGAGACACTCCCAAGCACTAAGGCACTTTAGTACTAATTGAAGCTTTTCTGTAATATTTTTCAGGATGTCTTTTGTTTGAAGAACTCAAGGCACTTTCCAGGAAGGTGGTCTTTGAGACTGTATCTGGTAGGGATGCACCACACTCAGTGAAGTCAATGAAGCAAGACAGAGAGGGGTGGCATCACTGAGATGCTTGCACAAGTAGAAATGCAATTGGTCGGGTTATTAGCAGGGATTAGCAAGTGGTGTGGTGGGACAGAGGGTTCTGTGGGTGCCAGGGACCCCAGTCTTCACCTGTATGTGTTATGTGTTGTTTTGCTTTGGACCGAGTCCTTGCAATTCTTGCAATTGCTCAGTCCTGTGCCATCTGCTCTGGGATGACCCTGCTTGAGCAGGGAGGTTGGACCAGATGAACCCACTGTGATCCCCTCCAACCTGACCTATTCTGTGATCCCATGAAATCTCCTTCAATTGCATGGGCTAAGCCATGGACTTCTGTGCTGGGAAGGCAGAGCAGGACTGAGGAGTCTTCCGACCTGCCTGCTCCCTGCACCGAGCTCCCCACTGCCTCCCAGGGAAGAGCTCCCCCATCCCACACCCACATTGACACTGCCCTTCAGCCTCAATCCTTGCAGTTACACCTAATTGCAATATACCTACCTATGTTCTTGGTAGTTATACCTAAAATTGGTCAGTGACAGAGAGCTTTCAGGAGAAGCAAAGCTTAGAGTCAGTTTTGGCAACAGTGTAGCATTGAGCAGAGCTTTGAAAGATGGGGTTGGTAATCTCTTGATAATAAACTTTCTCACGAGATTTTTAGGAACCTTTGTGTCTTGTCCCAGCTGGAAATGCTATGAGAACATTTTTTCTTGGGGTATTTTGTTGCTCTCAGTTTCAGATAGCAAATGGGAAAATATTTATTCTAACATCAGAGAGGTTGAAAAAAATGGTCTAATAAACTGAATCCTGGAACAAAAGGGAAATTGAGGGGCTTCGGTTCTATTTAGACTCTTTCCCTCAGTACTCCACAGAAAGAAATCTGACAGTTGCAGAAATAAGAGGTGAGGAAAGCTGCCCAGAGTTTTGGGACATCTAACTATTCTCGTTGCTGGTTCAGTTATTCCTTGTAGTACACTGTCTTTTATTTTGTCAGCCTACTTTTAAGCAACCCAAGAAATAAGTCTTCCACTTCTTCTCAGAGACACAAGAATAAAGCCAGTAAATCTCACAGTCAACAATTTTTTTCCCTGAGTAGATCTCGGAGTCAACAATTTATTTTTCTTTTTTCCTTAGGACTTGGCCTCATGAACAAGTTATCCCAGCTGAGCTCAGCTCTGGTGATAGCTTTGTGCTCCCTTATAGCACACAAAAATTTCAGCCTGCTCCAACCTATTTCAGGGCAGTTTAGTCCAAATGAGCTTTTGGGCTAGAAGTGCACAGGTAAAGAGTTACCATGACTCTGCTTACACACAGTAACTTGTCAAGTGATGTATGCCTTACATGTGTCCCAGTTTTTAAATCCATTCCTGATGTTCCCTGGTTTAACTGGTTGGCCCAGTTCTCTTCAACATCTTCATTAAGGACTTGGATGCAAGATTCAAGGGAACGCTTAAGTTTGCTGACAACACTAAACTGGGAGGAACTGTCGACTCCCTTGAGGGCAGAGAGACCCTGCAGAGAAACCTCAAAAAATCAGAGGGCTGGGCAATCACTAACCAGGTTAAGTTTAACAAGGGCAAGTGCTGGATTCTGCACCTGGGACAGGGCAATCTTAGTTGTGTGCATAGACCAGGGAATGAGATGCTGGAAAGCAGCGCTGCAGAAAGGGACCTGGGGGTCCTGGTCGATAAGAAGTTGAACATGAGGCAGCAGTGCCCTGGCATCCAGAAGGGCCAGCCCTGTCCTGGGGGGCATCAGGCACAGCATCGCCAGCCAGGCAAGGGAGGGGATTGTCCTGCTCTGCTCTGCACTGGGGCGGCCTCACGTCGAGTGCCAGGGGCAGTTTGGGGTGCCACAATAGAAAAAAGACATTGAGCTGCTAGAGAACATCCAAAGGAAGGCCACAAGGATGGTGAGGGGCCTTGAGGGGAGGCTGCACCAGTAGTCACTGAGGTCACTTGTTCTGTTCAGCCTGGAGGAGTCTGAGGGGAGACCTCATTGCAGTTACAGCTTCCTCGTTAGGGGCAGTGGAGGAACAGGTACAGATCTCTTAACTCTGTGACCAGTGACAGAACTCGAGGAAACAGCATGATGCTGAGTCAGGGAAGGTTTAGGTTGGGTATCAGGAAGGGGTTCTTCACCCAGAGGGCGGTGGCCACTGGAACAGGCTCCTCAGGGAAGTGGCCACAGCACCAAGACTGACAGAGTTCAAGAAGTGTTTGTGTAATGCTCTCAGGCACATGGTGTGATTCTTGGGAATGGTCTCCGGCAGGTGTCCTGCAGGACTTGATAGTCCTGTTTGGTCCCTTCCAACTCATCATATTCTGTAATGCTATGATTAAAACATGTCTGTAAATAATAACTCTGTTCCCAAGGCATTTATATTAGCTGGGCACTTTCAGTCAGCGCTCAGGCAGGCTGTGTATAGCTAGCTCTTAGTCCTTTCTCATGCCTTGGTCCTTCTATCTTCCTCATCTCTCTTCCTGCTGTCTTCTGAATTCCCTGCAATTTTCCTGGTCCTCTGGCTATGGGAAGCACAGCACACCACTCCATGTGCTCACATCACAGCCCTTTCTGAGCACATCATAAACAGCAGTTTAGTTTTAGGTATGAGCACAGCTTTGAGTGAACTGAACAGTGCACTTTCCGTACGCCTCATACCAATTCTGTTGAGGGCAGCTGTTAATTTCCAGACCAATATATTGTGTATTGTTCTCCTAATTTTTCCCTTTATCCTTTTAACAACTGCCCTTTTCAGAAAGATACACATCTAGAGCTCTGTTTTTGGGTCTCAGTTATCTACAGATCACATATGATCAATGAAAAGCTCCTCTCTTTGCCCTGCCAGCTCTGCAAGCCTAACCTGGGATCTCACAATGAAACAAGGATCTTTCTTTGGTTATACATGATTCCCAGGAATCCTGTTTCAGCCTGAGCCTGAGCTCTATTATCAATACAATTAAGGTGAATTTGAGCTGCCGTGTAAAGTTTTCAAAAGGGCTTACATGACCTTAGAGGCTGGGGCTTATTTTCAAAAGTAACATGGTGCACTCAGAAGCGTAAGTGAATTAATTCTCTATTAAATTGGTCCTCTCTTACAATTTCAATGCTTTTGAAAAGAGAATTTAAGGTTCCTTTGGCATTTCAGGCATTTCTGACAAGATCCCTAATGTTATTTAGGTACAAACGTATCAGACTTCAGCTGGCACAGAAAAACTGGGGAAGTACCAAGTTTAATTTTCAAACTAAAATTTGAGTTTAGGGCTGTAATGCCCAAAAAACTTCTCCTGGAAACTAAGACAATTCGATCCTGAAAGTAGTGAAAATCAACATAAAATCCTTCATCCCTGGCTTAAATGTAGTCACAGACTAAGCAACTAGACACACTGTGGTGGCTGCTGTAAATCTCTGTTCAGGGACACTCAGTGCAGCTGAAGGAAGTGACAGGACACAGCAACAAATAAGACATTCCATTATATTAGAGGACTTTTTATTTGAGGCACTGACATTTTTACTCTGCACTTGCCTTTGCTGTAATGGGTTACTTCTCTTTGTAGTTCTTAATGTTTTATAAATATTTCTGGTAACTATGAAACATTTAAAATAGGCACACATTTTAAAATATTAAAAATATGCAAAAAATGCACCATAGACATGAAACAGCAATATTGCTTATGGTTGTACTGATTTACTCCTGTTTGTCTGAGTTTTGCCTGGGAATATTATTAAATGTCCTGAAATTGGGGTCAAGATAATTTTCTGCTCAAAAGTTTTATACTATGTCAACTACATGGACTATGTTCCTCAATCAAAATGCAATTTTTAATAATTTTCTGTTTCTCAGTCGTGCTCACTGTGGTTCTTCATTGCTTATATTCTTTTGCCAGAGAATGTTGCTCACAAATAGCTACTGAAATGCTGATGGATGAAAGGTACTTTAATAAAAAGGTACATTAGAAACGACCTTTAGCCAAAGTGGGCAAATTAATCTCCCACAGAACAGTATTAATTCCATTGGAATTAGAATAGAGTTCATCAGTGCTACATATAGTTGTCATGGAGTGAGATTCACATCTGAACTCAAAGTGCACACTATCCTACACTGTTAGAGAAAAGATGCAAGTCTGTTAGCGATCCGGTCTCACGCTGGAGAAAGAAAGAGCTACTTCACTTTAAACAGAATTATCTTTTCATTTAGTTTCAAGGTTTTTATTGCACCCTCAACTCTACATCAGTTCACACCAGTGGAGAGAAAGTAGCAGAGATACTGAAGAAGAAGCACTGCCATACTTTTGCAGGCAAACAATCAGTTCACTGAACTTGTGGTTCAAGATGAAAAATTTCTTTTCAGATTTGTCCCTCTGTGTGCTTAAACTTGCTTCTGATCTTACAGGATGTTCATCTTGGCATGGTTAGATGGCTCCTAAGGCCAGTGTGACTGCAGGAACAGAAGCAGGCTGTCTTATGGCAGTGGATCACTGCACTCTGAGGAAGGGCTTGACAGGGTCTGTTGGGTGTGACGGGATTGCGTAAGGAATAAACCAGGCAGGATCTTGTCTCTAGATCTTTTGTGTTTACATATTTTTGCTCCATGAGGTTAGATGGCATTGGGATGCCAGCCCCTCTGTTGTGATGAAGAGATCATTGAGTTTTCAGTGATGTACATGCTTCACAGTGGTTCTCGGTGTGTTTTTATAATTAGGCATATTTAACTGTGCCTTGTTTTACTGCTGGAGGAAGAATCTCGTTTGTCAGCAGTTTTAAGCTTTGCCAAATAAAGGCTTATTGGCAAACTGCATTGAGCGCTCTGATAATAACCCAACTTTAGAAAACACACACCCTGCTGTGTTGTATTCAAGCCATGGTGCTGTTGAAATTAAAAGGGGAGACAATGCCTGCTTTCAAAAACTGGAGGTTCTTTGTATTCTAATAAAAGCCTAAATTAATGTTTTAAAAGGTTATTGCTATTTTTTACCAGCTAGCTGGCACTGTGTATAAATCTTATTTAGGCAAGGTCCTACATTATTTCACTGTTTTTAACACGTCAGCCAGTATCATACTGCCATGGATAATCAGTTCCTGAAATTCATTAGTCCAACCTGTTAAATCCCTTTTGTTTAGCTTTAATAGCAAGGTATTTCTGTGTATTCGGGAATCTAATACATGATGTACATTCTGACAACACCAGCAGGGACCACAAATATTTCTTGCATAATCTAAAGGACATATGTTTGGCTTATGGCAAAAATAACCTCATCATTCCTGTGTTTTAGGTTGAGGTGTCCATGTGAGGTCCTTTTATAAGAGCAAAGTAATAGGAACTATGTATAATTTAATCTTGTTGGCTTTTAATACATTTCTTTCAGCTTTTAAAGAGTGCTCTAGGAAATGGAAAAACACACAGTCAGCTATGAAATTCTATGACACTGATGCAGTCAGGCTATAAAATATTCTTTGCATCTTAATTGCATTTTATATAGCTGTATAACCTTGTGTAATTCTTAACTCTATAAATCCTAGCTCTGCATCCCGCTCTGGCAGCTTGGAGAGAGCGGCAGAGGAATGTTTCCCACAGTTCATTGTTCAGTTCGGTTGTGTGGGCAGTGCACAAACGTCAGGACTAAGCAGGAAACTTGCACTGAACTTTGCAAGTTGCTTTTTGCAGACAGAGGATTCTCCTCATCCCTGTGGATGAACCTGATCTCGCACGATGAGATCTGTATCTGAGCTCTTTCCAAAACCAGCCATGATTTGACAGCCAGGTGAATGACAGAGCCTGTTTTATGTAGCTGGTTTACTTAAAGGTTTGGAGGACAGTGTAGAGGAGAGGAGAAGGTAGTTTTATTGGTGTATAACTGTGAGAACAAAGCAGGGCATGACTGAAGCTAAATACCTATCAGGTGAGAGATCAAGCCAAAGCCAGAATAATCTTTCAGGCACCACCAACCATGTGAAACACTGACATAATGCAAGAGTGCCCGCAGTGATGCTGGACCCAGCAACACAGCAGATGCACTTACCAGTACTTTCTGCCCTCTGATCGTCCTCTTCCAGTACGAGCTGCATCCACAGCCTGTGCCACACTCACAGCCTTGCACTTGCTTCCCCGCTGTAAAACAGAGGCTGAAAAAAGAACACCCCTATGCAGAGAGACAGGAGGCTGTGGTTTAAAAGTGAGGAAAACAGTGGGAGGATCATAAAGCGGTGATGGATGTGATCTGTTCAACTCTGTAGCATATTTCTAATAATAGAAAGCTTTTAGAATGGATAGGCAGAGGCATAACAGGATCCAGTGGCTGAAAACTGAAGCTGGAAAAATTTAGATGAGAAATAATGCTCTGTCTACACTGCAGAATATAGTGCCGTGTTGAGATACATGAACATTAAATGAGCTAATTCAGAGAGCAAAAGCCATCCAACAGCAGTGGCAGGGAGATTCCAGACTGACATTGCTCAAGAGAATAAAAGATCCTGCCCAGAAGTCTGTCCTACTGCAGCCCAGCCATTCCCAGCTATCCAGCGAGCATTTAAACTCACCAAGTACCCCAGAGCTTGGCCTGTGATCTGCCCTGGAGGCATAGCCCGTATCACAGAATCACAGAATGGTTTGGATTGGAAGGGACCTTAAAGATCATCTAATTCCAATCCCCCCTGACGTGGGCTGGGACACCTTTTACTAGACCGGGTTGCTCGGAGCCCCATCCAGCCTAGCCTTGTCAAGAGCAAGTGTAGCTAATATTGCAACGTCTCATCAAGGAATGCTGAAATTAGTGAGTGGCATGCTGTGTCTTGCTTTGCACATAAGATGTAGACAGATATTAGATGAAGATCCCTTTCTGGTTTTGGGAATTCTGCATGGTTGCATAAAATGGATGCTGTTGAGCACTTGATGAGAAGGTACTCAACAGTTGGAGGTCAAGCTATTTGCATTGTTGAAAATTTCTGCTACACCAGCTGAAAATCAGAATTTCCATGTCATGGTGAATTTTGATATTTTAGCATTTGGCTTCATTTACTTCGGAAGATTTTTTTTGTTTCCCGCAGTGCTAAAATTCTGTAATTCTTTTTGCTTTGGAAATACTTTCCACAAAATATATTGCTTTTGACAAACCAGCATTTCTGCAATAGAAAATCCTTTCTGACTGAAAAATTTCAAACTCTCCACTACACATTTGAAACTCATGGGTTAATCTCCATGAAGTTCCACAGGACCACCGTCTGCAGGAGGGACTTTTACAGCCTCTTTTAGAGAACAAAAATAAAGAGGAACTGACTTTAGCCCAAAGGGATTAATTGGTACCCTTATTTCATTAGGTTATTTAAAGCAAAGATCTCATTAAACTTTCATTGGAATAACGTTAGAAAACGTCTGTAAGCTGCAGCTGTTGAGAAGAATTGAGAGGTCAGCAAATTACCAGTTGATAACAAAAAATAGTATTACAGTCTGAGAGAGGGAGAATAAAGGTGCAGAGTGGAGATTTGGGACCTTTTAATGCTCTGGTTTTATATTTGCTGGCTATGCAGACGCTGATGTGCTGCTTGCTCCGTGTAAAGTCTGGTGAGCTAAGAAGGCTCAACAGAAGCTGAGGAGACCTCACAAGCCTGGAGTGTCAAAATAAGACAAAGTTGTTCATGTGGTTCTTTGTGGACACTGAAAAGTTTTAGTAGAGGGATTTTTCAACTTTCTGCAGCATTCTGTGAGAACTCTGTGTCTCTCACGAAAGCTATGCAAAACACTGCTATGGGTTTTTGTAAACTAATTCTCTATCTTTGCACCTGCTGTTGTTCAGTTAGTGTTGTTATGGTACACTGAGGAAAATATTTTCAAATGGGTGTTGAATAGCCTCCACCAATCATTCTAGGAGGTGGTTGACCAAGGGACCAATAGTACTATGCTACTCTTGCGAATCAAGTTATATAAACCGATTTATAATTAATTAAATAAGCCATTTTCTCCGGATCTTGGTTGTGTCGTTTCTCACCGTCCCGGGTGAGAACAGCAACAGTTCTTCACTGAGATTGTTTGGCTCTCTCTGGCCTAATTAACTGGTGTGTTAGGGATGATTTATGTTCTCTTAGTTCACCCTGTTGAAAGCACTCCGCATGCACCATGCAGCACTAATGGAATAGTCTTGGCACCCCCAAAGTGACCGTGTACATGTTGGGGTGAGACCAGGACAGCATGGCAGCATGGGGAAGACAGCAGCGTTAAACCTCAGCTCCAGATGCCTTACATCACTTACAGCCTTTATGTTTCTGAAGCTGGAGTTTTCTATTTATTTTGTATCAGACATATGGAAATTCAATTAGAAAGCCTTTCCACTGGGTTAGCTTGAGAAAGGGGTGAGTGATGGTTACTGCCTGGTTGGGTTTGGTTAGTTTTGGCCCACTTCCTGTGCTGATTAGACCTGTCTAAAGCAGTGTTTGAACCAAGGAGGCCAGACTCCATACAGACAGCTTTCTGGGGTCACTATGAGATGACAGGTCCACAGCACAGCTCCTTTGCGTTCGAGGGAATGCAGAGTCTGCACTGAAGCCATTGGACACCTTGGCCAGGCCATGGGCTATGCTGACTAGCTCAGAGGGTCAACAAAGCCCTGGGCCCTCCTGCCCAGGACCAAGGCATCCACATGGATCCACATGTGCATCCACGGCTGGTCTCTTCCCTATAGCGCTGTTCCCAAAGGGCTTACACGAATGTGACCAGGAACAGTTTGCATTTCAGAGGATTTGGGGAAAACAAAGGTTCAAAATGCTGTCCTGTTGCAGCATCATCTGCCAGCTCTACTTGCAGTAAGCAATGGGAAGTAGCTTACAATCAAGCAAACTATTTGCTAGAAAAATCAGATTTGAAGCCATAAGAAGTTGAATTGATTATTCTTCCTTTATGGGACAGGAATGCTAATGGTGTCATACTCTGATGCCGCTAAATGGACTTAATGCTCAACTGCTGCAGCCAAGGAGGGCTCTGCTTCTCTTCCTTCCCCTGCCTGTCCCCCCACCACTCCCCTTCTGCTGGTACTGACAGCGTTCTGCCCCCACCAGCAAACATGTTCAGAAAGCTAGATCAGCAGAAAACTAGCCCTACAGAAGGGAGCAGAGAGCCATCAGCTGGCTCAGATCTCCAACCCAGCTCATCTGAGGCCAGAAAAATGCCAGTGCACAAGGAAAAGTGGGAGAAGAGGAGCAGGGACCATTTTCTGTGGTGATTATTGTTTAAATCAGAACAGTTTTCCTACAGAGCCACAACCTAAGATTTGAAAATGCCAGAATGGGTACCCTGCCTCTGTTAAGCCTCCCAGGCTGGCTGGCTGTTCCCACCCTAAGAGCTCAGACATCCTACATGCTCTTCTGCCAGCCCCTCGCCTGCAAGCCTCTGCAGCTGCCGGCACATCAGCAGATCCAGCCTGGAAGAATTCTTGGCTGGGGGACTATTCCTATTTCTACTTGCTTTTTTATATACTTACATTGCATTGCAAATGCTGATTGTGTTTTACCCTGGGGATTATAAATCCTAACAAAGTACTCTGAAATCATTGAGCTATTTCAGTTAGCAGTTCCTAGCCAAAACAATTTTGATTTTTTTTTTTCTGTAAATGAGGTTACAATCAGTGCTTGAAATTTGGCAACTGCTGAAGACCTGTGTAGTATCACTGAAAAAGGAATAAAGTAATCGTCAGGGCAGGCAAATTTGACTTACACCATCAAACACCTCTTCCACGGCCTGCACCTATTGAGAATTTAGACTCTCAAGTAGCACAACTTCTGTAATTGTGCTCTTCTGGTTGCCACAGGTAACGGTCCATGTGCACACTCCCAGTTCCTGACAGATTCGTGGAAATGTGACTTAGCATAACCCACTGTCACTGAAGAATAACTTAGTTTACGATTACTTGAGTTATACCCCATTGGTGAGGGACTGTGAACACACATGCAGACATGCACGTGCGGAGTTGCCATGACTGAGCCGACACCTACCAACGTGTCACGCTGCAAGAGCTATTATAAGTCTGAACTCATATGGATATATTCTACTGGAGGAGAACCAGCATATCCATGCTGGGTCTAAGAAAATTGAAGTAACTTCTCCTGAATTGAATTTTGGTATCTCATTGTGTTTCTGTTATGAGAGAGAAGGATGAGCACTGACTTCGTTAGTCCTGTGTGTTGCTGCACGAGGTACCACAGATGAGTAGAAAGCCCTGCAGCCACACAGACAGAATTAGAATGGTCTGTAATGGATGGAAGCTGTATTGAGATAGATCTGTCTCCAGGCTGTGTGATGTATATGTACATATATATTGATCTTTATTAATCTACCATTGAACTTGTATTGACAGAGGGTCAAATTCTTAGTTGAATTATAATGAAGTGTGATTCCATTAATTTCAGCTACTCCCTGGCATATCTGCATTTCTCTCACAGTTGTTAATATCTTGGTCCTTCAGAAACAGTCTTGCTTACTCTATTGCCTTTGAAAAACAATCCTTGTCCTTGATGTTAGCTCTGTTTCACCTAGAGTGAAGCTGTGGGATTTGCAGGCTAATATACAGTGTGTTCCCAGAAATGCATATGCACAGTGAATATGTGTGTTTAAGGCTCACACAGCTCTCTCAAAAAACTTCTACCAGTGAATCTCACATGATCAATACTTGCCTCTCTTCTAGGTTTTCACATTATGCAGAGTGGTAGTAAGAGATATTTTTAGTATGTTTGAATAAATAGAGCTTGTTTTTGTTTTCACGGTTTGGGTTTTATCTCAAAAGACTTGTGCATGAGACTTGAGATTGTCCAGCAGATGAGAATTCCTTTCTCCAGAGTTCCTTCATGTTTGCTCCTCCAGTGGTTGCACAGCCACAGTTATCATCTGGTTGAGGCACTTGCACAGACTTCAGTTTCCATGTAGACAGTGAATTGGCTCTTCTTTAAGGCCACGTGTGTGCTGCAGGACCGGTGACCTCCCAGGGCTGCTCACTTCTGGTCCCCTATGCACCACACAGCGGGGTGGCAGGGGGCTCTGCCCACTGTGGGGAAGACAGCCAAAGGGCAGCTCTGACATTTCCCTCTGCTTCTTTTTTCCTTGATGGAGAAAGCAGAGCATTCATGAGTCAGTTCCTTAGTGTTGCCAACCTCTGTCACTCATAAATCGTTAATTGGGCATGCAAAATCATGCTATTTGGGGCTTTTAGGGCTGTTGTGTTTTTTAACTCTGTATCTTTTGCCCCCTAGGTTGCAGGAGCTTTGGATGTCTTTCTTTCAAACCTCCTTTTGTAGTTCCCAGTTTAAACAAGCAGCAGTTCCATGTTCAGCAGCAGCCTCAGCTGGACTGCATCTTCAAATATAAGGCAACAATTTGGGATATATACGTGGGCTGGACTATGGGGTTTCCCCAACCACTGTTTGATCTCCTGACTATATTTCAGCTCCCAAGTCTGGCCTTTGAAAAGTCTGGGTTTATAAGAAACCAATAAACATAATAGAAAGACATCCTGAGCAAAGTTTATGTGGTCTCTTGTATATTACAGTAAGCCAGAATTTCAAATACCCCAGAAAACCCTATTCACTCTGGTCTTAAATAGCCATTTTGCCATTCTGCTACTATGAATCATTAGGCTCCATCAATGTAATGCCCATTAGATCATCCAGTTCAGCTTCCAGTCCCTGTCAGATTGTTCTCTACAAATATTTTCCTCATACGAGGTCTTGCATTCGGTTTACTACATCGTAGACTTTCCACTGCTTCCCTTGGAAAAGAGTGGATCAAGAATACTAGGAAACATCAAATCACATTGAATATGTTATTCCAAACTGTAAACAAACAAAGCTAAAAATAATTTCAGGTCCATGTACAGTGGAAACCTTCCACTTCCAAAAAAACTGCCAAGCAGCTACTCTAAGGGAGCCCTTGCATGTCTTTGTATAGTTGTAGGTTTTCCTTTGTCAGATATTTTTATTTAAAATATAAGAAAAGAAAGAATATTCTAGAAGCTCAGAAGAGTGATTTCTCTTGGAGAGATAGAAAATGAAGCAGACTTGTGGTTCTGCTGCTTGTTTACGTGTCATCCTCCCTCAATGGTAAATAATTATAAGCAGAATCAAATGATAGATATCTGCTGTGCTGAATTCCACCGTTCTGATTTAGTTACACTAAGCATGGAGGTTTTGAGTCTGATTTTTAAAACTGTCAGGCGCCAAATGGCATGCTTCACATTAGCCTGCAATTCTGTACCTAATTTGCATTCAGTTATGCAAATTAAACATTTGACTTGAGTAATCACACACAAATCAGCATGTCTGATCATTTGCACACATGCTTATTCACTTCATTTGCTCAAATAAAATATATACTCAAACTAAGTAGACAGTTTAGTCTGTAACCATTTTAGTAACCAGCTTCAGAATTCGAAGCTGATAATGTTGTTTCTTAATAGGGCAGCGGCAAGCAGTTAATAGTGTAGGCATCTTTTAATAAAATTTCCCTTGTGCATTTTTGCATGCCTTTAGAATCTGTTACTGATGGACATAGGGTTGCCTGAAGGCATGGAAGGTCAAATGCATGGAGGTTTGCTAAAGCTGACCTTCAGTTGTATTCTTGTCTGTTGGTATGCTAAAAGCAAGTAGGAAAAAATAACCCTGAGGACTAGTTAGAACATAACCTGGTTTGGGCAGCTTAAGCAAGGCATGCATCTACACATATGCTAGTTAGAAATGTGCAAATTTAGCTTTTTCCTGCAGTGAAGGAAGGAAAAAATAAAATTACTTCTGTACCCAAATATTCATTCTGTCAGTAGCATTCCACTGATCCAGGAAGTTGCAATAATAGGGATTGCTATCTGATGAAAGAATATCAGCTTTTGGAAGAAATGTGAAATTATTTAGCAAATGAAGCAGAAAGTGAGGGTTCAAAATATTTCGAATACATTCAGTTCTTGAGGGAAAAGTGGCTGTTGGCACAGGCACAGAAAACTGCCTTGATACACTAATGCTCAACAAATCTATGAAAAATGCATTTGATAAGCAAGGTCTTTTGAAATTAAGATGGTTTTATTATTTCTTTGTGTACAAAATTGGAATGCAACGAGTTCTTGTAAATTAGATAAATAAGCGGTTTAGGAATTAATCCTAAAAAAAGATTCAAAGAAAATATTATTATTCCTCCGAGGTTGCTGTAGGACTCCCTGCAGGGTGGTGCGATACCAAAGCTGCCTGCCTGCATGAGGAACTCTGAAGGACAACAAAGGTTGTTTGCCATAGGGTAAACCATGTCTTGTATCAAAGCTGTTCAGGTAGATGAGGAAGGCTGGGACACATGACGGGAACTCTGTAGTGAATTACAGAAAGCAGAAGTCCCTCTGAAATCATAACAGTGCTGAGATCTCTGCTTCTCTGTATACAGTAGGATTCTTTGGGGCATATTCACTGAGCCCTTGGTACCCAAGGAAATGCGCTCTCAGAAGCATCAGCTGTTGTTTTCAGGCATCATCGTGAGTTAGATGTCACTTTAGTTAACCCATCTGCATCCCTCCTGGTCAGGTACATTAAGTCCATGGTGGTCAAGGTGGCCTTATTCCTGCCAAAATAACTCATGGTCAGGAGAGGAGCTGCTGATGCCTATGTAAGACATCTTTAATTAAAAATGGACTCTTGCCTAAAAGGTCCAAGGTGGTGCTGGCAGTGACAGTCCAAGACACAGAGCTATCTCCCTACCATCCATCCATGCCCTGCCACACACCTGCAGAGACAGCTATAGGGAGTATTTAGAAGACCTCAAGTGATAAAAAAAATGTAATGTCTAAAGCAAACCTGCAAGGCAGTTTTGGTTGGCAGAGTCATGCAGGCCCTGAGCATGGCTTGGCTTTGGGGGAGGCTGGGAAGCTGCCTGGCCAGAGGCAGGCCCCGTGACCTCAGACTAAACAGCCCCTTTACAAACAATGGGGGTAAGAGATAAGTTTTGCTTTGTTTTGGTCTCCATATTAACTGTGATTAAAAATAGAGCCCTCAGCAGAGGCAGAGAGCAAAACAAGTGTGGCATTGTTAGCTTTATCAGGAGAAACAGGCAGCATGAAGGATGAAAACATGAGGCAAGAAGAGAGACCAAGGACTGTGTCAGTCTGGACCATCCATTCCCCCTGGCTCAATCTACCTGCTCATTTTTAGTCCAGAACAATAATACATTTTTCTCCATGCTTTGTGCTTAAATGGAAGTTTTAACCTGTCAGTAGTTAGTGCCTGGAGATGACAATCCTGTTCTTAGATCATCCGTTCCCTGCCTCCAGTTCAGGATTACACAACTACAACTAAGTAATTTGGTGTTCTCAAGACTTTAGCACTGGAAGTAAAATCTCAGCCCCACTGGGATTTCCAGTAACAACATATCCATCAGTTTCAACAGATTTCACCCAAGGGAAGTAACATTCCAGCTTATTCTGAAAGTCTTGGCTGAGTTGATCTCTAGAAGGTGAAGACTGCAATACTGTAGACTTAGCCTCAGAGCTGTGTAGGGGGATGCTTCTGACAGATCAGTGCTTACATTTTCTAGTGGTTTGTTTGCTGTGTGGATGAATTTGGGCTTAGTGATGAGAGAGGAGTTTGGAAGTTTCATTTGAAACAGTATGGGACAGAAATACCCAGAAACAGCATTCATTAGTGTTTGTTTTATTACACCAGCAGCCAATGATACCTACCACATGAAAGCTCCATTTCCGTGGCTGTTACATGAACATGAATATAACAAATGACATTTGAAGACCAGAAGACATGAGATCTTAAAAAACTTTTTGTATTCCGTCCCAATGTATTAAGTGCTCATCCCCAAACCAAGAGCAGTTTGAGATGAATAGAGCAAGTGAAAAAAAGTGCAGTTTTTCATTTCATGTCATAAACAGCACAGATATGAAGTCTGGACTGGCTGAGACCAAAGGTTTGTCTGATTCTGTATGTGTTCACTCCTAGTGGTCATTATTATGACCAGAAAAGCAAACACTAACCTTCCCCACAATGTCCTCCCAGCTTCCAACCATCTTTGGCTAAGCATCAATAAATGGAGAATTTGCATTCAATAACTTGAATGGATTTTTTGTCAATTAATTAATCCAGTTGCTTTCTGAACCCATTTAAACTTACAGCATGAATGACACCCTGCTAAAAATAGTTCTGTAGTTATGTCTATATCAGAACCTCCTTGTCTGCTTTTACCTTGCCGTGTGCTCATTCGACATGTTGTCCTCCAACTCCCGAATTGGAAGATTCATTGATTTCTGTTCATATTTCTCCCTCAAATTTTCCTTTCCCGGCCTGAAAAAATCTTAGTCTGTTTAACTTGTTCCTCTGTGGAAGGTGGTTTTTTTTCCTTTGATAGTCCTTTTTGCCCTTCTCTGTATATTTTTCTTTCTACTATGGTTTTTTTTGTGATGAGGGTGGATTTAGACACTGCCAGCATGATGTGTCTTTGCTTTGCTCTCTGTTCCTTTGCTGGCATTCAGCTTGCTGTCGGAGCACTCGCATTTCTGAGCACTGAGATGGTGTTATAGCACAGTCTATTCTGACCTAGGGACCTTCTTTCCAAGGAGTGGGACTGAGTTTAGGTCCCATCACTGTAGGTAGAGTAAGGACTGTTTCATATGTGCTGGATTTCAAATTTGTCTGTATTGAACTTCATCTGCTCTTCTATCACCTAGGTGCTGGTAATCTTCCTTGCTTGTGAGTTTTCACTCGTAATTTGCTCTTTCCCTTCTGTTCTGCCTTTTAAGCAATGTGAAGAGCTTTCCTCTTACCCACAACAGCTTAATTTCTTTAAGCATCTCTAGCAAGTGGTCTTGTTGAGCGCCTTTGGGCACAAGCTTTCCAGTTAAGCTATGTCAACCGAATACCTCTTGTTCACGTGCTTGTTATCTACTTCAAAATCCTTACTAGAGTTGTGAAGTAAAATTTTCCTTTGCAAAAGCTGGGCTGGACCTCTCCAGTATACCCTATTTATCCCGGTGTCACCTAAAGCTATTCTTTAAAATTTTTTTTACATATACATTTTGCCTGGTATAAGCATTTTCTCTAGAACCTTTTTAAAAATGGTGCCATATTTGCCACTTTCCAGTATTCTAATGCCAAGATCATTTTCAGCCAACAGCTGCACATTATAGTTAGCAGTTCAGCTAAATAAAGATGGAAGCAGAAAAAATACTGATTTTTTTTTTTTAATTTATTTTTAGTTTCCTGGAAAATAGTTTCGTTTTGCAAGTTTCTGAATGACCTGGCATTTTAGTTTGCTGCTGATGTCATCCCGTAACATTTAGTGATTATCTGCTAGTTTATCTTTTCACTATTTAACAAATATTGTGATAAAGGACACTCGGCCAGTTGGAGAGTAGAGAAGCTGACCTGTGCTGCAAGCACTGGGAAACCAAATTGAAATGACAAACACAAAAAACTAACAGTAATCTGGAAACAAAGCTAAATAAAACTCATATACAATAGAAAACTTGAAGAGAGGCAAAGTAAAGCAGTCAATTTTATTTTGAGTTGTTCTCAATATTTTTCCATTTCAAAGGGGTTGCTGTTCACAGTGAAAACCCAGCTTTGCTGTAAATGTTTCTACCACTGTTAGAACTGAGCTTGGAGGAAAGCAGCTTGTTCAGCAGTATCTGTTACTCATCAGGGATGTTGTATATTTAAACTGACATAGGACTGCGCTACAGAGGCTGGAAACATTAAATAATGTGCAAGTTTGTGTTTCCTTGTGAACATAATTGCCTGACCTCTACAGCAGATGCAATTTGCCAAGATTTTCTTAACAAAGGCAGTGACCTTAGTTTACTACATGGTATGAATGTGTTCAAGCTTTGGCACTGGCGTATACCACATTCCCTTTCTTTCCTCTGCAGTTTTCCCTATTGTTTAACTCACTCTATTTACTTGAGGCCCAAAAGAACCGGCACAAACTACCTGCTCCACCACATGTATTGATTAGGCTGATATTGAATTACAGTTCCTTATTTTAAGAAGTTTTGTCAATGTGCAGTCCTGCGGAGCGTTGTTTATGAAATAAGGCTGTTACAAGGTCAGAGAACTAGCAACCCCGTGGGATGGTAAATGGCATTGCAAACTGTATACTGTTAATTATTTAACATGTCTTCAGATGAGTGATTCGAACTGAACTGTCTCATCTTTCACGGCTAAATACTGAAGATGACTCAAAAGCTTTTATGGCCTAAATCATCCAGGGTAATTTACCTCTGAAAATTGAATGGTAAAGAAACAGAAAAAGAAAGCTGCGTTTCTTACAGATTTAAATCATTGTCCCTTTGCATTCCATTTTTTTTTTACCAACCACAACACACCCAGTTCCTTCTCCTGTGTTCTATAACATCCTCAGCAGGTAAAAGACATTAGATGCCCTCTGGGTCACTTTGTACCTGTGCAAGCCTCTGGTGCACAAATATGTGTGTGTTCAACCAGCACCTCCCTTGTCTGCTGGGTATTCTCTTCCCAGCCACTAATTTTCATGAAATCTGTAAGAGTTTTGCTTTGCTGAGACTCTTGCCAGTCTGTCAAATCTGACTGGAATGCACTCACTGTTGGCAGGGAGAGGAGGAAAATGCGAAGGCCCTCAGTAACTGAAATTCCCATGGCGTGGTGCTCTTTTATGCTTATTGTCTCTGGAAATCAACTGTCCCCTGTGTCAATCATCCAGCCAAGAACATGCTATTTGAATATAACCATCTATTTAAAAGTAGATCATAATATGAGTGTATCCTGCATATTTCACTAATGATAAGCTACTTCACATATAAGCTGCCCCTTAAAGCTCCACAATGGAGAGAAAAAAACATCCTTTACTCCTTTGCTTCATTTTCTCTTTCTTCTTTAGTTCACCAGCATCTTGCTGGTGAAGGACAGCTTGAGTTCTCTCCTCCACTAGTCTTTGGACTAAATCATACACTGTCGGTCTTCCTCATTTTCTGAGATGTGTCATTCCGTTCTTTTTTCTGTGTCCTTTATATTGTTCCTTTTCCTTCCATGTCCAACTATGCCATCATCTCCTCTTTTGTCTCTGCTCTTCTATCCCTGTCATGTTTCCTTCTCATCCTTATCTCCCTGCCTCATAATTTACTTTTTTATCTTCTGTCCCCTGATCCTCTTTGCTATCTTCTACTTGAATTGCACCATGCCTGCATGAACTCATGCCTTCTAAAATGCATTTCATCCATTTTGGTCAGAAAAGGGAGTTGAGGCCAGCAGGACTGCTTGAGTGGGCACCATATTAACTCAGCTCAAGTTTTCCAGTGGAGTTTAAACAGCTGCTCAGCTTTGACACTTAATCCCCATTAATTTTGAGTGGGATTTAGGGGTCTAAATCCCTCTGAGCCTCTGGTCCCAGGTCAGCAACATTATCCATCCCACATTGCACCGCCTTAGCAAGACCCTCACAAATATAAATGACAGAAGCGGCCAATATATGTGGCCACTGTGCTTATATCATCTCACCTGCCTCCTAATTAAATTGCAGTTTTGCTAATTGGTGGGGATGTACTTGGGGATGTACTTGTGCCTGGAACCATGATAAAAAGCTGCTGGGGGAAGAAGCTGAGAGGAGAAAAGGTCAGAGAGATATGGAAACCTGGGCACTGTGGGGATGTAAGACTGCCAGTTTGTGGATTGCCTGATTTCAGCAGGTTCTCAGGAGAATTATGTCTCTATGCACATTCTTCTCCCTTTTACTCTCTCCAACACTACAACAAGGAGAACTGAAGGAAACTGTGAGTAGGCAGGCAGATTTTCCAGTTCCCTTTGTAGGAATGACCCACTTAACAGATGATACAATCAGGGTATTTGCTCTTTTTTGCCGCTTCCAGTAAGGGATGTTCAAAAGCAAAATGCCCATTCTTTGGGATGCCCAGTGTCCAAATTGGCTTGCGCAAAGGAGCTAATCTTGTCCTCAGCAATCTTATTTGTTCAGGTGCAAAACAAATGTCTGGAGTAGCTACCAATCTAAACACAGATACTGGTGCCTAAAAAAAAAAAAAAAAAAAAAAAAAAAAAA
>VZTE01005755.1:171195-193516 GCA_013397775.1 Eulacestoma nigropectus
TAGAAAAAGAAAGAGAAAGAAAGACCATTTCAGACAAGCCATAGTGAGCCCAAGCAAATTTCAAGTAAATTAATTGTGGAACAACACAGTGTATGATTTTGGCCTCCTAAAATGGAACATATTCCTTATAAAATGGGCACACTGTGCGGCTCTCTGACATTTCCAAATGAAACAATAGGACCACTAGAATGGAAAGTCTGCAGGAACGGCAGACAAGGAAAGGAAGTTTAGGTTGAACAAAGGTTTTGTTCATTTTTACAGGCCCTAGAGGAAGAGTAGTGCTGTACAGAAGCTGTTAATGATGGGCTGGATTGGACGGCCGAAACCAGTGCCAAGATCTAAATGTGTTTTTACTCCAAACTCCTCCCCAGCTGTCCAGATACCCTGCAGAATTTCCAGCCGGTGTGAACCCCATGGGTTTCTGGATCAGCACAAAAAGAAAGGGTGGGGGAGGCAATCCTATCCGTGGTTTGCACGTCACCTTTTCACTTGATAAATGCAATTCACTTGCATGAAATAGCAAATCGTTAAGCTTTGTCTGACAAACTTGCAAGATGACCTAAAGTCTTGGGTTGTAGGAAGGAACTGTGCTGTGCTGAGGGCTTGCTCAGGTAACTATGGCAACTCTGCTTCTCTGTTAGGCTTTGAAAAAATTGTCCTTAAGTGAAAACAGCTCCAGCCTACCATCGCTGTTTAATAAATAATCTGCCAGTGGAGGAGGATTCAGGTTCGGAGAAGCTGTGCTTCCTTTCAACTAGGCTGGAAAATGGAAAAGTAAAATTCAGCAAAGCCTTTTTCAGAATTTCCATGACATGACTTTGTTCCTCGGGCATGTAAACAAATCCCTCACGCACTCCCAGGGCTCGTCGGAGGGCTACGGGCTCTGGGGCCTGCTCCTCACAGCAGGTAAATGCAGAATTAGAGCTCATGAACTGCTTTTGCTCATAATCTCCCTGCTGTACTTGAAGTAATTTCTAAGCTGTATGTCATCATTTTAGATCTACATGAGCAAAATGAGATGTTTCTTTGTATTAGGCAGTGAAGGAAAGAAAAGGAGAGAAACCTTTTGAAATTCTTCATTCAAGACTGGCGGGGGGAGATTCAACCTGTGTAGTTCTGCGATATGTCAAAGTGCATCGGGGTCAGAAAATAACACTGCACAGTTCCTGAGTGGGAATGATGTTTACAGGCTTTTCTTTTACAAGTTTGGATTCTGCCAGAGACATTACACGAGAACTTACAATTTGTTCTTTATAACTAAGAGCTGTTTTGAATAGTAGCCAGGCAGTCCAGGCCAGGTTCTTCTTTTAGGCTCTGATGCAGCAAGGATGGGCCTTAGGGCCCGTTACGAGTTTTCTGTTGGCTTAAGTCAGGTTGGGTCACTTGGGCATCTCAGAGACATAAAGATGGGACACCTTGGTCAGCAGCAGACTCACTTCTCCTGCCTCTCCCTGCAGTAGAGTGAAGGAGGAATGGCCAAAGCAGTGTGGCTTCACCCTGCTGCTCAAGCATGTCCATGTATTTTGAAGCCTGAGGCATCTCTGTTCCAGCGCACATTTTGTACTTGGCAGTATGACTTCTTCTTCACGAGACAGGGTGGGCAGCACGATGTATTCAGAAGCATTGTCAGATAAATAGAAGAAAGCTTCTGGGGCCAGCTGAGCGACTTCCACAGAGAGGGTCTCACAGGCCTTACAGATACTTGACAGGGTCTATGTTATCCTTTCAGATCTAAGCATTTTAAAACCTGTCCAGTCTCCTGACCAGCTGGGAGAGCTCTCACTACACGTGTGACCTCTCTTCCCTCTGTCCATGGGCATGCTCTCTGCAAGGAAGGCAAAGGCACTGAGGGCCACGGTGTGCCCTTTCTTCCCTCCCTGCCCTCTCACTGTGTGAATCCCATCCAAGTTTGCCTGCCAATATCTACTGGCGTCTACCAGCATAAACAGTGGCAGAGGACCACAGGGGCTGCAATTCCACTTATGACGAGAGGAACAATAAGAGATCCGTTTGGTCCAGAAAACATATGGAAGTGGACAAAATGGAGGCATGACAAAAGCAATGAGAAGGTATACAGAAATGGTACCTGTATGACCTCTCCAAAATACTTCAGAACCATGGTAGGGCCACCTCTGCCTTCCCTGGGTCCATAGGCTGGGGGGAAGACAGCAGTTTAGACTCTCTGAACATGGTCCCACAAGGATGCAGGATCCAGTGTCATCAAGGAGAGGCACCTGCCTCACTTTGTCCATTGGGCATCAAGATAATGAAGCCACTAGCAGCACCAGGCAGGAACAGGACCTGGTCACTACCCCAGGACAAGGCAGAGGAAATGCCATGGACAATGCCAGGATGAGTGGGATGACTGAGGAAATGAAAAGAAAAGTGTTCCCTGCTGAAACTTCCAAATTTGGAAGGTGCCTTCCACCCTGTCATATCTCTGTTTTCTCGGGATCTGTTGGTTCCTGAGCTGAAGATTAAGGCTTGCAGGCTCATAGACGCTCTCTGGTTATTGTCTATGAGACTAAGACAAGAAGTCATTAAAAATAACTCCTCTTGCCACTACCCAAATAACTCAGTAGGGTTGAGTGACTGTAACCCAATTTGACCTTTTGTCATTCCGAGTGCTGCTATTGTGAAGCTGCAGTTTCATGATTTGGGAAGAGCAAATTCCCCTCCAAAGGCCAGACCAGAGCCAGGACGTTGTGCACATCTCTGGGAGAGCAGGGTGGAGTGGCCATGCCCGAGTTCTTCCTGAGCTGAGGCAGCCCCAAAATCACTGTGTTTCTGGGGAGGGCCTGTCACAGGGGATAGCTGAGAACCTTTCATACTCATATGGAGTGAAGGTTTATCCCTGCAATCTATCAAGATTTGGACAAAGTGCACCTTTGTAGGTGAGATAAAGTTTCCACTCCCAATTGAAGAAAGGAGGAGAAGGAAAGGGATAGAGGCTCAGAGCCTTAGAATCCTAACACTTAGATGTCTTAATTAAAGGTAAACTTTTCCTTTGGGGTGGCTGTGGTTAGAGCAGCAGGCAGAGAGACCTGACAGCACAGGCTAAATAGAGAGAAAAAAAGACTTTTTTTTCTTTTTTTTTTTTTTTTCTCAAACATTCACTTTGGCCTCAGTCTGAAATAGCTTTGAAACTGCAGACACCTTCATGTAAATGTTCTTAATAAAGGGGGAAAAAAGTCCTCTGCAGGACATTTGTAATCCTTCTGATTTAGCTGTTTTAATAATGTGCGAGTTTATCTTGGAAGATGTGGCTGACCTGAAATTAATCTGCCAACGTAAGGCTAAAAGCTCAGACAGAAGACTTAAATATAAAAATATAATATGTCTGTATGTGTGTGTATATATATATACACACATATATATAGACATATATATGCATGTGCTATATAAACACATCTTTAAATAATCATAAACTCCCTTTAAAAATTATTTCAGCACAAATTAAGGTATAGACAGCATCTGATTGGCTCAGTCAGTACAGAGTGGTGCCCCGTGATATATTCATTTCCTATTCTGGTGTGGTTAATTGGGTATTTCAATTTAATTACTGCAGTCAATAGCACTTTCGGTTGAGCGTCTTAAGTGTTCATTTAATTTACTGTAGATTTAATAAGGCAGCGGTTGTATGTGAAGCTGTTAACCATCTGGATGGGCTGCAAAGCCCATCTTTTCTCTTGGGTAGCTGGAGCCTGATCCAAGACACACTGATGTCTACAGCAGTCTTTCTCTTAACTTCAGGAGCTCAAAACCTAGGCTCCTTGGGGAGCAAGGAGGTGGGCAAATGCCCCTGGCTGTGGGCTTCCTGGCTGGCCTTTGTGAGGGAGGGTTTTTAATGTGCTCTTTCTTTTTTTGTAGGCAATTTCATATAGCAGTAATGGTAGGAAGAGCAACCCATGACTCGGGGTTTGGTAATTGTGAGCTATGAGACTGAGCCTTAGAGTTTTAAGCAAAATTTCAAGGGGTTTCTCACAGCCTGGGTAAGGAGGTGATGAGTTGGGTCACACCTAGGAAAATTTAAAATAAACACACCAATTTGACAAACCTCATGCAACTGAATGATCTATTTTACCCCTGTCACAAGGTCTGGCAGAGCTGTTCATCTTCTCTCCACCTCCTATGAGTGAGTCACTAGCTCATGCTGTGGGTCAGAAAATATGCAGGTCTGCAGACTTTCAGATCACTAACCTTCTGGGGAGAAGAAGGAGGCAACCATTAGATACAAGCATTGTCTTTTGTGATTTCAGGGCCTCTTTTAAATGGGAACATGATTTGTTTAGGCAAAGGATGATATAGCATAGGGCTATGATTATAGGGTCTGGACTTTATGGCCTGGAGACCTGGTCATCCTATCTTCCTGCACAGCTCTACCTAAAAATCGCCTCTGCCGTGGGACAAGCAGAAGGATGGTGTTTTGGTGTATCCTAGAGTAGCCCATCAGTGGAGGCCATGGTGACCCCATTGGTTGCCTCTCCCTCCAGCCAACGACGGGGTTTAGCCAGCAACCCCCAGTCACATACTGCCAGTTTTATGATGTTGCCCTGGCCCAGAGCCACAGCTGGCTGGCTGGCAAGCTGCACGTGACGCAGGAGCCTCAGGTTCTCCAGGGCTGCGGGCTCCCATGCTCCCCAGGCTTGTAGCCAGCCTGGGTTTAAAAACAAGCAGCAGGAACATCGGCAGGAACAGGGCTCCAGCACATGAAATCCAGTGAAGAGAAATTCTTCTGCTGCAGAAAGTAGGCAAAAGGCAACTGGAGATGAATAGGCTGCCTGACAGCTGGCAGACACGCAGCCTGTCTGCCATAGATGGTAATATAGGCACTGCAACTATTACGGCATCTAAAGGCAAAAAAAGCAATAAAAAGCTTTAACCTCTGCTACCCGGGAAAACAAGCAGTGGTTTCAGATGCCATCGGCGGAGAGGAGCCTTTGTGATGCTTGTGACAGGCAAATGGTCTAGAAAGCTCTACCAAGCGGTGTTTGGGATTAAGGGCCAGGAGGGCCTGGGTTCGTGCTCTATTTGTACTAGTTACACAGCCAGTTTTTAAAATTGTATTACTGTTGTTATTATAATGATATTTGTATCACTACTGTTATTTTCTTTACACATCAATGGAGCCTGGACAGCCAATCTTAATTTCTTATGTGAATGCAAATGGCATTTAGATTTTTGTGGAGATCAGACACCAGACACATTCCTACATTCTTGTCCAATGTTCAATATTTTTCCATGAGTCAAAGAGAACAAGAATGGGCATATTGTGTAAATGCAAAACTCTGCCTTTTTAAACTGACACGATGAATTTCAGCCCTGCCTCTTTGTCTCTCTCCTCCAAGCAGGGGCTTTTCAGCCTGTCAGATTTTGTTACTTACTATCCTTGAAAACAGAGGGAGGGAAAAGTCAGTCCTTGTTAATTCATTGTCCCAGTTACCTAGCAGTGCTGTATCCTTAAGGACTGCTGGACTTTTTTTTTTTTTTTTTGCATTTCTAAGATGGTGAAGAGCTATGGCTTTCCTGCCAGCCCCATTGTGTTCCCTCAGTAAAAGCCTGCAAAACTAGAAGCACTTAAATAAGAAGTGAGGAGTCTGTTGCAATAGGCACCCAACAAAAGTTCCTGCTGCAATCCGCACTTCCAGTAAATGCTGGTTCATAATCCAGATTTCAGGCTTCAGGGCTGGTTCTTAATAGAACACTGATACAGGTCAGTGTAGCTGCATCTGTTTACAGCAACAGAAAATTTGGCTCTTTTGTATCGGGCTTCAGTACAGATTCACAAACAAGGCCATGTATGCAAATATCAGCATAGGAGGGGTCCCTGGAATTTGAATTTCTCATGGGGAATGTACCTCTGTATTTTACAGTGTGTGTGAAATGTGCCTGATTGATGACCTAAAGACTGAACTCATCTGTGCCTGCCAGAGCAAGAGCTGCCCTGGAGACTGCTCTGACTTGGTCCATATCTCAAGCAAGACTACATGGCCTTTCCAAAGGCTTCTCCCTAGTACAGACCACCATAGACAGAAGTTTGCATGAGAAAAAATACTTTATTTCTAGACAGAAATAGCTTTGATTGTTTTTTCAGGTATTTTAACAGGCTATAAAATGCTTATTTCCACACCATAAATGAGAATAAATACGTATCTACCAAAGCCAGCCTAGTCTAAGTAATATGCAAGGAAAGTTTCACTGAAGGGCTTTGATAACCCTGGGTTTTTGGTTGCTCTTTCTGAGAGAGGAAAGTTGGTGAGTGCCCTCTGAGCACATTTGACCCAGAGCTTCCCAGCTAAGGCTTATGAAGGAAAGAAAAGCATACAAAGGGGAAAAGGAACTAATTAGCTTCAAGAATGATGTGGCCATTTGTCCACTAGGAACCAGTCTGCTACCTCCAGAGTTTCAAATATAGTAGCTTGCTGTACAGCCTTTCACCTGTAATGATTTCTAGTCACCATTAAATGGTACCGTAAAGGTGAAAGGTTTCACATTAGTTGTAAAATGGAAAATTATATTTATCCTGGCTAGTATTTTCAAAAGTATGCTGGGATCCGTATTTTGACACCTAAAGAGATGTCTGCTTTTCAGAGGTGCTGAATGTGCATCGGTGTCTTTTGGAATTTAGCTGGAAAATAGGTCTCCTTACTAATGTGTTTGACAGTGTCTAAATGCATGAAGAGTATTTTTCAAAAAAATATATAGAGATAAAGTCCTTGTCATGGAACCTTACAATCAAGAACAGAGAAATGAAGTCCAGCAGAGTCCATTTAAAGACCTGTAAAGCTCAATAAACTTTAGATCAGGCTTAAGCAAAAGCATAATTTAGCAACTCAGATTCATCTGATGGAGCATCAGTTTGCTCAGTCAACACTTTGGTTGTTTATGTCATTTAAAAACTACTGATCTGATGCCTTCCCTGAAGGAATCTGTGTAGAAACAGAGACTGACATTTCTCACGTACATTGTCATTTATTGCTTTCATCTCCTCCTCCTCCTCTCTCATCATATATGTCATTGACTTGGAGACAAGTCAAATTTATAGATTCCCTCCATTTGCTCTACGTTCAAAATTTTCCAGTTGCATACTAGATCTCTCCTAGAAGTGAACAACAAAAGGATGAGAGGGAAGGAACACAAATTGCTGACTGGACGTAAAGAAAAACAGGGGAGCTGGAAGGGAGCCCAGATAGGTTGTGGAGTCTTCATCCTTCGAAGCATTCAACACTTGCCTGGGCAATGTCTTGAGCAACTTGATATAAGTTTGTTGGTAGCTCTGCTGAAAGTGGAGCATGCAGTGACAGGACAAGGAGGAATGGCTTCAAGCTGAAAAAGAGTGGGTTCAGATTAGAAATTAGGAAAAAATTCTTTACTGCAAGGGTGATGAGGCACTAGAACAGGTTGCTGAGAGAAGTTGTGGGTGCCCCATCCCAGAAAGTGCTTAAGGCCAGGTTGAGTGGAGCTCTGAGTAACGTGATCTAGTGGAAGGTGTCCCTGCCCATGGCAGGAGAGTTAGAATTAAGGTCCCTTTCAACCCAAGACATTCTATGATTCTCTGATCCTTTGTCCAGAGGACCCTTCACAGCTCCATCATTTTATGATCCCAAAGGTCTAAGAAACTCTCCACTAAGGCCTCTGCCACAATACTTTTATTTTCTTTCTGTGAGTAACATGATAAATGGACAAGTAGCTAGTGAATTCTGTACTGTGTACTTTTAGTGGCCTGCAGAGATGAAGTTCAAGAGACGCAGCATTGGAGCTGTACAACTGCAGAGGGTTTCCACTCTGTGACTCTTGGTGGGGACTTACTCCAGGACTCCCTTATCCAAGCAGAGCAGGTGAACAGTTTGGCTCTGGCCACACCTGATGCATCACTGGTGTGTAGGCTACAAAAGCGATGCAGCACTGGTGCAACAAATCCTGGTTGTAGTTGAGAGATCCTTAGGGTCCTTGGGTGAGATGTTTTCACTGGATAGCCAAAGGAATGCTGTTTCTTGGGCTGATTGTGGTATCTGTGTCCATTCTTGTAGGAGTGTGTCCCCGTGTCACAGTGTATTGTGTCAGGAAGGAGATGCTATTCCACTCAGTCATTGCTAAACAAGGAATTTTTTCTCATTTTGAATTTTCAAAGTCAGCAATCACAATTGACTTTAGAAACAGATTCAAAGCTGCTGTGGAGGAAAATATGACTTTGAGCAAGGCTGTTATATTTGAGAGGCCTAGAACTACTAATCTTTCACTGTTGTTTCTATTTGCAGGAGTTCACTCAACGAGTGATCCGTGCACGTAGGAAAACAAGGCATATAGGAAGCACCAGTCGTAATGAATCCACTTATGTCCCTCTCACCAAGAGCTATCATAGCGGCCGAAAATACATGAAAGTTTTGTGGCGACCCTTTGTCATTTACTACCACAGCTGGTGGGGATGGGCTGCTGACTGTGGCTACCCAGAGCATCTTGATCAGCTGCTTAGAACCCCGCTGTGTCTCATGGGATTCAGCAACCATCCCCTTGCAGAAAGCTGTAGGCAGGATAAAGGTGTTAGGTACAAAGGCTCCCAGGAAGCTGGGTGGCTGCAGAGGCGTGGCAGCAGGGGATTGCACCAACAGTCACTGGCATTGCTGCTCCAAGCCACAAACCACGGTGTGTTCAGCAGCTGGGCTTTGCCTCGGAGGGGCAGCACAAAGGAGCTGAGAACTGCAGTGTACAAACAGCATCACCCCATCCCTGAGAAGCTTTGAAAGTCCTGCCTAGATGTGGTCTCCTTGAACCTCTTTTGCCAAAGCAAATCTTTTTGAAAAAGCCAGGCTTTTGCTAGATGCTCTGTACTATAAAATATTCTCTTTGCTAACCAGAGAGAAAACTAGAAAGCTTTTTTTCACTTTCTTCAGAGATGTCTCTATGCATTTGACTCGTCTACTTGTGCAACCATCCTCTCATCCTCCTGTGCAAATTCATCCTCTCCACTCTGCTAGTCATTTCTCACATTCCTTTTAAGCATGGTCTTGTAAGCTTTTCAGTACCTGAATTGCTGGGGTTTCCTTTTAGCTTGTAGGTGCCTTTTTCTTACCCTGGACTATTCCTGGTCCCCTCTATTCACATTGACCTTTTCCAGCTCCAGAAGTATTCCATCCTGGGTGATTGCTTGTTTCCAAATCTTTCCATTCAGTCTCTCTGGTCATTTTCATGGGTTTGGATTCTTTCAACCTTCTCATCAAGATGACACTAAAAGAAAGACCAATAATAACAACATGTGCCAGTCCAAGACAACAAAGCATTTGGGCTTCCTGTAACCTGGTAATGATCTTCCATAATGTTCATAATTTCATACTGATCTTCATATTCCAGAATGACCTAGATACTGGTCAAATGAATCCCATTTTTACAGTTTTTCTTCAGACTCCTAAAGTGTTGGAAATACAGGAGCTGTGAAACACGACCAGACTTGTGTCCTTTCTAAACCTGGAGGCATCTAATCAACAGCAATGACAAATATATTGGGGGAAGATACACAATCACCTTGACAGGCCTGCAAAAACCGCCACTCTGCCCCCTTACCTCTTTTTCCCCTGCCCACAGACAAGCACCACCAATCCCCATGAGCCATAGACTAGTCTGAACCTTGATGTATAATATTTTTCATCCCTTTCTAGATATTCTATCATCACCTTTCATAAGTCAGCATCTTCCCATTTCCGAACAAATGCTCAATCCCTCTTTAGATCTTAATGAGCTCTGAACCTCTCATGCAGTTCCTCAGACTCTATCCACTTCGGATGAAAAAGTGTATCATCTCACTGGGATTGAATTTACTGCTGCTCAAGTTTGCTAAACAACCTCTTGATGTGCAGTTAATCAGTTAAGAGTCTTAACATATAAACTTTCATCATTTTCTCTTTTATTTGTCCTTTCCATTGTCCATTCTCTTCATAGGAGTATTTTAAAGCTCTTTAACTGTTGTTTTAAAACCACCAAAGCCATCAAAATTTTTGCCTGTTTTGCTCAAATAGGTCAAACTCTTGGTGGGGTGCACTTGGCCTGTCCTGACACTGCATGTTTAAGCTGAAGATTTTGAAAATGGCTCTTAAGTACTGCTCTTACTTTATGTCCTTAATGGGGTGAATGTGCATGACGGGTGAGAGCCAGGGGGAAGATGCTAATACAGGTCAAACCCAACCATCAAGTAAGTGCAGCAACCTTGTAGGAGATCTTATCTTACCACAGGCCTGGATTTGATCCTAAATATCACCTCTCAACTGAAGTTTTTGGCAGAGGGTCAGGACTCCGTCCTTCTAATAAGGAGCCATTTTTACAGTTGCTCATTAAGTGTATTAGTTGATGCATGATGGAAGGCAGCTCTCGTTGATGTGGGCCCTCCTTGTCCTGGCTGACAGAGTCTGATGCTAGAAGCATGACTGGGTAATAAGCTGAAGGGATCTTTCTTTTCCGATTGACAAGTGGTGACTGTATCTCCTGTGAACTGTAACGTGCCCTGCAGAAGACCTCAAGGCCAAACAGTTGACTTGAGTGTTCTGTGTGGCACATTGATTTGCAGGAAGAGAGAAACAGTCTAAATATTTCCTTTTTTTCCAAGTCTGGATGAAAGGCTACTGTCTTCCTCCAATGACTGAACTTTTGATAACAGAGTGTTGCAGAGGACGTAGATGCTTAGACAGGTAACAAAAGCCCACACCCATGGATAGGTGCACTAATGAGCCTACAAAGCGACAGTTTGGAAGCAACGCTGAGCAGAATTCCAGGACCAAACGCTCTCAGCAGTCTTTCCTTAGGTGAAATCTGCTGTGCTGTTCATCTCTAAAAGGCAAATCAAATAACAGCAGCCACATTTTTAAGGATTAGGAGCTTCCTGTGCAAGACAGTATGTGTTTTTAATACCTTAAGCTGACTTATGAAACTGGTAAACAATGTGGAGGGTGGTGTTGGATGACCTCTTTTACATGCCTGATCATCCTGTCAGCATTTATAATGCATTTGATATTTCCTTCTCATCAGGATAGGATCAGTTAAGCAGTCATATTTCCCAAAGCTCAGGTTGCATTATGCTTTGTTCCACATTTCATGGCAATAAACGTTGACATAAATTTCTGTAGATTTCACACAAAATGATTGTTAATTTATTCATGGTTGAAAAGGATTATTAAAAAAAAAAAGAAAGAAAGAAAAAAAAAGAGCAGAAAAGACTCCTCCAGAAGACACAGAGCTTGCAAGATAAAAAATACAGATCTTTCATGCCTATTTGTTTTGCACACAGTAATGACTGCTACACTCTGATTAGCAATCTTGACCTAGTTAAAATGCTATTGTTTTTCTGTGTTCCTGTTCTTCTTAAAGACTGTGACTAGACATGATATTTTATAATCCATCAGATGTAAAATCTGCATAAAAAATATAATTATTGTGCTTCAGCAACCTGGACCAAAGCCCTGACATTATGTTTCTAGGCAGTACACTGTGAATAATATGGATGCATTTTTAGGTTGGTATGTTCAGTTGGCAAGATACATAATTTTTCCATAAGCAAAGGTAAATTGTGGGATTTCTAACATACTGATTGCTATTCCAGCCTTGTCCCAGCTAATGAAAATTAAGTGGATACTTGTCAGCCAAGAAACATCCTTATTTGTTGCTATAAATTCAGTTTTAGTGGCGCTAAACATTACACTAAACAGGGAGGAAAAGTTGTGTTGCCTCTCAGTCAGCTTTATTACTGCCTGTGGTGCTTATACCTAAGGATCACCCAAAGTCAGGACACTGCTGCGAGAGGCCTATGTAGACACCCAGATTAGCAGGGCAGGCATGGGCAGTGGGGAGGTTTGGGGTGGGTAGAGCAAAATTCTCATGGCCGTAAACCTTGGTCATTGAAGGGCTCCCGGTCATCCAAGTGGTCTCTGGAGCTGCTTAGTTAATAGGAGGGGAGTGAGGCAGAGTGGAGGTGTGCTGTCTCAAGCTGCTGTGCTCACCGATGGTGTGGGGCTGAAGGCACCTGTGCCTCCTCCTCCTCGGGCTCAGAGAGAACAGTTGGTCCCCTTCCTGTGAACACGGGGGTGGGGGTGGCAGAGGACACCTGGAGCTGAGCCTCTGCAAACCTGACTGGAGCAAGAAACAGCATCTGCTACTCTTGCACAGTTTTTTGCACCCGTGGAGGAATCACCTTGTCCTAGCCATGGTGCTGTGAGGACACTCCGGCTCTCAGGGCTGCTCCCCATTGTGCGCTGTGCCCCAGGTCTCCACTCTGTCACTCAGTCCTACATGAAAAATTAATGTCGCTTACCAGATCAGCATCATCCAGCAGGTTGGACTTTGTGAACTCAGAGTGCTAAAATCTCTCTGAAGACAACTCTCATGCTTGCATCCTCAGCCATGTCAGGTAGATGCTGCGGTTGAAGACAAATGATTAAAAATAAATATACTTGTGCAATGCAGAGAAAGTGCAGAGAAGAAGGGCTGGGGAGAGGTTGTCAGAAGAGGATAACACTACTGAGATCCTCAGGAGAGACATCAGGGTGAACCTGATGCTCCTGAGTGTGGGAAAGAGGGGGAACAACCAGAGCCAACAGATTCAGATGTGTAGAAATAGTGGTAATGGGAGCCCTCAAAACTGAGTCTGTAGTCAGAAACAGGCTGTGAGGGTACCTATGTGATTGTGGCATTAGGACCTGTGATGGCCCCAGAGATGGCATCTCAGGTCAATGGCCCCTCCTCATCCCTGTGTCAGCCCCAGGGTGCCTCTGCAGCTTTGAAGCTGGTCATGGTGAGTCACCACAACCATCCTGTCTGGCTACAGGGGTAAGAAAAAAAGGAGAGAGGCATCTGATCCTCCTGCGTTCTGGGGAGATGCCTGCAACAGAGAGGCTCTGCGCTGGTGAGCCCCTGCCTGGAAAGGTGCTCCCCAGCTCGGCACAGCTCCGAACACCACAGGAGGTGATACTGCTGGCAGCAAACACTGCCAACCACTACTTTGAAATTGAGAGTTGCTGTCATTCAGAATCAGGCTCTAAGTCTCAAGGGTGGCTTGCTGGGTCCAGCCCTGCAATGCAAAGGTGCTTTCACAGCATAAATAAGTATCATTTAGCATCTTTTCCTCCTTTGGAAGGATTTTTTTTTTCCACTTTTCATTGTTTGAATATTTTTCATATTTTTCCTCTAATTCCTTTACCCTTTTGCTTCCGCAGCTACATGGAGGATTTTGTTTACAGTGCAGCCATAGATACAGTCAACACATATTGTGAGAAAGTCCAGGTAGTCCGAAATGGACCTTTTAAAGTGGATTTGTTTGCTGCTTCTATATTAAAAGCACAAAATCCAAAGCTGCTTTTTCTATCATCAGAAGTACCGCTCCACAGGAACCGCTAACACTACCACACTGCCTGCTTCACAGTGTGGGGTTTCAGTCTGTAGCATCTTGGGAGTTTCATCCTCGTTGTTCCACCACAAAATGTAAGAAAGCTGCAAACCTTTGTAGGAAATTGTGAGAGTTGGGAGAACAAAGGTGAGAGGAATCTTCCTTTTATGTCTTCCACTAAATGGCTTAGAGGGGACTTAAGACTCTTGCACTGTGGTGTTTTCTCTGTAGTTTCCTCGGGGCATTTTGGTGTTTTGGCCCAGTCTCAAGTGTCCAGCTGTAAACATTTCAAAATGACAGTCAGATACAGTACTAACATCTCTGTACAAGGCCTTGATCTGCAGGCAGTAAGGAGTTACTTGGCCAAGTCAGAGGGACAGCTTGTGTTTTATTTGTCCTGAGAGCTGTGAAACTCAAGGTGCTGGATGGTTAGCTTAGGAGTTCTGTCGAGCACTGTGCTCCTTCCTACACAGTGTTAAATGAAATAAAGAGCAATTTCTAAAGGAAGTCCAACTCCAGAAGCTGTATGAAATGCACAAAAAATAAAGCTTTCATTGAAAGGGAAACCTGATAGACTGTATTCTTTCCTGCTGACACAGACAATTCTTTTCTTGGCCATATCGGACAGACTCTGCGGAAAGGAATATAAGGTGAATATACATGAGTAATGTCAGAAATGCATCAGTGATGTGATAAAAGTATTGTTCAATATGGATATTTTTTGGGAGAAAACAATCTCTAAAATTTCTTATTGACAAACCTTGCTTTTGCACCAAAAATGTTTTTGTTTCTTTTTTCTGGAGAAAAAAAAAAAATGAGTGAGAAAAAAAAATCAGCAAAATCCTCTAGTTTTACATTTAGTAAAAACATTCAACCAAAAGAAAGGTGAAGCAAAAGCCTTTCTGTTTTTCCAAAAGAGAAATTTTTTGATACCAGGATTTGATGAGCCCTAATTATTAGCTTGGTGGATCTCCTGCTGATTTGGCCTGGTGTCAGAGAGCATTAGAGAAAAAGCTGCCTCTCTTAAATTCCTTTAAGACTCAGAATAAGTTTTAAATATAAAACTTATGAATATTATATATGTCCCTCTGCACAGGACATGGTATCACACTGGGTCATTTAGATCAAGTCATCTGTAGAGTTTTGCCCTCCGCTGTCCCCAAGCATTTTGTCCAGGAGCAGCGCTGGGCTGTCTTGCAGACATGATCTCCAGAGGCTCATTTTAACTTCAGAAGATCAATCATCCAGCACTGCCTTGCTGCAAGTGTGTGAACTCACACTGACTCATGAGAGCCTGCTCAGCAAAAGGTCTCACAACAACACGGGCTGCCAGGAAATGCCTGTACTCTGTGATGGTTCATCCAGTGCTGCCCACCTACCTGTGGGATGGAGCTGGGCATAGAGGGCTTTCTCCTCTCCCACTTACTGTCATGTCACTTGTTTCCCATCACAGGGCCTTTCAGTATTACGCAGTTCAAGCAGTTTAGGATGTGTAATCACAAGCCTGTTTGATCTGAGGAATGTGCCTCTGTGTGTTATAGGAACTTTTGCTTTATGTTTACTGACTCAAATCAATCCTAGCTTGCAAATTGAAAGAGATGGAGCCTGAAATCTGGCAAGTTGGGGTTTTTTTTCTTCTGAAGAGTCTGTGCTTTGCTTGGGGTAAAAGGGCTTGAGTACTGACTTGTAGTCAGTAATTGAAAAATATGATTGCTAGAAAACTGCAAAGATTTTAGTGATGGAAACCTCATCCTTTTCCTTCTGAAAACAAAAGAGATGTAATGCTGAGGCAGCAGTGCCCCACAAAAGGCAGCATTCAGAGAGGCTTGTGATGGATGCTGCTCATCTTCCTGAACAAACACAGACCAGTCCCCTGCAGCCCCCTCGACATATAATTGGTAACAGCTCAGTGCAAGGAAGTAGAGGGGGCTTCATCCCTGTGGGCCACTCACATACTTCCCAAGACCTCTCTCTCCACGTCCTGAACTCGTGGCGGATGTGAAATCAGGACTTTTGTAGCAGTCTCAGTGAAGTCCCCTGAGTTTCCTGCACCTTTGCAACCTCACTTGCTCTCATTTCTGCTTTAAGGTGTAGACATCTATTGATTGACGGTGTTGTCAGCATTCCAAGGGCTATGTTTGCAAGGTTTTGGGGAGATGTGATAAGTTACCACTTGTTATTCTTTAGAAATGTACAGTGCCCTTATTGATGGGTACTTGGGCAGATGTCATGAAACCAGGAGTCCTCCAGCCCATGTTAAAGGAGGGAGCATTTGGTTAAGGGATGTGTTGGGAGATCATGGTGCTCTGCCTGGCTCTGCCGCTGACTTGTGTGTGACAGACCACTTCCCAGCTCACTCCTGTCTGCTTACCCGCCTCACTCTGCTCTCTGCTAGAAGCTACTTCAAATGCAGGAGAAAAGCAGATACTACACACAGCACAATGTCACACCTGCATTTTTATATGTATCAGAAAGCTTGGCGCAGGTGCCCTGAAAATGTGGACTTTTTAAAACTCCTTCTGCTTCAAAATGTCAAGCAAACCCAAATTAACTCAGAAAGTCATATTAACCACATAAAAGATATACATATGCAGGGAGTATATTCTTCATTATCTGTCCAGACTTTCTGTCAGCAACACATCTGAAAGCAAAATGTGCAGCCAAGTCGTGTATTCTAATGACCTGGGGACTTCCCCATTTCCCAGGAAGATGAATTTGGGTGTATGAGAATGGTTTCTAATAAACACACTGATGATAGTAAAAGGAAGTGCAACTTACCTTTTTTTTGTTCAGAAGGAAAGTACAGTGACTCATGTGTCAGAAGGAACATGCTGACCCAAGACAGTCTGTGCTCTTTGCAGTGACCACCCAAACCTCTCCCCAGTGAAGGACATCTAATGACAATTAATTACTCTTGCAGGCACACAGTCTGTGGACTTATACAACTCGGCATCAACATGTCTGTCCTTATGAAACATGAATCTGTAATTTAAAAGCTATGCTGGAAACATAACTTGAGCTATGAGATGGGATTTTTGGTGTCAGAGAGAGAAATTACAAACTTTATTTTTAAGGGCTAAACTCAGTGACCTGATGATGCAATGAAAGAATAGGTGGGTTTGGAGGAAATATGGATTTCTCAGTTAAACTGTTTTCAAGCAATTCATTGGTATTCACACCAGAATAAAATTTTTCACCTGGAGTTATCTGGGAAGAGCTTTTACCTATAGGTAAGCTTGCAGCTGAGGGGCATAGAGGCCACAACAGAGCATTACATGCTCATGGACTTTTGTACATGAAGCAGCATGATGAAAATAATGTGACTGGAAGACCTCATAAATCATCCTTCTTCACTTAACTGGAAAATTAGAGTTCTCAGTTCTCTCTGCCCTTCGCAGCCTCACAAGGTATCATGGTTTCTACAGGCATTATTTTCTCACTGGAACACATAGGTATTTCTCAGATGTCATTGTCCTGATGTCTCTGGAGCCATTGCACTTCTGCCCAGGTGCAGAAAGGCAGAAGATGAGCCATGTTTCACTGCTTAGTTTCCTGGCATTGCTCATGGCTGAAACAGGGCCAGTGTGTGCTGGCTCAGCAAGGGCTGCCATGTGCACTTGCCCGCTCCTCACTGCGTGCCCCTTTGGTCATGGAATCATAGAATCATTAAGGTTGGAAAAGACCTCTAAGATCAAATGTACAGGGCTAGATATAGGACAGCTGACCTTTTCTTAAAGTGATCTTCTCTGTTATGAACTGTGTTCAAAGCAACTCTTCTTGAGGGCATCTGCATCTTACTTGAGGGCATATGTACCAAGTCCAAGCTTTTCAGCTCATGGGACTGACATCTCTGTTTTCTGTGCACGGGGTGGGAATTTGTGTGTACAACCACAGCAGATGAGTGTAGATCAGGCAGACAGAGCCATGAACTTCTTTTCCTTCGGTAGGCCCACAGGGCTGGTGAGCAAATGGAAGTATCACTGTAAATATTCAAAGAAAAGGAAATGGAGTTATAACTCTCAGAGCAGTGTTGCATGGACTGTGTGTTTTATAAGAGATGTTTCAGGACATAAACAACTAGGGCTTAATGTATTAATAGGCATCTTTGGAAATAATCTGGTAGTATATCATGGGCCAGACCCTTGGCTGACATAACCTGTCATGGTTCCCGTGGATTCATTCTCAATTTTCAACAAGTTAGCATCTAACATTTTTAATTATACATATATCTGGCCAGTGTAAACCTACAAGAGCTTAGGATGCCTTGATCTTGTGTGTGCCATCATAATGTGTTCAAGGACTTTTGGACTCCAGGGGTGTCAAAAATGTTCTTTTGGATCATATACCAAAATCAGGAGAATGAAAACCTGCAGCACCGGATAGGCACAAGGGCAGATTTCATGACTGCATTTGTCTCTGCTGTTTAAAATTACTTTAAATCTGTCTGGCACAGCTAGGTTGAAGCAGATCCGGAGCAGAGAGGCTTTACCAACTACAGCTCTGGCTACCTCCCTCCTTCATCACACCCATGAGGGGAGGGGGTCTGTGATCAACAGGAGGCAGCAGTGCTTGAAAAATGCTGATGGCAAGGGTGGTGATGGCAGGGAGATTCACCACTTAAAGCATATTTTCCTACAGTTCTGAAGCACAGCTTCATTGACTGAAAAAAGCCCAGAGGATCTTTCTGAACTAAGTAATGTTTACTTGCCTGTTGCCTGTTGCCTTTCAAGCAATTAAATTATTTCTTTGGTACCATCTAATGATTATTTTTTTTGTCTCTGCTTCTTTCAGCTCCAAGGCTCCTTGAAGAGAAAGTTGGTGGTAAATCTGTCACCTGTCAACAAGAGGCCCAATGGTGTTTCAGAGAGCTCTTTCCTTGACATTAAGAGGATAAGAGTGGGTGACAATATCTCAGTGGGACAAGGTGGACAACATGTTAACAATTGCCAAGGCCAGTCAATGTCAGGAACTATGACTGTGGGGCAAGGATCACAAAGAAAGGCCAGCAGCCTAGCAAACAATGCCCATGCTAGTGGGAATGACATGTTCAATATGACTTTGAAAGAGGTAAAGAAAGAACCAGGAGAAACAATGTCCTGCAGCAAACACTTAGACGGCCAGACATCCCATGAGAACATGTTCCCTAACAGATATGGAGAAGACTCATGGGACCAAATGATGGATCTTGAGCTTCAGGAACTGTTTAATGAACTGACTAACATATCAGTGCCACCAATGAGTGATGTTGAGCTAGAGAATATGATAAATGCTACGATAAAACAAGATGAGCCATTCAACATTGACCTTGGGCAGCAGAGCCAGAGGGGCCCTGTGAGATCTCTGCAGATGGATAAGATGGTGATAAAAAGTGAGTATGCACCAGGCATGAATCAGGCTCCTGTGGGCTCCCCACAGATGAGGCCTTCTTCTACAGGTCCAGCCTTCACTATGGCTACCACTGCCATGTCTGCCTCTTCACCCATCCCCTCGGTGCCTCAAACACAGGTGTCGCAGGTTTCTTCTGCGTCCAGCCGGCCATTGCCTAACTGGCAGGAGGTGTCTCATGCACAGCAGCTCAAACAGATCGCAGCCAATAGGCAGCAGCATGCCTTGATTCAGCAGCAACAGCAGCAGCAGAACCAGACAGCCAACTGGTCCACTCTGTCTCCATCAGGACCCTCCCCTGGACCCTTTGTGCAAGAGAAAATCCCCAGCCCTTCTTTTCGCCAGCAGCAGTTCAGCCCACAAAGCTCAGCAATGCTTGGGGTGCCAGTGAATGGAAACCAGTCAAAAGGGATGAACAACTATGTTTATAAACCAACCACTCCCCAGAGCAATCCCATGGACATAATCATGCAACAGAAGCCTCAGGACCTCAACAGAAACTTTATCAACAGTGCTCAGCCACCTCTAGAGCAGCATCATGGCAACACAAAGCCTTTGTTTCACTTTAACTCAGAGCAAACAAACCAGCAGATGCCTTCAGTTTTGGGTTCCCAAAACAAGCCTGCCCTTCTGCACTACACCCAGCAGGCACAGGGTTCAGCTCCCGTGCAGCAGACACAGCAACAGCAACAACAGCAGCCGCAGCCACAAACTGCTCAGCCTCTCCCGAACCAGTCTCTTCAGAGGCCACCTAATGTAACCCTAGCAATGCAGCAAAAAATGATGCTTCAGAAAATGCAGCAAAGCCAGCAAATCTCAGGGTTGCAGTATCCGGTCTCTCAGCAGCACAGACAGGTAAGACAAATTCCTCCTCCTTTGTTACAGAATCATTCTGGTCCAAGTAATAAAAAGGTTTTTCCAGCCTGGCCTCGTTCCTGCAGGAGATGTGTTCTGGTGGCAGTCAATGACCCTCTCAGCACGCACTTCCGCAGAGATGGTGATGGCACATTTAGCACCTATTCAGGTGTATCATGGGTGCACATTCAGAAGAATTTCAAGAAACCCATGCTCCTAACACTTTTTATGCGATGGAATGGATATGTCACTGCTATATATTACATGGATACTAGTCAGAAAGGTGAGATAGTAGGGCAGATGCAAGCTTATTTTGGACTCCTATCTAAGTTTTCTAGCTTACAAAAATTTAGGCTCTTTTGAAAGCCAAAATTTTCATGAATTCCTATGTTATCTTAGACAATGTGTTTTACAATGTTAATTTTTATGCCATCATTTTTCCTGGGGAGGCAGGGTTAGGAAATTCTGGTTTTAGATATCTTTTGACTGATATGACAAAAAATACTGTTTGCACATTTGCTATCACTTTGGCAAAGAAAAACTAAGATTTATCTGTGAGCTTTATAAACACTCATCACACTTCTGGGAATATTCTGTGGATAAAATACACGCTTAGATATGAAGGAGAAGGTTGCCACAGATATGTCTACAATTATATTCCACGTGGCCAGCTCCCACTGTGTTATCATGAGACAGTGCTCTGACAAGATCTGCTATTGTAGCTTAGTTGTGCCATGCCAAGTTCCTGTGCACTCAAGTCTCAGATCCCAAGTTTCAGATCTGCCAATCAAAGTGAGAATGTGCAATCTCACTGCACCCCAGAGCCTGGAAACTGAGTGCAAAACAAGTAAAACATATTTGACCTTGGGATGTTTAAGCAACTCTGAGTAGTTTAGGTGGGACTTCATCTCAACATATTTGAAGATACAGAATTGCAGTATAAGTGTGCAGATCATCTGTAGATGTGAAAACAGCTATGAGAAGCCACTTAAAAATGAAAGCCTAAGTTTTTCATGGAGTCCCAGAAAGTAGCACTGTGAACGAATTATTCAGAGCTGGAGTTTCTTCACCTAACTGGGCGAACATTCTGATGTTTTAAAAAGGGTAAATACAGTTGTATGCCTGCACACCTTTCTCCTTTTAACTCTTTTAAATTTCCTGACCAACGAAGCATGACTTTCTCCAACAACAAGTCCCTTAGCAAGAGGTACCAGGTGAAACCTACTGGCAAGTGTGTTAAATTGCTTTGTTGAAAGATGCTGTAGAATGAGTGTTGGCAGGATGCAAGCACAGTTTTGCTGTTTTACAGGAGGTCTCTGCAAGCTGTTCCTCTTCTTCTTGAGCCGCTTGTTCCAAAGTGCTAATGAAGTTCAGAAAATCAGTTTGGTCTCTCTCAAGCAGAGTATTTTGTAGCTGCTGGAACAATACTTAGAAATACAACTGGTCCATAAATTACAAAGTTTTTAAAAGGTTTGAACATAGCTGTTTAAATGGCATTATTTATGAGTTCTGTGGGCCCTTCAGCACCTGCCTGCACTGCTGCAAGAGCCCACCAACTCCTTGGTCAGGGCCTGCTTGACACATAAGTCTGGATATTAAATCAGAGGAGGAGGAGACACCGCTAGTATTATCTTTCAGTAAAGACAACAAAGGTCAAAGCGACCTTGTTGGTCGACTGCTGCTGATTTTAGCAATGGGGACATCACCTCATTTAGGCTGCACAGTCTACTTTCCTGAAGGATCTCCCACCTCTGAGGATTTCTACACATCATTAAAAGTAATGCATGATTAATTACTAGCATTTACTAATTAACTTCATGATTAATATTTATTTTACTCATGCTCTATTTCTGCATGAGGAATCAAGATTTGATTCTGCTTAGTATCACTTAACTCCTCCCCAGATCATTATAAAACCATCTCACCACTGGCTGGAATGCTTAGTAGCTGGTAATGTGAGGGCACATTCGTAAAGGACTGCTGTGACATTGCCATCAGAAATCACTGGCTGGAACACTGTAAGTTCACATTTTTAGCAGAACTAGCTCACCCTCTGGATTTTTGCTCCCCAAGCTTTAAGATCCTCAAACCCATCTGAGCTTGGTTTTATCAGTCCAAACTGGCTAACTGGAAATGTAAGGCTTATAATTTCTCTGCTTGTCATATTCCCTTTGTGTCAATTTGAAACAAACTTAGAGAGGGATTTGCTAATTAGATGTTTTTTGCCTCTAGGGAAAAGTCATAAAAATGATGGAAATCATCTTGGTTTCCTGGAAGGTAGATCTGAACGAAGGGTTTGTTTGCCTCTCTCCTTTATTCTCCATTGTTCTGGGAAAGATTCCTTTCTATTGTGTATCGGAATGCAACATACACATAGTCATGAAAAAACTCAGAGAAATTCAACATTCTCTTTGTTTAGGAAATAATTAGAAGCCCCAAATTCTATACAGGTTTAATCAGGTTTGTGATACTTCTACAGAACCTCGGCTGAAAATCTGTAACTGGGCCTGGATAGAAGTCTAACTTTTCCCTTTTGAAGGAATGTAGTCCAGTCAGTGAAAGATGCTTCTGAAGTAAGACTTAAGGTTTTTGGATTGAAGACTTGATGTTTTTAACTAGTCCAAGAAAGTCCACACATATTTTCAAAGTTTTTGATCAGCCATAAGACTTGTTCAATAAGATCCATTAGTTTTCTGTGAAGAAGTAAAAAAAAAAAAA
>VZTE01005755.1:193571-244447 GCA_013397775.1 Eulacestoma nigropectus
AAAAAACAAACCAAGAAAACCAACAACAAAAGAAAAAGCCTGTATCTACTAAATAAAATATTATTCATTCCCTTCTGGTTTTGATCTAAAGCCAAATTAAACTCAAGGATTTCAAGCTGAATTTTTCTCCAATTGTTTTTATTCAACTTCATTTGCTCAAGGGAAGGGAGAATAGAAGGCTGAGCTCATGAGAAACCCTAACAGAGCAAGGCCACTCCCTCTGCTGCATGTGGGCATGTGTCCTATTTAGTCTTGGCTTTGGAGGTAAGGATAACACAAGGGATCGTGAGAGCTTCACCCCCCCACTTTACATGAACAACCAGTAGTCCATATTTCTAAGGCTCTGGAAACATCAGTGTAGATACAACCCACAACAGTGTTTGCTTGTGGAAAGCTCAGGGTCTTGTTAGTCCTTGTTTCTTTAGAATTGCTTTGAGGATGGGATCATCTTCTCCTTTTGCAAGTCTCTATCTTCTCTTTCAGTAACCCAAGAATTGTGCTTAGTCACAGTTTAAGGGGTGGTAGTAGTATTTGCCCTTACTTGCCCTAATTGGAGCATGTCTTAGAACATTTTCTTTACCAGATCTTAACAGGCTCCTTTTATGTCCAACCAGTCTTCCTTCCTGCTGAATACTGAGCAGTCCCTTCTCCAGTACCGGCTCCTAGCACATATTCCCTGTACATGACTCCTGCCTTGTGCTCTCTCCCGGAGTACTTTCTGTTTTGCAGCATGTGTCCAAAGGCCGTCCAGGTGCTCCATGATCCAGGAACACAGCATGGCTGCATCTGGCTGGAGAAAGGCCACTGAGCAGCACTGCACCAGGGGATGTGCAGCCACAGAGGAGCTCCGGGTGCTGATGTGACCCCCGCTTGCAAATCATTCCATTACACCAGTCCTTCAATGCCCAGGGCTTAATATGTATTCATCATCTCAAATATCTCCAAGGGACAGAGATGGTATTTCAACTAACCTGTCAGCTCTGCAGAGATCCTGAGAAAGATTCTCCTCTCATGTTGTCCAGTGGAAACCCAGGGAAATTTCATTTATTTTCAGGAGAGTGTAATTGAACTTACGGCAGCATAGTAGGAAGCAGGATATGACCTTCTACCTTTTTATTTTTAAAGCATGGGTACCATATGGATTCAATAAAAAGTATATGTTACACTGTCAGATAGTTAGGGTGCTATGTGAGGAAGAAGCACCAGGACCAAAAGAGCTAATGTCTTTTTTGAAAGTGCAGATATAAAAAACTCTTGTCACTGTTCACTGCTGAGTAGTAACTTATATTTCTAATTTAGCCCCTGAAATTTCTCAAAGAAAATGTGTCTTCTTTAAATGATTCCTATCAAAAAAGTATTTTCCTAGACCTCTGTGTTTACCACAACAGAAGAAAAGAACAACATATTTTGGTGAGGCAACCTCTCTGTTTTCAAGTGTGAAGGAATTATTTTACAAATATTTGTGAAATGAAGAGAGAAAACCTAGAGTAGCTTTTGGTAATTGGTACAAACCAGGACTTGAATTTGACTTAGATCATAAATAACAACGATTCCAGGCTTTTGGAATTTGTAATAATAGAAACTCTTCCATAGTGTAAGAAAATAACAATGTGACCTTTCTCTCAATGCTCTCAATAAAAATAATATTTGGATGGCAGCTTTTCTTGATAGCTCCATTTTGGTCACATTCCCTCGTACAGGGACTTCTGAATTAAACATTCTGGATAAAAACTTGAGTATGTCCCAATAACCACCATCAATTGCAGGGTCATAGCTAACTTATGAGCACGACACCAAAGAGAAAATGTCATAAGTTCCTGTATTGTCATTATGGACATTATTTCTTGGTGGTGCCTTGTACCATTCGTGCTCACTTTGCTGAACAAAACACATACACAGTCACACTGTGGGCAGTCAGTCCCTGAGGATATTGTAATTCAAAGTCTCAGAGTCACTCCAAGTTCCATAAGGTTTCTTTAAGTCTGCATAAAGCATTTACACTGGAAGAATACTAGATTATTAGCCATGGTCAAGTGCTTCTTGGTTTGGAGATTTGGGAGGTAGATGAGACAGTTCCTGAGGTCCCTTTTGAACTGCTTTTTGAAGGTACTTCCATGAAGGTACCAACAAAAACCTCATTGAGCTTCCCTGGATGAGTTCTTCGCTCATGTCAGCATACCTGAAGTCTCATTCATTATCTATTAACATTGAGAAAGTGCCTGGGAGGTCCACTGAGAGGGCAAAACATCATTCTGTGAAGAACTGTAAAAACTAGGATTAAAAATGGCACCTGTTTCAAAGGGACAGTGTTGATCTGACTTCTGTAAGATCAAAGATAAGATGGGTGTTATGAAAAGAATTTGATAGATATGAACTTCTCCCTACCCGCAGGTCTCGAGATGTTGATTTGAGAACTGCAGTGATCCAAGAGACCCTTCATAACTCAGTCAGTTTTCTCGGATGTGGAGGGGAAAAAAATGCTGTTGGAGACAGAGGGTATGGTAAGATTGTTAGCTGCTTCAGCCCTCTGATTATACTCCACCACCACCGGAAAGACATGGGCTAGGGAAGGAAAGCAGAGGGACAGCCAAGGTACTGGTGTGTACATAGGAGAAGATGATGATGGCTGCAAGGAGCAAATGGCAACTGAGAAGATCCACAGTGCTGGTGGCTGAGATTACAGTTTACAGGCCCGAGGTGGTAGGGCAAAGTGAGGAATCATCACCAAAGACAGGACATGAGTTTGTTCTTACTAGATTAACTGGAAAGGAAGTGTAACAGGACAAGTCTGAGATAAGGAACTGTGAAGATGTCATGCTGACCAGAAGAAAAGTGGCTAAGGATGTTTCAGGTCTGGTTCTCTGCTAAGGAGCAAGTTAGTCTATCTTGACCTCTGAACTTGTCCATAGAGCTATGATGTCCACAAGGGCTTCCTACCTGGTTGAAGTAAGGATTCCTGCTATTGCTGTGTGTGCATCTGAGGCCAGAGTCAAGCCCTGAGTCAACTTCCTGCAGAGATTTTGGAAAGGCAGCCTGGAAAAACAATATAATTCCACAGCCATTTGGAGCTGGCATGGTGAAAACCCCTTTCCTGTAAGTTTTTACTTGTTTGTAGGCAATTTATGAATACCTCAAGAAGTCAAGGAACAAAAAAAATTTAACAAGCCCCAGTTCTCCCTAGAGTCTTCCTATTATTTTAATTCCCCAAAGTGCTCAAGAGTGCTTAGTCCCAGTAATTTGTCTCTCTAGGGGTTCAAAATGAAGGAATATTTTAATGGCAAATATTTATTCCTCCACTCAGCCACTTTTACTGCTGGTGTTTTTATGGTGGAGACCTGCCCCAGGCCACAGATGACTGTTGTTAAGACAGCAACAGACCTAGTAATGTTCCTTTAATGTGAGTTTTCACGGGTGAATTTACCATTTGAATGAGATGCTGTTCCAGAAAATCAGCCAGATGCTCCAACAGAACTATTCCAGAACCATCTGCCTGCTTCATTTGCTGCATGCCTGTTTCTGGTAATGTACACATACAGTGTAAGAGACAGTTTTTGCCCTGAAGAATTTATAATCTAAATAAGCAAGCCAGCCAAACCTTGAGATGAAGGAAACATTACTGTATACTTTATAATTTCTTGTGTATTTGGGGAAAGAGAGAAGGAAGATGTCATTCAAAGCCATTACAATCAATCCACTGGAGTTGTTGGATACGCTTACCATTGCAGAAAAATCCTCTGACAGAGTCTGGAGTTGAACCAGACCCAGTGAATCAGTAGAAAACACAGGAATTGAATAAAAGGAGGGATATTTATCCCTCTCTTTCACACCAGATATCTGTATTTAATGTTACCCCCCTAAACCTCCTATGTAACCAGTGAGAAAAGGGCACTCAGAATACCCAAGCGAGGCACACAGTGGGGAATAACCTCTCTGCAGAAGACTCCGAGCACCCACAAGCCTGGCTCTGCTGCTCTTCCTGAAAGATATGTGCAGACTGAAACTTGCTTTCTCACATTGAGTAGTGTGGCAATATGTCAAAAGAAGGGGAAGACAGAGGCTTTGGACTCTCTTACATGAGGTTTCACAGGTTGGAAGAGCTGATCTAACGACTGGAAGCTTCAGAAAGGGGAGAGAAGTCCTTCCCCACCCCAGCCTTGTGTCCACTTCTTCTTCTGGCACCAGCTCTGACACTTGTCTGAGCTCTCACAAGACCAGCAGAGAACTGTCCTTTTCCTCTCTGTGTAGGTTTTCTTCAGCTTGTGGGGTGAGGCAAAGCCAATGCCAGCACAAGGGAAATGGCAGGAGCACACAGCTGGAGGCCAGAAGCAGAGATGAGATTGCTTCTGCCAGCAGCAGTGAGCTGTTAAACTCACCTCAGGTGGCTGGTGGTGGGGAACCTCAGCTAAGGGGGTGTCTGGAGAAGAAGCGGAAGGTGAATAGCTGGCTGCAAGAGAGAGACTGGGTGTGGAAGGACAGGACAGGGAAAGTCAGGGAGCAGAGAGTTTAGTGCAAGGGAAAGAAACAGCCAGATGGGACTGGATCCAGAGTAGGGCAATTGGATGGGATGGACAGAGACTGTGAGAGGAGTGAAGGAGTGAAGCACAGGAAGAGTGAGGATCTGAGGGTAGGAAGAAGCCTAGAAAGCAGTAATACAGAGTGCAAATTGGGCTTGGGTGAGAGGGAATGAGTGAGAAGTATTGGGAGCTCAGGAGGAGAAAGCTGAGCGTGAGCCTGCATGCAGGCAGGGGAGGACAAGGGGTCAAAGGGTGGGATATAGTGTGGGAGAAAATGGGGCAGAATAGGAGCTACTGATGCACAGGGGACAAGAACCTACAGTCTTTGCAATGGGCAAGTGGAAGATTGGTAACACTTAAAAACTGTTTCTCTATCCTATTCCAGGAGTAAGTGAAGGAGCATAAGGGTTTTGTGTCCAGAAGTTCCCAAAGCATCTGCAGGAAGTCTTCAGACAGGGCAGGAAATGCAGCCCTGAGCCCTTCAAGTTGCCAGCTTAAAGGACACAGTACACATTTCAGGCCATGCTATTCATCCTGTCAGCCTCCATCAGTCAGGGAGAGAGAATAAGCAGCATATTTGCCCCACTGGAAGAAACTAATACAACCCATTCTCTGGTTTTCTTCCTTCAGGGGACCCTACAGCTCCTCCACCATCTCCAGCTGCAAGTGTAGCCATTGCCTAACCAACTTATAGAACAGAACAGAACAGAATATATAGAACAGTTTAGTTGGAAGGGAGCTACCATGATCATATAGTCTAATTGCCTCACCAAACCAGGGCTGACCAAAATTTTTATCAGGTTCTAATGCCTCTTAAATACTGACAGGCTTGGGGCATCAATCACCTGTCTGACAAGGCTGTTTCAGGGTTTGAAGTTTTTTCCTACCTTGCCGAAGACATACACAAGGAAGAATGATGGAGATCGGTCTTCTCAGGCCTTCATAAGAAGCTGTGTAATCCACCTTGGTTGAAAAGTTCCCCATGATTGACTGCTGCCAAAATATTTGCAATAACCAAGGTGTGAAAATGAGGAAAGATGGTATTTTTGTGGATCCAATTTATTATGTAACTTGCAAGAGAGAGAGGGACTGTGAGGGCTTTCTGTAATTCTGAGAAGATGGGTTAGATGTACTCTCACAGCCTTTTCTTTTTCCAGTCTTTTCTATAATTTGCAGTGGTTGCAAGCCGGGCCACAGCCTGGCTCCAACTGAGTGATGAATGACTAAAGGATTTAGTGCTTTGGTTCTGGTTAGAAAAGCATCCAACTTTATCCATTTCAGAACTAGATTTCTCCGAAGGACTGTTAACTGCAATCCCAGCTAAAGCAGGTTTTGCTGGGGTGACTCCAGTCTTGTCTGGTTTCAGCTAGAATGGGGAAAAAAAAATAATTACTTTTTTTTTTCCTACTGGAACTGGTAAAAGGCATGGGAAGACAGAGGGATTAGCAGAAGTATTGGGAGCTTCACAGCCTAAGTGCAAAACAGAGTGGGAGGAGGGAGGGTGGGAGCAAATTCTGGCTATCCATCCTTAATCCAAAGCCGCCTGCTCCTTCCCAGGCTGTACTTCACTGTCATACACTTGCAAATTCACTCCAGGAATGAAAACAGACTAACTTTAAGCTTGTTCCCAAAGCTGCAAATTTGTCCCTGCTGGGTGTTAATTTAACTGCTTCCAGGGCACCAGGATGTCTACTGGTGTTCACTGGGCTTGCTTTCTTCTTTTTTTTTTCACACATCTGGTGTTGTGAAAACTTCCAAGGCACCACACAGAAAAGTGATGAACTGACCACTTTTAACCCTTTCTGCAGCATGTTAAGTATGAATCTACCTGTCTCTTTCCACTGTTTTCTCCTTAGAGCACACTCCATGGGACTCGTTACACATGGGATCCACAAACGCTAAAGTGGGTCTTATGAGTATTTCACAGGCTGAGAATCGAGACTTTCTTCAGTTCCATCATTCTCTATTTTTCCTGTGAACAAACCTGGCTTAACAGTAATAACTGGACTTCAAAAATTTCCAGCAGGAAGAAATGTATTTGGGGCAGGGAGAGGTTTTTTCCAAAATACTTCTTTTTTCCGTTTGCTTTTATCTAGTGTTGCCACTTCCCAGCAGGGAGGGCGTTCAGTGCAATAGTTTTGCTCACATTATGGCAAGTGGTGGCCTTTTCCTGTTGGTTTTTGATCGCTGCCATTTGTTCACTAATGCCATTAACTGTTTATCTGCTGCATCAACTAAACCAGAGCATATCCAAAACAATCTGGGTGTCTCATTTCCAGTCTTAGCTGTTGTGCTTTACCTAGCTTCTGCTGCTTGGTTTGCTTTTTGTCTAACAAGTTTTTTGCATGATCAGCTCACTTGTTTCACTAATATATTCCTAGCAGCAGCATACAAACTGGCTTTTGGCAAGGGCTTCCTAAAAAAATAGCCAAAGGTACTCTTCCATTTTGGCCTGTTGTGCAATGCCAGCCTCATGGCACAAGGAGCATGCAAAGTCCTCTTTTGCTGTCTTCCTCTCAGCCCTATCATTACTTTGAATCCTGCAGCTCTCATCCTGTGTTTCCAGCCCACTGACTGTCCCTTTTCAGCCCTGCTTCCTCTTCAGCACCCAACTCTGGGGAGCTGAAACAGCATCGAGAAGTATCTCACAGCCATGTGGGCTGCTGAACACAGTGAGAAAGCAGCAGCATCCATCACGTCTATGCAGGAGGCCCAAGTGTGCCACAGTCCTTGATTTTGGCATCTTCTCTTCTTCACGTAGGGCTTTCACTGCTGAGTTTATTTTTAAAAGAAGTAAATAACTCTCAGTCCACAAATTACAGGCTTCCTTGGTAAACATGAAAGCTAGTTTGCAGGCTAAGTACAGCTGTGTTGTCAAAATCTTGTTTCATATTTGAAGTGCTATCAAGGCCACCCGTCCTTTTCAGAAGCAGCACTTCTCGGTGGGCCAAGCTCCAGGGCCCCAGGCAGCACTGGAGCTGTTCTTCATAAAGGTTTTCCATAGACATGTATATACACTCTATTTAAAAAAATAAATCAGATTTTTAATCCTCCAGAAATGCTACCTGGAGTGTTGGACTCCCTATCTGAAAATACTAAGGAAATTGGGTTTGTGGAGGTACAAACATTCATCTCCCTATTAAAGCCTGAGACTTTTAAAGCTGCAAAGTAGGACTTGTGTCCATAGCCAAATTATTTATGCAGATCTAGAGATGTTTGTCCAAAAACTATATAGCTTTAACATATCCACCTCTGTTTTTCTTCTGACGAGTTTTCCAAGCAGTGCACCTAGTAACCACCTTTGATATTGGCCATAAGTAAATTCAGGCTGGAAATTAACAGCACATACCCAATTGTTTGGCTTTCCCAAGGAGAGTGCTGGGGGCCAAAAACCTAACTGCTTTTAAGATAAAATTTAGAATAAACGTTAGATATGTGATAGCAAGGCACCCAGTTTAAAAATGGGATCCTTTCCTACTCCTCTGCTTTCACAGCAAAATACAAACTAGTCCTCTGGCACCTCGTATGTCCCTTTTTTTGTAGCAACCAAGTGGAGATCTGTGGAGACCACCTCTAAGTGAAGAAGAGTAGATGTCCAATGGCTAGGGACACCAGATAGACTTATGGGCATTTATTTGTACTACTCATTTACGTATATGGTCTATTGTGGGGATATCTTCCCTCTCCTCCTCCAAAAGAATCCAAATCAAATTGAAAGCTAGTCAATTAGTACAGTAATTGTATATAAATTTGCACATGAAACATTAATTAAAGTCAAGCTGTGGAAAAATTACAAAAGCTAAAAGACCTTTGGACATTTGTGTGAAGATCACTGCACTTGATACCAGGGAATATAGAAATGCTTGGACTGTTTGCTCAAACAGGCACAATGTTAATGAATCATTTTAATCACTTTCATTATATTCTTTCAAACATAGGAGACTACTATGCAAAACCAATCCTGACAAAAACAACATATAAAACCCAGAGGCAGTTGTGAGGCTGCTAATTAGATAATTTTGTCTTGATATTTGCATTTGAGCCTATGGATCTAGACAACATAGTGTTACTCTCAGGGCAAGAAGCAAACGAGTGGCTGCTGCCCCATGTCCTCTCCAATGACGTTTCCAAGGTGCCTTTTGATCTCCCTGTCCCCTAGGGTAAATATTTGGGATAGTGCTTTTTTTATTGGTTTTTTACCAAATTTTTCTTACATCTCTGGTCTTTTTGTCGCAACAAAACAATGCAGAAGCTGGAATTACGCTATAAATATTACTTAACAAAAAAAAAGACAGAATGCCCAGATTTTGTGTTACTTTAGCCATGCAAATGCTACAAGCAAAAACTAAACCAAATTGAGTTCATGCACAAATATCAGTAAGAACAGAGATAGTAGTGATAGCAGAAGTAATGAAATTATGTAATATATGCTAATTGTTTTCTACACACGAATTCATCCATAAAGCTTCTGTGAAGTGAATAACTATTAACTGTTCTTTAAAGGTTAAAATTGAGATGGTGAGATTAATGCTTTTTTCTAATACAGCTGGTAAAGTGAAAGCATTTTCTATGGTTCTAAATAGGTATCTTGATACAAGGTGGCTGAGTTGAGAAGAGATGAAGTAGATCAGTATTTGTGAAAACAGGTCATCAATTTAAATGCGTAAGCGTGGCTTTAATTTTAGCCTTCAAAATAGATTTGGATTCAGAATTAGCATAAACTTTGCAGGTTTTGTATAAATTTTTCAAATTAAAATGTTTTGACCAAGCACTCCCCTGTTAAAACTTCAGACAGGCAAAGATTTCTACAAATGTCAGAGTATTTTGAGGAAGTTTCCTTTTAAAGGTTTAGAGGTTTCAGCAGCCAAAGTGGTCAGAATTTACTTTCATTAATATTTAAAAATATATGGCTTAAACCATTTTAAAAATTCATAGGTTTACATCCTATGCTGAGGGAGGCTCTATATGTTGATACTCAAGTGTGATGGAAATGAGCTCATGTACACTACAGTAGCATCTTAGCACTTCACAAAATGGCAAATAGATGCAAGGTAAGAGCTACACTTCAAATGTAGATCACAGGAGAAATTGATTTCACACCAAGGCTTCTGAATTTGCATCTCTACTACTTCATATTTCTCTATTTACACAAAGGTGAATATATTTTCATGTGTGATGATGAAGAGGGCAACTCTGTCCTTATTGAAATGTTAATCAAAATATTGTTCGTAATTGCTATATTCCATAAGCAACAGTTTATAACAAAAGGTACATTTAAATATTTTAACTTTCAAGCCAATACTCTCAAATAATGGGAGGAAATCAGGTTTTTGTTCCTTGTTCAGATTCAGGTCTGCCTTTTTGTCATCGGTTCAGGGTGTTAATGAGTTCCTGAGTGTTACTGAGTTACTGAGTGAGAAACGTCCTGTAATGAATGAGAAGGAAACAAAGTCTATACTCGCCTCAAATTCCATCACCACTTTTGCTCAAAACAGCAATGCGAAGGGCAGGAGTTAGTGTGGTGGACGTGGGGAGTGTGCACACACACACATGTACATACGTACACATACGGGATAATGGCACTGCACCTCTAGGTGTTTGCATCCCAAACAACCTGTGTGTCCATCTCAGGCAACACATGGAAGGGAAGAAACATCTTCCTGCAAGTAATCTGAGACTTTTCAGACAATGAGAGAGTATGAGACAGGACATATGGACAGAGATCATGAGTGATACAGGGAAGACAAACTGGGAAGAAATAATCACTGTCTCCCAGCAGGAAAGTTGTAGGCACCTGTTGATATCATCAGGCATCAAAACAAGCAGGAGGAAGGCATCTTATCCCTAACACCAGGGAGCACTTCTTGCAGGCATCTTTCCTACACGACATTGTGGATACCAAAAGTCAGCATGGATTCACACCTGGACTTGGGCAAATTCAGAAGAAATATTTGCAGAGGGCAGTCAGACAGTATGATGTAGAGTCAAAGCTGCACTCAAAATGCCTAAACGGCAGAATCTGGAAGACATATTGGGCACAGTCCCATCATATAGTGGCTCTGTTCCTATAGTCCATCTTTGAACATCTCTTGAACACTCTGAGGGTGACCACTATAACACACATTTCTGTTTGGAGCCACAGAAATAAGGCTGGAAAAAGTTACTGATACAAAGTATGCCAGAAATGGTGCCTGGTTTGGAGGAATTCATCTTAGTCGTGTCTTCCCCAAAGAAGTTTACAATCACCTAACCTAATATTTTTTTCACTTGATTGCTCTCACGTTCACATGGCCCATTTTGGCCCAGCAGCCCCAGGCCTTCTGAAAGTGGATGTTCTGTTTGCTTTTCAGCTCTGGAGCAGCAATGTGATCTGGGAACTGTGCCTCTTGGAAAGTTTTTTCAAAGACAGCAGCTCTAGGAGAGCTTAGCACCCCCAGAAGTTTCTACTGCCATATGTGCTCTTTCTGCTGCTGTCTTCAGGGCAAGTTTAATGACTACTTTCACAGGCTGACACAAATATCCTGAGGAGCACAAGCAACAGAAGGGAAACGGTGATTTTCAGCCATTTATGTCTTATCCAAACTGGAATGGCATTTCATGGAGAAGCCAAAAGCAATAGTGTCAAGGTACTAGCCTTGCTTGCTTTCAAATGTTTCTTGTGAAAAATTAAGGAAATTAGATTTATAAACTAATTATTGCACGATCCTCTTCAACAAGAGTATGTAAAACCACCATAATACTAATGTTGCTCTTTACATTATGTTCAAAAGACTTCTGTTGATAACCAGGGTGATCTGGGGAAATAATGGCAACAAAACCGTTTGCTCCTCCCTGCCATTGCAAGTTCCTAAGCAAAATTTTGTCTCTGATTCTGATTCAGGTGGAGATCCCCTTTATATCATTATGACCATAGAAAAGAATTTTTAATAGAAGAAAACTTCAATTACATCTTCAGACCACTTTGGTGTAACAAAGACTTAGTGTTAATAAGAATCAGGCTTTAGATATTCCAAATGCTCTTTAAAAATAACTTAACAATGTGCAAAGTAAACTCCAAGTTATTAATTCAAGAGTAGTATGAGGAACAGCAGCAGTAAAGAAACCCAGTATATCCATCAATCAACACTGTGGAAACCTGTTTGTTTGCACTAGTTAGAGAGTGATGAATAAGTCCTCTGTGTAAAACATTCAGCTACAGTGTGAGAGGCCAATAAATTATGTTTGTTAATTTTATATGCCATACATATAAAAATCACAAAAAATTGTCACTACACTGTGACGGTGACAGAAAGCTTTGGTGCTGTAGAACCTTTACGCAATGCTTTTTCATCTCCGCAAGTGAAGGTCTCTTTGGCATTTCCTGCATTTTAGGGAATATGATATAAAAGGCCTGGAGGAAGAATTTTACCTACTAATCACTCAGGTTCCCAGCTGCCTCACTGAACTATACTTATCTAAATATGGTGCTTCTCACTTATGCTTACAATCCCCGTTGCCTCAGCAGTCATAGGAGAGACAGAGACCCCCAGGGAACAAGTGACTCTGTCCCCCAGGAGGTGCCAAGAGGGGTGGTGAGAATTGTGGTGATGGCAGAGGCGGAGGGAAATGATGCCATGGCTCACCCCACTCTAGAGAGCTGAGGCAGATGAGGTGGATGCCCCATCAGGGTGATGAACAGGGCGGCATGAGCTCGGCTGTGGGGGCAGCCTGTGAGCACAGTCCTGGCCTTTGAGCTACCAGAAAGGAGCATTGAGAGTTTGGTCCCTGGCTAAGCTAGAGAAGAAATTTAGACCTGGGCAGCCAGCACAGGCTACACAACCACATTCACCCAATATTTCACAGGCTGCTTTTCAAACTGCTTTCAAACCCATGGTCAGTGGGCACAGTCTTTTAAGCCCAGGTTAGACTCTTGCAGTTAGGTTTGTCTTTATCCATGTGAGCTCTTTCCACTTTTGGCTGTGCGCTTTGACCAGGACAAAGCTTTGCACACACACGGCCTCCCTTCTGTCTGATGGCTGCACTGTTGTGCAGCTCTGTTCACGTTTTCATGCCCAATTCTGCAGCAGCCAAGGCTGAGTGCGGGTACGTTCAGCCTCAGCCCCGCTCACATACACTGAAGCTGCTTCCCAGAAATCTTTCCTCTCTAGTTAAGCTGGTTGACATTGTGTAGTGTATATTGAAGAAAGGTGCAAAGTCTGCAGCAGCACCAAATAGTGCAGGCAAAAGTGTGTTTGAGTATTTTTTAAACCATTGTCACAGAGGAGAAGGCAAGTTTGACAAACCACTCCACTTTCTGGAAGCTTGCTTTGCAGCAGTGTGTATTTCTCAAGTCATGGCAGCAAGAATATTAGTCTAATGCATGAGCTTGTTGCCATGTTATTAAATGGCAGTGTGAAAACTGTGCTTACTTTCATGGGAATGAGGTTCTTTGCCAAAAACGAGATGCCTCAGCTCCCCCATGGGACTTCATCCTAGTTTGGAAGGAATGGAGGAAGCTGCTGTGAGCAGTCAGAGCAGATAGCAGAAATGATCATTCGCATTTGAATGATCATGCCTGTTTGTAAGGATGGAGGAGCAGCTCCACCCTTGGCAGCAGATGAAGCGAGCCTGGCACAAGGTGAGGCCGACAGATCTGCCTGGTGTCCCTGCCCTCACATGCCAGCAAATATTCCCCAAACCTCTGCTTGCTCTTTCCAGCGCTTGGGTGTTGCTCCCACTTATACCTGGGTGCAAATCCGGAGTAATTGCAATGAAACTCGCACTTTGCAGGCTGCTGTGACAGGGCAGAGTTCAACCTGCGCACACAAGGCAGCGCAGCACAGCACAGCATAGCAAACTGGACGGTCCCTACAGGAGAAACCCAGGAAGGCTTCACTGATGGTGGCACTGAGCTTCATCTCCCAAGCTATACAGTATAAATGAATGTAAAAATAAAACTAGTTTTGTTTGATTTGTTAAACACAATTCATTTCAAAACTCCTGTCAGCAAAAAGTAATTTTTTGCCTAGCTATTTTTATTTTATCAGAAGTGGGGAGAACTCATTAACACTGGTGTTTTGAACTGTAGTTTAATAGAAGGCAGACTAACACAGTTCATTAAAAAAAGCATGTTTGATGTTTGAGGCAATGTTTGCAGAAATCCTCGGGGGAAGGATACTGTGGAGCTGAAATGATGTTTTTCATAGCCAAATGGCATAATCTCATTACCAAAGTTTTGTGATGAAGATGAAAGTTACACTTAGTAATTGCAAGGGATAAACAGTTTTCTCTCCGTAACTGCCCTTATTACTCACGGATAGCAGATCCAGTGCAGACTGTTACATTTCCTTCTCTTCTCTGTCTTCTTTCCTTTACCACCCACTTCGCTTATGATTCACCAGCAGTTTCTATGGAATGGATGTAAGGAATGAGGGACATTTCTGTTCCCCTGTTTCATGGCAAAGGAACATCCTGAAGAGATATATTTGCAAACATTTAGCCTGGTGATGCAGATGTTGCTCGGGGGGGGATTTTAAAAACTGAAATTCTTTTCCATGACTTTTCTCTTATAGCTTTCTGTCAGGCTGCTCAGCACACTGCTCTGCAACCTATTCCAGCTGCTGAGCCCACACCATTCCACAGAAATCCACCAACCCAGTACAGCAAATAGAAACCTTGTTTTCCTTAGTTACCTTTTGACCCTTAGAAGTAATCTGTGGACTCCCGGGCATCTGATCTTATGCTGAAAACAGGATTTAGGAGATCTGACGTAGAAAGGGTACATCTGCCAGAAAAGCACAGTTCTTCTAAAAATTCCTCTGACCGCTTGTCTTTGGAGAGGAAAAAAAACACCCTTACCTTGCTTGCAGGATATGGGAAAAATCCTTTTTTGCCTTTAGTTCAGTGCTGCTGTAGCAGCAGTTGGAGCGGCCTTTGGGCTATGTTCTTACACAGAACTGAAATGAAACCGCACAGTGAAAGCACTGGACCCGAGTGTGATCTGGCAGACATTAGTTTTACATGTTCTGGTGGAGATTTTTTTGGGTACCTACTGGCAGCTTTGGTTCAGAAAGAAAGATAGATTGCACCGTGGGGTTTTTTTCTGCTACTTTACAGCTAACTTGTCATATCTGTAAGTGAGGCCCTTAAATCAGGGACTGACACCATTCCCATGTCCTAAATGATTATATGACCCTGTAGGATTGAGTAGTGTGTTAATCTTTTCTAATTATACTATAGTGTATCTCTTATGTTCGAACACAGTCACGAACAGGGCTGTTTCTGCTCCCATGGATGTAGATGGCAGGAAGCCAGCTGGAGCTGCACCAGGTCCCATTTGCAGCCCAGTGACCATGTGTTTGGGGGGAAATTGAAGAGCTTAGGTTCATGGAAGATGCAAGAAAAAAGATGCTGGAGCAGGGTGAGATCTAAAATGATGTTTTGAATGTTCTGTCTCTTTTGCAATATGACTCCTCATTCATCATGCAAATTTATAATTTTCATGCAATTAAAAAATAATTTTTGTTATGAAAGTGAGTTTGATTAGCTTGTATAGTTGACAGCTAGTAAGGCTGTGTGAAGTACTCACACACATAAAAACTCTCCTCCTAGTGGGAAATCTCACTTTTTACTGGAGAAAAGACATATTTCCCTTATCATAAGCAGAGAGGGAGGATGAGAATTTGTTCTTGTTCGTCTCATTACTGGCCATAACCCAAGAACTTTACATATGTGATCCAAATGTGTTGTGTCATGACATAAAGCCATGACTCAGAAATGTGCCCAGCTGTATCCTCACTAATGCTGCCACAGTGACCATGTACAAGGGCATTAAATTTGTTGTAGAAATCACAGTCACTCCTCCTTCTAAAGCTCGTGGTACTCCCAGAGTGATATGAGAGTGCCACAGGGTAAATAAAGAACCCAGACCCATGAAATTCAAATACACAGTGGCCTGTCCCACAGTTCCACGTGGGCCAGCACAGCAGTCCCAGCTGCAGGAGTGGGTGCTTGCTGCCATTCCTTCTCCTTCTTGCTGGTCACGGAGCTGGCTAAGGTCCTGGGGTGGATACATCTATGCTGTCAGACAAGCACTATTATCAGCTTAATTTCTGTCATTCAGCAGCAGTGATGCTGTCATCAGAACGACTCCTGTCAGCATACAGTGAGCCTCCACTGGAGACAATGCTGGAGTGCCTGCTGTGAGAGAAACATCCTGCTGTGGGCAAGCCTGGGTCTCTTTCTGCTATCCTGAAGGAGCTTTGGGGTATTCCCTGGTTGTATCACCCCTCCTTTACACAAGAGAGGGATTTGAAGGTATCTCAACACATATCCAAGTCAGCAAAAGTGCAGCTAGTCTTCCCAAGCCCTCAGCATGCATGGTGGTAGCCAGTTCTCCAGAAGTGAATAGCAGCTTCTGAGGCTGTGCAGTGGAACTGACAAATGCCTGCCTAGGACCTAATCCTGCTCAGATCCACAGGACTGCTCACCAAAACAATGCAGGCCACTGGGCTGCAGCACCTACAGCATCTCGTCAGTGTCATAGAGATGCCCAAATTTAGCCCTCACTAGTCTCATGAACTTCTAGTGTCATGCCTTCCTGGGGGCAGACCTCCATTTCAGGGACTGTGGTGGCCTCTGCCGTATCTCAGAAGAGCCCATGCCTGGCAGAGTTTCTTGGATGGATTTGTGATCCCTCAAGGCCTGTATGCACAGTGGGCCAGAGGGTCTGGGACAGAAAACAAGCCACAGGGAAGCTGTGCTGCTGGGGATGCAGCATGCTGTGGGCTTGCCTGCTCCTGCAGCCTGGTGAGCTCCACCATGGCCTGGGTTGGTGCTGTGAGCCATCTCTGTGACCTGGGTCACTGCTTTGAGCCACCTCCCTCCATGTGACTCAGGCACATGACCGATAACACCGGATGAGTGCTGTGTGATTCAGCTCGAGAGAGCTGCTAATGATGGAATGGGCACGATGTGAGAGCTGTTGTGTGTTAAAGGTTGCAAAAATGAGAACTCAGACAGTATATTTTTTTCATGAAGATGCTTAGGCAAGCTGGAGGTCAGGTATTCTAGAGCTCTTCACTTGACAGCTGTCTGTCAGATGCATGTAAGTTGATTTTAGCAGTCAGCATGCACCTGCCATCTCCACCTTTTCTGAAGACATTGGTGCCAAATGTCAAAAATGGGGGATTTTGAGAAGCTGATCCAGAGCTGCTGGTGGCTGTCATCCCAGGTTTGATGTTGAGTAGCTACAGTTTGAAAGGGTGGGTGAATGACTGGTTCATGTAACTGAGAACTGCTACAGAGGCGTTAGCTACAGACTACTTGCTCCTGCCTAAGCACCCAGTTTAGACTGCACTGGAGTCCCTTCAGAGAGAGTTTTGGACTATTGACTGATTCCTTCAGCTAGAAAAGTTCCGTGATCCAAGCTGACAGGAATCTTGAGGTTGAAACATAAATCAATTCCAGCCCTTGGCAGCAGGTCTCTATCAAAACATGATATGGTCACCTCTGGAAGGAAGGGTGACTCTATCCTTTCTAGTTAGACTGAGATCTGTCAGAAGCCTAGGAGGAAAAAACTAGGTAAAATAATGGAGCAGGAGAATAAAATTAATATCTGTTTTGTCTAAATTTCCATTTGCTTTCCAGCTTCTAATGTTTTTGAAGAAAAACATCAAAGATAAACCTTTGACTCTATGTAGCATTATTGTGATACTCATTTTGAGGCCAAAGTGTCACTGGTTATGGAGACAAAAGAAGGGAATGAAAAAGATACCTTCTTACTCAACTGATCAGTCCCTGGTGTGCATTGAGTCATAGCTGCTTATTTCACTAAGAGAAACAAGTTTTTACTCTTTTTTTCCCTTCCTATTAGCAACACATAGCACTGACAGCTAAGGGAGGACTGGCTGGCTCACACTCTGGCTCTCAGGTCACTAACAGCAGAGTTAACTACGTTTTTATTGCTGCGATGATGCACAGGCTAGAAGAACACAGCCTGACTTTCAGGCCACAGGTAGTGCTCACATTCCTGGCAGCTGGAAGAAATAAATGAGGGATCTTGCAATGGAAATAGAATGTGAGCCCAGCCCTCTGAGTGTCCATGTGCACAGCAAATACTATACAAAAGCATGGCTCTAAAAAACCCCATGGACAGATCAACAGACTATTCGGAAAAAGAAAACTATGGAACAAGTCTCACCCTTAATAAACCCTAAGCCAGCCCAAGCCCTTTTTGAGAACAGAAATGTCGTCTTGAGGGACAGAAATAAAGCTGAAAGGCAAGACAGTGGGGCACAGCGAGAGGCCATATAGAAAACAGGGAGTTTTACTGCCCCAAGGCCAGATGTTCATTCACCACGCCAGGCATCACTAGCTGGGACATGCTGTGGGAGGATGCCCTATGCTCCATTCCCAAGAAAATCTCTGTGGCTGGATTTGGGCTGTGTAAATGATTTTGTTAATGATAAAATAACTGGTTGGTTGATTTGTCAGCTGAGGAAGTTCATGCTAAGGAAATCCTGTTCAGCCTCCTACATGTGCCATGACTCTGCATTAAAAGCCTAAGGACCAAATACTCCAGTCTGTTTCCAGTGTCAGAAAACAAGATTTAACCCAACAGGCTTGCTAAACTGGGATTATGGCAATGCATTTCACACTGTTGTATCTGTCTCTTGTATTTGCTGCTAATCAAAACAGATTTCTTTTAACCAGGGAATTAAGCTGGGCTAGTAGGTGCCAATTTTGCATGAACCTTATACTCATATACTCCTATACTCATTTTCCTATTTCTATCATTTCAGCTTTCTGTAAGTTTATTACATGGGGATGGATACTGGTGCCAGCAGTCTTTTTTCCCTCCAGTTTCTGCAGAGCTTTTCACGTGCATGCTATGTACACTTACTCACACACACAAGGAATCACTCCCAGTGGAGTTGCTCTGAGTGTGCTGCCAGCACATAGCAGAGGTGAAACCACCAGGCTGCAATAAAAAGTTTTGCCCTTGAGGCAAAAAGAGGGATGGAGACAAAAAGCATTTATCATTTCCTGTCACTGTTATTGTCTCATGGTTCCTCCTCAGCTAATGCCAGACCTCTGGCAGTGGAGCGGGGAGGGATGGGGGAACTCATGCTGTGCATCCATTGAATTAACAGTTTGAGGGAAGAGGCTTCCAGTAGCTCCATGAAGAATCAGTTAGAAGTGAAGCTCAGGCAAATCTACTCTTTAGGTAGGTCCCTTTGCAGGATAGGATTTGACTTGTGAATTATTTAATTTAGTTTAACAAAAAGGTTTTAATTCATTCAATTAAATGCACTTAAATCTGCATTATAATCCTATAGACTCATTGGAGTCAATGGGAATCCTTACAGTGACTTCAATGATTTTGGTTCTATAAAATACATTTTCTAATTATATTTATTTAATTTATTTAGTTGAACTAAAGATTTCTGGCACAGGAAAAAAATCTCATGCTTTCTGAATTTAAAGCTAATGCTAACTCTACTCCTAAAAGTCATGTTTCAAAGAAAGACTTCATTCTATCATCAAACCAAATGAAACATCCATGATGTCTGAGCACTGCTAATGCTTATCAAATGTGGATGCAACTTGAATATGCAATAGAAATAAAATTAAAATTCCTTTCTATGAGGACTAGAATTTAAAATTTTTCTCTGCGTTTTTTCTGCATTTCAATGTTAAGCGTTTAATTCAGTCCCACTAAAACTACTACAGAAAAATCCCCAACAAAAAAAATTTCGAAATATCAGTGTCTCCACAAAACATTGATAATTTGAAAACAATATGCTTGACCCTTACAAAATGTGCAACCTCACTCCTGTGCCAGTAGCACTTTTATTTTTGTAGCAGCCCAAAATCTGGCAAGGCACTTATCTCTCCCAGTGACATCACTGAATCATGGATCAGTGCACATAGGCTGGAAGCTTGTGATTAATATCTTCATGCTAGTATTTATACATTTAGCTAACTTTCCCCTAAGAATAATCCAACTACTATCAGAATTTTTTGGTTCACAGTATAACTTGAAGTAATTATTGCAGGTTATTTCACACTTCTGTTGTAAAAGCAGATAAAGGCAAGCCAGATCATAGATGTGTTGTCTTCAGTGCACTCAATGACAACCTAAATGGCAGTCTGTGCCTAAAAATGGTACATGTTCTTTTCTCATTTGTAAACTGTGATAAGCAGTTGTGATATTTCATATGTGTGTAATAACCAGAGCTACTCATGCATATATTGCTTTAGTGGAAAGTGCCTCAAAAACACTTGTTTGGGGCAAAAAAATTGATGTTATTTTTTACCTGTAGAAAGCTACAAGACAAGTCAGAACAGTTCCAAAGATTGATCTTCATCAACTTTAAATTAGCTGTTCTTCAACCAAATTTCAAGGCTGATATCTTTTCCATTTTGAAATAGCACTGTTACACCTTCAGCCTGACCTCTTGGCTGGTATTTAGTAACCACAGGGGTCCAGGATCTCTGCTGGGAGTCTGTAATGCCAAATAGAATCACCTCATTAAAACCAACATTGAGGTGGCATCAAGTTGAGGGGACAATAATTTCTTAAATAGCACCAAGTTGATCTCTTGCTACCTGTGGTCTGCCTGTGGCCTGACCAGATGCTCTTGTAGGGCACTTCTCTGCTATTGCCATGCCCTCTCTGGCATCTGTGTGTTTCCCAGGCTCTGGGAAACAGCTTAAATGACTCGATTTTTCTTACCCTCATTTTGCACTCCTGCTTTTAGTAGCAGAAGTGGTCCCAGGCACTCTGCAGCTCTCAGCGTTTTGCATTTTTTTACTTCTGTTCTTTCATATTCTTGCTGTGATGAGGGAGCAGGGTCTACCTGCCAGCGTGTATGCCTAAGCAAAACTATTTGGGCTTTGAAGGTTGAGCCAAAGACAAAGCATTCCCAGTAAGATCTGTTTCATATATATCATCTCTTAAGTATCCTTTAAATGCTTCATTAATTGTGAGGCATTAGTACAGGGAGGAATAACTTTTTACTTAATCATTCATGACCAAGAGGCTTCTTGTAAACTGGATTCACCCTCTCATATCCAGGCTTTTTATTCTTCTACCTTGCTCCTCATTTGAAGTAGCAATCTGCTACTTATCCTGAAAACAGCTCTTTCCAGGCCAGAGGAAATGGTATGAAGCTGCTTTTTCGTTCTACCCGGCCTGCAGCCAGGACAAGCGAGTCCAGAACTCACTGCTGAATGTCGGACACAGAGTCCCAACAGGGACAGATGTGTTCAAGCCCATGACCAGAACTGAGGAGCTGAAGTCTTTCCCAGGCTGCAAATATCTTGTTGCTTAAGAAGAAGAGCTGGTCTCCCCTTGTACTGTCAAAACAGAAGAGAAATCTGGTGAATTATTTTCCATAAAGTTTGTTTTATTACTTAGCTTGCTGGCTGGGTGAAAATTCCTATGAAGCTCACAACTTTTATTCTTTTCAGTTGCTTTTTGGGGTGATGGGACCCCGTTGAGTCAGTAGATCTCCTTCTTTACCCTTGAGCTAGAAATGCAAGGAAGAAAAGAAAGAATTCAAATTCTGTACAAAGGTCAGAGAAAGCTTAAAGCCTGCAACTTGAAACCACTGGCACAAAGCTGCGGCACTTCATATTTCTGCTGGGAAGGGACCCTGCTCATGGAATCAGAATAAAAGAAGTTCTTGTGAATCTCACCAGTAAATGTAGTGATATATACAGGCAAAAGTATATGTGTATGTGTGTTATGCGTGCATATTTGTTACATATATGTACATGTATATAAAGAGGGAAATTTTTGGGGGAAGTTTTCATTTGAAATCCTTGCTTACTCCTGGATGATTAGAAAGGATAATAATAACAATAAAAAAAAAACCTCAAATGGGGATTAAATCCGCAAGAGAAGAAGTGCTCCATTTATTGGAGCCTTGCTTATCTTGCACAGAATAAGGGGATTATGCGATTGCTTTTGTGTTCTGAACGATTGTGGCTAGACAGTTTCTGACATAATAGACTTGCCTACCGAAATAGAAACATTACTGTGAGATGGATTTGCAGCTGGCTGCAGAAATGCATTTGTCTGAACAGAAATGTCCCTTGTAACTTACTGAAACACTTGCTCTGAGCGTGGAAGTCAGGCCTTTTGGGGAAGATATACACTGACATACTTGTGTTAGAATCACAAGATGCCAGAGCCTCTGCAGACACTGGGGTGGTGCGCTTGGAGAAGGGACCTGTGTTCACGAGCCGTTTTGAATCGACAATGCAACCCCACTCTCGCGGACTCCAGGCAGGGCGTATGAGGAAAGCTGGATTTTGAGACATGTTGCTAACTGATGTAACGGGCACCAAGCAAGGATCTGGATTTGCAGGACCACAGTGGAGTTATGTGGTCAGCTGTCCCTGAGAGTAGGCTTTGGAAATATTTTTATGCCAGGGCTCCATCTCTCTGGACCCACAGAGTACAGACTCCTTTCTGATAACCATTAGCTTCAAATATTGCTTGAATGCTTAGGGCTACAGGGCTCCTTGAAGACCCTGCAGCCTTGCTCTGCTAATCCAGACTGACTGGTGTGCTGTCCTCCAGGGCTGCCATCTGCGTTTTTGGGATGGTAACATGTTCCTTGGAAGTGTTCAGTCCTGCTTTGCTTTGGTGTTATGATCACAAAGGGCCTTTGAGTGTTAGACACAACTTTTAGCGCAGCAGAAGAGAGCTTTTGAATTCTTTTCCAACCAAGGTCAGAACTTCCCTACTAAAGGTGATACTGGATCAAGCAGAGCAGGGGTCAATTCCTCTTCCTCTATGCCCCTGCTTTTCCTTGGGCTGCCTCTTTCCCCAGTTTGGTAATTCAGCAAATCTCATGTGACAGAGGAGGTGCTCCCATCCAGCATGGCTGGGCAACAAGAAAACCGAAAGCCCAAGCTGAGGCTTTTTAAGCTCGGTGTGGGGTGGGGGCAGTTGGCTTCAGAGGAGCAGTGCAAAGCCAGTGCAGAGCACATGGGAAAAATCCTCCCCTCTGAATCTGAAACACTGCACCCAGGCACAGTGCCAAGTCAGATCTTTGGGCTGTGCTCTGCTATCCCTCCCACCAAATCTCAATATGTCCTTTCTAAACATTTCACCAAAATAAAGCACGATCCCAGGGCCTCCTGTGTGCTCATGGCTGGCAGTTCCCAAGAAAGGGACAGCCTTGGAGGGATGTGCCTCTGGATGTAGCACCTGGGGGGATGTTTGAGCCTGTCTATCCCTTTCATAGATGGGGCACACTCACGGGTCAGACCATTTTGTGAGGCAAGGCAGCCCAAGCCACAGGAGTATCAGAAAGGGACAACAAAGGGTTAAGGTGTTCAGGCCATCACAGCCACATCAGAGCTACTCTCCTTTCCTGTTTTCATTCATCTCTGGCCACTTCCACCAACACACCCACTCCCACCCCTTCCCATAACCTGGTCACCTTGTTTGGGGAAGACATTAACTTTCTGCAGTGTTGCGCTTAGTGTGGTGTGGGGTTTTTTTCCCCTTTAAGATTAAGTCACTTTAAAATCATTTCACTTCTAAAAATGACAATAAACTTTACACTTTCCTGCTGTAAAACAGGCCAGTGCTGTCACTAGTTTGCCCATTCTAGGGGATTTATAGCCCTATGTCTGATGTGATGCAATCCTCTCAAATGAAAAATCATCACAACTGAGCCTGTAGCACAAAGAGACGATTTAAGAGGAACGGGAATAATTAAGGCTGCCCCTTACAAGCCCAGCACAAAGGCATTTCTCAGAGCAGCCTGTACTCTTAGTGAATAGGCAGAAGGGGATCTTAGTTGTCCAAGACTGAAATCCCCCACGGTCTCCACCACATCTCCGAATGAAGGCAAACCTGTGTCTTTGGATTTTATCCAGTGCCTGGGGAAAAAAGAGACTGAGATTCTGGTGGGTTTCTTCCTCTCTGAGTCGTCCAGACCTTGCCAAGCCTGTCTTGGTGAGGGGAGGATGCTAGCCTGTGCCGGTAGCAGCACACACGCACACCCCGCATAGCTCTGTTTCAGTTGTCTCCTCAGTAAGGAACCGAGAGCCTCACATATTTGCATAAATAGCAGATAGGACTTCAGCTGGGCCAGGGCTGTCATCCCTTGCTCAGCAACTGCTGTCTCACGTGAGCCCCTGGCTTGAGCCTGGCATCCCTTGGATTTAGAGTCTCCTGCTACCATGTCTCCTGCATGAGCCGCTCAGCTTTGTGCCAGTCTAGGGCAGGATTCTTCTCGATGTCACAGAAAAGCCCAAACCAAGGGCTGTTTAAAACCTGTGATTGTTTCCCAGGCTCCTGGGGACTGTAGCCTTCTGTGTTAAACCTCCCAGACATCCCTCTTCCCGAAGGTCCCTGCTGCAGCCTGCCTTTCTCTCAGGGACCCAGGCGCCAGGTCACCACCTCCTGCTGTGCTGCTGGGGGATGAAAAAGGGTCCTGTGGTGCTCTAATTTTCCCCTCTGTCCCTTGCCTAAGGCACAAAACTGCCTATGGGAGGGAAAATTGCCCAGCAAATGAATGTCCTCCTGCCCATTTACTATGGGCTTGAAATCTGAAATTTGAGACCAATTAGAATTCAAACAGGGCATTTAAGGAAGAGAAAAAGGCATGTTTTAGCTAAAATAATTATTTAAGTTACATTTAAAAAATCCCCACCAAGACAGTTTCCCCAGAAATTCAGGGGATTTTAGACTACTACTTTAAATGAGCCACTGAGGGTGCTTTGAAACTGGCACATGTTGCATTAGCAGCTCTTGCCGCTGGGCTGCTCTCTCTTTGAGAATGAAATTCATGTCCAAAATGTTAAAGGAAATTGCCACTCCAGCTAAATGACAAGGTGGTAGTTTCAGAAGTACCCAACTTCAGTTTATCTGCCCCTCTTCAACTAAAAAATAATCAGTGATTGCAACAGGAACAGGTTCCGTCTGTTTCAAGCTTTTATTAAATCTCACTTGTTACCTAGAAATGTGACTGAAAAGTAAACCTACAAGCATGATATAGAGACCCAGTTTTTATTTTTACAGGATTTTGAACTAAATGATACATATAGTTTTCATCTTCAGTTTCTGGCTTGGCTGTGTCTGCCTTTCCAAGAAGGAGACTTTTGATTATAAAAGCCTTAGGTCAACTTGCAGCTGAAAGCACTCTAAGATCACCATCTTTGCAGCATTGTGCACACAAGTGGTGCAGTTTAATAGCAATAATAAATATAAAAAATACAAGAAGTGTGCCAGTGCTAATCACATTTCATGTGAGCAGGCTTCTTAAGCCTTAATGCAGGAAAAAAAATGTATCTTTGATTCAGCTCCTCGTTTACTCTAATTTCTGTGTTTGTTGTTTTATGTACTTCTTAAATCCAGTTCTGAATGTGACTCACTGCTATTCTCAGCAGACTGCATCCAGGGGGACCATCTTGTCAAAAGTTAGATCTCAGAAAAGTGTCTCATTTGCTCTACGTACTTACCTCGTTTTCTGTTTGCAGGGCATCAATGCAAATCCTGATATCAGATAATTGCATAGCTTTATTTTACCTGCAGGCATGTTTTTGAACTTTGGACTATTCATGTAGAATTCCCATCGTTTCATGGCCAAGTTGTGATAGTTAATTCACGTGTGGTCACATGAGCCCAGTAGCAGTGTTTCTGTTTGTTCATTTGGTAGCCATTTCAGCAAACTGGTCAGTGAAGCAATGCCAACTGGAGATAGAATAGAGCTGGACTTAGCCAGCCTGGTGTCCCAAAAGGAGGTATTGTCCTAAATTCTTCCTGCAGAGCATTCCATCAATACATCCTTCACATTTTTCCTGAAAGCCTCTCCCACCATCCTCCTCCAAAACTTTCCTCCTCAACTTCCTGTCACCTGTCCCTCCCTGTTTATTTCACGACCTACAAAGGAATTGGGCTCTGAGGAGCCTTTGGAGCTGGACCTGCAGATGTGCACAGGTGGCAGTGCTGCTGTGTCTGTGCCAGTCAAAGCTTTATCCAAATCCTGCCTATCTAAACCTACCAAAACATTGGGGCAAAGGTCTTGGTGTCACTCAGCCGTGCTCACATTGTCCTCAAAGGTGAAATGGAAAGACACTATGCAGCTATATAGGGAAGGACAAGGAAGTGTTCTCTTTTGCATGTGTTCATGCAGTGTTTGGCTGAGGGCTGAGGGTTGCAGCCATTCCAGTTTTCAGCAGCTGCTTAAGAAGGGAAGGTCTTGTACATCAGCCTCATTGCCCTTGTTATTGTAGCTTCCATTTGGCTTTGCCAAGTAATAGATCACACTCCATTTTAGAGTTCCTGTTGTAATAGATGCAAATTATTTGCACTCTTTGGTTGCTTTTTAGAGCTGGTCTACAAATAAACATTGGGTCTTCTCCAGCGGTGAAAAATCCGTAATTGTCTGAACATTGAGACAAACATAAGTAGCTCGAGCTGCAAAATAAACGTGTAATGGTGTAGATTCATCCCTGTTTGCACTTCCCTTGGGCATGTTTCCTGCACAGATAGAATGTAAACCTGGTTGTTTCAAAAGAAAGCGGGTGCAGGCTCTGTCTTCGGGCACATGGTGAGCTCAGGTAGAAGTTGGGAGGAGATGCCATCTGCTGGGAAGTTCGGACATTGTCAGAAGGAAAAGCCGCGTTGGAAGCAGCTGTGAGCAAATGATACGGAAGATTAAATTAATGCTCTGTGTCTAGCCACTAGCTAGGGGTGAATCCCACCTCCCACTTTCTCCGCAGCTTGGAGCTCTGAAGCGGCTGCTTTTGTCCCGGTGGGGTGGTTGTCCAGCCCTTGTTGGCCAAGCAGCTGCTGAATCACAGCCACCGCTGCTGTTTGTGTCTGTACGAGGCTGGGAAAGAGCATGTAGAGGGGGAAGAGAGAAAGAGGTCAAACAGGAATATTTAAGGCAATCAGTAGGAGTTGGTATAAAGGAAAATAGAAGGTTAAAAATTTAGAAATTTAAGTAAGTGGAAAGATAAATGAGCCTAAAGAAGCTTTGGAAGGGAAAGCTTTTAATAGCAGGAACCACAATAACAATAATTGTCATCACTGGGGACTGAAAAATGCACGTCTCTAATCCAGCAAAATGTTGAATTTCCCTGAGTAATGCTACTAACACCTTAGTTATGCAGTTATGCAAATGCTTGAATGATAAAGATAAATTTAAACCAAAAGCAGGAAACAGCACGTCAAGAATAAAACTGTTAATTGTTTTTTGATTTAATCCTCTGATTCTCATTAGTGCTTCACTCTACAACCCACTGTGTTTTCACTGTAACTTTCAAACTTTCAAGGTGGTTGTAGAGAAGAAGGTAGAGTTTTAGTGCTTTTTTCATTTCCCCCCAGCGTGTGATTGCACTAAATGTGTTTTTAATATTGCTTTTTACCACTTTGATTTTTTATTTTGTTGTTGTTGTTGTTCACATCAGAAAACCACAAGACAGACATTAGATATGATTTATCAGGAAGTATCTGGGGCTATGCCAGATGATTAAAAAAGAAAAAGAAAACAAGCACAACACACACGGGAGCCCGTCTAAGAGTCACTGAGCTGCAGTCATCAGAGTAGTTCTCTGTAAGCTGGAGTTGGATGAGCTGACAGTAACAAAGATATCTGTATCATTTTGTTATGATACAAAATGATTGTCATAGGAAAGGAGAAATACCCATATTGATGGGGATTCCTTCCAGTATCTGAAGGGGGCCTACAAGGAAGCCAGACAGGGGCTTAGTAATGACTTGCAAAACCATGAATCATTAGAGACTTGTAGGGTTTAAGTTCTTCAAAGATCATCTCTCAAATATCTAGGGGAGATAAGGTGATGAAAAATAAGAGGCAGTCACAGAGGTGGCTGGGTATATGGGTGCACAGGTGGCTAGCCAGGCAGCCAGTTGGCTAGGGATTTAAGAAAGTGACCTCTGGATGACCTACATTTCATTTGCTTGAAAGTTCAAATCTATTCTCCCTTCCCTGGGTTCTGAAACTGGCCACTGAAGGATTTGCAATTTTCTGAGTCTCTTATGCTGGTCTCCATGAGGGGTCGCTCCATGAAGCACCTCACCCTAGGGCATGGGCACATCTACTCCTCTGCTTGAGGTGAGGGGATGGACCTGCTCCTGCAGAGGAAATCCATGCTATCAGAAGCATCATTGCCAGCTCCTCTCAAAAACAAGGAAACATTGTTTGGGTGATTTCTTCCGAAAATATGAAGGTGGGAAAATAAGATCATTTATGGCATCCTTGCCACCATGAATTTCACATGAGCTCCAGACAGCAGAACCCTGGGAAACTTAGGGATTGTTCCAGTTCAGAGAAAGGAAGTGAATTGCTGGGAAGAAGAGGGAAGACAAACTTGTGTCTCTTGAGAGTTAACTACTACTGAAATTCAAACTCTCAGAGCTCCCTGCATTTAGTTTTCATATCTGTGAAGTTTTCTTTCTGCTTGTCCCAACATTTTAACACCATAGAAGACAGTAACACCCAAGGACTTCTTTGTCAGAATGCAATAATACACCCAGTGTAATTAAATTAAACTATTGCAATACTAATTACAACTCAAATAATAATAGTAGCCAGAAGAAGAAGTAAGGCTGTAAATCCTACTCCTCAAAGAATTCTGTGTGTACTCAGAGCCAATGATCAATACTGCTGTTTTCAGTGCTGCAACGCTTCATCACCCTGCCAGTGAAAAATGAGGTACTCTCCACAAAATGTGCCAAGTGACATGTGAGTCAGTCCAAGAGCTCTGAAATCCTGTCTGGAATGCCAGGGGAGTAGTTAAGCAGCTGCCTTCTTATTGTCATAAAACTTGATAGCTTTTTGCAAATACATACAAATAATGTTTTGTTTACTTTCACTGTGAACACACATACTGCCAAAAAGCTCTAACAAAGTTTGGTGCTGATTCTTTCCCATCTTCATTTCATTGCTTATCGATTTGGCAGGAGAAGGAATAGACAGAATTTAGGACAAAACAAAAGGAGTCACAATGTCATTGTCAAACTTGGCAGTTTTTAAAAAATAACAAAGAGTGAACATCTGAAAGTAAAAAACATGGGATTTTGTGGGACTGGAATAAAAAAGGGGGAAGGGTACTGAAATACCTTCATTCACTGTTTAAAACAATTGCTCCAAGCAGGAAACTTGGCACTAGAAGCTTTTATTAAATCAATTCAGAGGGATCTGTTTTCAACAAATGAGATAAATGTCAAGTCAAAGTCTTTAGGCACTCAAAATACATCACATTTTCCTTCCCCAAGAAAGTAGAACAAAAATGTGCACAAATAAAATTACTTACATATGTAAAAATCACATTCAGTTTAAATAATCTTTTCTTCCTGCCTGAATGTATCAACAGTGTATCAGAGCTTAATGTAATCTTTTAAGAGTGTGATTATTTGAGAATGTTTTGATCCCCTCTACTCCTTATTGTTAACCTGCATCCAAACAAACACATAAACACGTATTTATCTGTATAGTATCTTTATTTTGGTTACTGTAGTTCTGGGTGCTTCCCATGTGTAGATGCACAGGGACATTCAGGGAAATCGATAGTAATTCTTTACATTTTTTTTTTCGTGTCCATTTAGCAATCTCTCTCTTTTTCCTCAGTCTCTCATCTCCCATTATGTGCTTTCCCATGTCCTGGATATCTGTTTTTCTGCTGTTAGTGCAGCCTAATGCTGCCATGTGCATTCATTGTGGTGGGCAGGAGGGAGGACCTGGCATGGAGACAAGGGCATGCTGCTCTCATCTGCAGCTTTCAAGCTTCCATTGACGGTTAGTCCAGGGGTTTTCTCGCAATTCAGTCCTTTGCATTTTAGTAGAAATATGGCAACAATTTTAGGAGCATCTATTCTCTTTTCTTGGAGAAAACAGAATGAGGAGGTGTAGTTTTAGAAAATGCTAAAACACTTCTGAGTCTTGTAAGGTCAGAAACTGCAAGATAACATCGATCTCTTCGTGCTGACTTGGTTCCCTGAGGATCCCAAAGTGATGCCTAAGCAGCCACAGGAAATTAGAAAGTTTTTATTTCCACTGTTTTTATTGGTGTACTACCTGATTATGGCTTTCCAAGACAAGGGAGGGAGGGTGCAAACAAATTAAAGAGGTGGAAGGGTGCTGAGGGAATCTGTCAATCCCAAAGCACTGACATTTGTAATCCTTACTCAAGCTAGGGAAGGCTATTGTCAACAGTCTCTTGATATTTAAGCTGTCCAAGCCACTGAGTCACTGGGCCTACTCGTCTGACTCATTACAGAAGGCGGGGAGTGCTGCTGTTGCACAGAGGACTTTAGCAAAGGCCAGTTTTCAGGGAATATCCCACTGAACAAATCCTCTCCCATCTAAATGTGAAGAATGTTCAAAACTCAACAGGGTAGATCAAGAGAGAATTGGGGAGGGGATGGCAGATGAGTGATGGAAAGCAGGGGTGAGCACAGTGGGTCAGATGAACTGTGTCTTCTCCAGGAGACACTCAGCCAGTTTTCCATTCTTGCTTCATATGATTCATACTTTGCTCTCTCAGCATTACTGATGGGAATCTCAAAATATCAGAGAAAGGATGAAAAGAAAGGTTATTCCTTGACAGGTCAAAACACTGGCTAGGGACAACACAACTCCAGGAAAAGCCACAGAAGAGGAAAAGTATAGTTCTGGTGGTTCACATTCCTGATTACAGAATTTGATGGAGCCCTTTAGCAAATCTTCCTAATTGAGCTGTCTGGCAACCAGTTAAAAGGCCCAATGCACACTTCCATGCTGGGAATGTCTGGCATGGGTGTTTGTTAGGTTGACCTTGCCCTCTGGTACAACAATGCTGTTTGGTCTTGTGATGGCCTTGAAATATGGAACCCTGTCTTTTGAGGAAAAGCTCATGGAGGTCTTAGAAAGCAAATCAAGAAGTTTTCCTTTCTATTACTGTCACTGAATGTTTTCTTTGAAAGATTATTTCTCCAAGAGGCAGAAGCTTGCCTTCCAGATTTTTCCATTTCTCCTATAAATCTGTAATCTCTTTTTTCGCTTCTTCCTCTGAATGTAATGATGCTCCAGCCTGACAAATCTATGGAGGGAAAAAAGCCCATAGGAGTCTTTACCTTTTCAGAGCTTGTGAAAGTGACCCTGCTTCAGTCTCCAGTCTGTATCTTCCCTGCAGAGATACCAGCTGTATGTCTGGTTTGGTCCTCAGAAGATTGCAGGAGAGGTCATGATGACAGGAATTTCTCTATGATCCTTTTATTTTTCTCACTTCTCAAAACATGCATGTGATAATAAGAAACCTTAAGATATTAATCTAAACCTTAAGGTAATAATCCAAGTGTGATAGCTTTGTTTCTCCCCAAGATAGGAACATTAGGAGTGTGTCCATTGTGTCAGCACCTCACATGTTAGCTTCCAAGTAGAATATGAGGATATAGGGTATTAAATGTCTTGCTCCAATCCTATGAAAGCTGTGGACATTTGTCCTCACAGGGCAACTGAGATTTTTTAAGTACAGGCATCCCCAAGTAGGCAGAAATCCAGCATAACCAGGTTTATACTTTCCACTGTTGTGTATGTACAGGGCTGGTTCATGGACAGGCTCACTCAAGGAGGGTCTTGGACACAGCCAGTAGGTCCCTGCAGGACCATTCTGGCTGGTGTAGGATTGTTTTGGCATTTCTAAATACCAGAACATAGGACATTGGGATCCTTGGGTCTTTTTCCTGTCTTTTGAATGTGGTCTACTGGTAGGTTAGAGAATGTACAGCCAGGAATTTTAGTTGGAAGTGTCAGTGTGGATGGATTTTGGGTCTGTTTTAGTATACACCTGTTTTCTGCTCCCCGTCTCACTTAAAAGGAACTTCCATTTCCTTTTGGTTGCTATATAAATATGGAAATGTGGACGCTCTTATCTAACAAAGTTCAGACTATCATTGGGCTAAGAGACAGCCAAATCAAGTTAGGAAAAAAACTGTGCAAATAAATGGTCAGGTTCTTAATAAAGGAGTTTTATCGTTGGGGTTAAAGCCAGGATCTTTGATGTGTAACAGACAACTACATCTCTAAGAAGGGGTAACAGTGTGTAAAAATTTGCTCGTAAGAGAAATTACTCTGTAAAACTAAAAGCCAGCTGGAAAAAAAAAAAAAAGGTTCCTGACAAATACATGACTATGAAATGCCGAATGTCTATAAATACAGAGTAACAGACATGGTTAAAAGAAATAATCCTGTGTCTATGTACAAAATCATGAGCTCTGACTTAACTGCCACTGCTCAGGAGAGATATATTGAGTTGTTATCAGTAGTTCTCTGAAAATATCAGGGTCAACAGTTAGTGGAAAGGCAAATAGCAGGTACAAAATGTTGGCAAGGGAACAGAAAGCAGATTACAAAACATCATTATCCCAGTGTTTCAACCCATGATCCACCATTCACTCCTATTTTGACTGCTGCAGTGCAGTTCCATTCTCCCTAGAAGAGGATCAGAGAAAGGCAGCATAGGTGACCAAGAGAAATCTCAGAGGGCCTGATGAAGGCATGCAGGTATGACTGACATGAAGAAGTTATATGAAGGAGAGAAGCACTCTCTTTGCACTCTGTTTCCTGTACTCCAGGTATTTATTACTAGTTGCTGTTGGAAACAAGATACTCAGGTAACTGGAGCTGTTTGCTAGCTCTTATGCTCTTTTATTTAGTATAGAATAGAGTAGAATAGAATAGAATAGAGTAGGATCTGGGATAGGAGAAAGCTGTTGCAACCAACTATGACTCATATGGGGAAACTTGTTTTAGACCTTGCTGTGTTGTGGATGTATTACTGATTTTTGCACAGAATTAAGGGCAGCAGAGTAGGTCAGACCAGGGTTTCTGCTGAGGCATCAGTTACAATGAAGAGAAGCAAGATGAAGTTTAGCTTGTGGGCAGAAATTTGCCAGAGTACATTGGCAACTGGGCAGAATTAGTGCTTTGGCTTGGCTCCCAAGCACACTGGCTCTCCATTCCAGCAAAGGAACAAACCTAGACTGTGTTTCATAAGATGGGTGAAATTCCTCAAAATGGAGCTGGTTCAAAAGTATCTGCTAGTCCATGACTGTGCCACATCTAAGGATTGTAGCACTTCTCCTAGACAGCATTGCAGGGAATCACATTGTGATGTTTAGTGAAGGCAACTCAGTTTTGTACAATTGTCAGCTACCTACCAGTAATTCAGAGAAATGCAGAATTTACAGCACTGTTGCTGTAATTATTGCTATGCACTATCACTGTCAGTGATAACACTCAAGCAGAGTTAAGGAGCATCATGAATAACTGTTTTGCCACACTGATGTTACTAATAAAAACTAACAGATTTTGTATGATTACAAGTGCTGTTGAAGCATGTCCTCAGCTGAGTATTTCAAGTGTCTTATCTGTAGTTGTTGTGATCACCAATGATATGTGATCATGAGGGACATCAGTTCAGATGAGGATCCCACCTTGTTATCCCACTACCACGACACTGAAAGGCCTCACTATACTGGGGCATCACGGTTGCCATGTAAGTGGAAGTGGTAGGATGAGACACAATGTGCATGGCAAGGCTTTCATTGGTGTTGGTGTTGGATTTGGGGCAGATCTGTTCACTCACAACACAAGAACACTGCAGGAGTGGCTCTGATGCTGGTTGGTGTGGTTTGCTAAGCAGGGAGGTTCACCTCTGGGCACCTTAGGGTTAACTTGTGGCACCACTTGAGGCTGGCAGCAGAGAAACTCAGGCAGAAGCTGAGAAGCTAATCTACATGCTGTAAATGGTGTTCTGGGAACATTATCTCTACCCAAACTAATTTTCCTTGTTTCTGAGCATGCTCAGAGGTATCACAGCATCTCTCCAAGGCATAACATTGTGTAGCTCTCTGATAGTACCTCCAGAAATCACATGGATGTTCTCTGTAAAAAATGGGAAGGAACTAAAGGTCCTTGCCAACACACTTTAGAACTGACTATGTCTTAATTTATCCATGACAGAGTGTCTTTCTCAGTAGGTGAGAATTCAGCTATGAGTATACTGAGTAGCAGCCAGCTTGGAGCATGAGTCTAATTTACTGTAACTCTTGCTACATTCTGTCTGATCATTATCATGCTGAACAAAATGTTTTTAAAGTGCTTTTATAGGGTTGAGTGACTTGTTCAATAATTTATACCATTTTGGAGGGATTAGAGGATGAATTTAAGTCATCAAATAATGCCATTATGGCTCAATGACTACATTCTTTATCAGGAAAAAAAAATCAGTTGTAATTATGCTCAAAAAGACAGAGACCCTTTATTCAGCAGTTCCCCCAAGAACAATGATATCAAAGATGCTGATAGGTCTCTCAGCTGTAAAGAGGGCTGTCCTTCTTTGTTAGGAAGGAATAGATCAGCTGCTGTCTGCTTATCTGTGTATCTATTGTGCCATTTATGCCACAGATTTTCAGTATGCCGTGCCTTTAAACATCCACTCCTTGCAGAAGCCAGGTATCCTTCTGCATGCAGAGCTGTGCAAACTCTTGGGGAGCCCATGGCCCCACTTAAGCTGCTGGGAGTTTTGCCCCTAATTTCAGCAGAGAATTTCTGTCAGAGATCATGGAGCAAAGAAAAGGCAAAGTCTTGTTGTGGTGCTCTGGAGACCTTTACTTAAATCATATTGCAAGGTGTCTGCCTGACCCTTATGATTAATTTAATGTTTATTTTCCATTTTATTTGTTTTTATTGATTTAAATTGATAGCTGCGCTGGCTAGGGGACCACTGGTATCTCAAGAAGTTGTGCTTTCCATGAGTGAAGTGAGCATTGCAAGATTTCATTGGACCCAGCTTATGGCTAATGCTGTCAGACTAGTAGTGTAACACAGAGTTTCCTTTCTCTCCTTAAAGATATCCAGTGAAATCATGAAATCCTGCTCACTTGACCTCTGAGCTGGCTTTTCAGACAAGCTTTTAGCAGCTTAGGAAGACTTATCTCAGAGAGGAAAATCAGGTCATGCAGTGTGTGTGGATAAAGACTTAGAAAACTGATTTGAGCAAGGGAGGAGAATACATTAAATCATCCCTTATCCTTGCAAAATGACTGCGTGTACAAGGTGAGAACTGGTTGGAGTAATTCCCCCAGAGGATTTGAGAGGTGCAGGCCAGCAGTAAATATGTCTAACCATGAGGGTATTTGGATTTGTCATTCTCTGCATATTGGTCTCCATGTCCTACACTTATTAACTTGTCTGTATGACAGAGTCTGGTCCAAAGCCCAGTGGGATCTTTCCAATGCATTTGCATTTGGCTCCTAAATCTGTTACTAGAGACTTGGTGCCCGTGTAATTTCTTAGTCAGATTTCTTACCATCAGATAAGGATTGTCTCATTTCAGTGTACAGTCTCATGTCCAGGTTAGCCCCCCATGCTCCTCCAGTCAGCAGGAGAAGAGAGGCACCTCCAGACTCATCCCCTTCCTTTCAGAGGCCAGACTCAGCCAGTAACCCTCTGGAGACAATGATTTGCCTTCACTCCATGAACAGCCAGGAGAGCCTGGGTGACTGGATTAGGTGCTGAACTTTCTGATGGTATGAAACAAGCCTTTTCCTGGCTCCTCGATGGGATAATACAGTAAGTCCTGTCCACTGCATGTCTAGAAAAGTAGGGACTGGTGGGCCCAGCTGTAAAGATAGCTGTCTGAATCACTCAGCACTCTCCTGAATTCAGATGCCATAGTAGTTGCGACACCTAATTATCCATGTATAGTAGGTGGTCCAAATCGGAGCACACAGCAGAGCAGCAGATGGGGGTTGCTGCTGTCAGATTAGATTGAGATTAGATAAAGCTTAATTAACACTCCATTTTTGTTAGATTCAACTCTGATTAGTCACACAAAAAATATTACAGAGAAGCAGGGCAGAAATCGAGAGGCATAACTAATATTATTAAAAATCAAGGAAGCATTTTTACAGAGCAAGACCTTGCTAGTAAGGTGTTATTCCCTGAATTTGACACCTCTTTGGTCTGGAGAACAAGATGTACTTGGAAAGAGTTCTTTAACACACCACCCAACTACTTTGTAAACCTGCCCTTTCTAGCCCAAGCAATCTAATTTACATTATCATACATATTTCAACACTCATTTGAGATACTTTGTGTCGTTGGTTAAAACTCTCATTATTTCCCATCACTTCTAGATTTATAATAGCAAGAGGGACACAGTATTTTAGAGATGTTTTATCAAGACTCCTAGTAACCTCAGTACAATTTATCAAGATTTTTGGTGTCAAACCCCACAACTGTCATATCACAACTCCTTACTATCCAGTGTCAAACTTCTGTCATGATATTTTGAATATTCTGAACCCATGGTTTGATCCATCAAAAGATTTTTGTCCTTCTAATTAACAAAGGTATGTGAATTCTTCCATGTCTGAGTCTCCTTCTATTGTTTGAATCCACATAGTCTTCTGGTAGGCTTTTCCTGCCTCTGAGTTCTAAAAACTTACCAGAAACTTCTGTGTGACCCACAGGGAAGGTCACTTGCAGGAGTAGCTGCAAAGCAGTCTTTGGATAAAATGTTTTTCTGTGCCAGATAGTACAAACCAGTGAGCCAAGTAAATCCCATTTAAACCTTATTTTTAAGTTAAAGGTGACATGTGCTGTCTATGGCCCAAGAATGAATCCAACTTTTGCTTTTTAGGACAGGAAAAGGATGTCACAGATTAAGATAGTTTTGCTGTAGAGCAAATATGCAGGTTTAGAACATCTAAAATCCAAAATAATCCAATCTTGCAATAAATGAATGCTTCTCCCTTGCCCTCTATTGTTGTCCAGCTGCCAGAACTGTGAAGGGATGACCTCTACAGGGAATTCAAATCAAACCAAGCCAATTCTTTTTTTTTTTTTTACCTCTGTGGTGTCTAACCAACTATTTACAGAATGTAGTACAACTCATGTAGTTCATTTAGTTCAGCTGGTTTCTCCTTTTGCTTTCTCTCCTTGCAAGCACAGTTAAGTGGTCAGCTGGGTGTTTCTACTTCACCGTTTTATCTGAGCTGTCTGGTCCAGCACAGCTCAGTGGGCATTGCAGATGCCAGTGAAAGCTCCTTACTGTACTTTTTATCACCTCAGCTCTGCCACCAGACAGTGAGAAGGATACACTCTGGCCCCTAAAAAGTCTGATACCAATAAACAGGGTCTTTTCTTAGTTAATGTGTTTATTAAACTGTGTGGCTGTGATCAACCATGTGAAGATGGGGGCAGAAATTGCATCTCCCCAATGTCTCTTCAAAGGCATTGCCAGAAGACAGCACTGTGTCCCCCGCAGCAAAGCCCATGGCTTGTCTGGCAGGGCAAACAGTGTGAGTATAACAGGCTATCCAGAGCCCCCTGCTACTAGCTCTGTGGGATATTTACCTTTGCTATATCCCAGACGTGGGAAATACCGCAGCAAAATATGAGAGTGATTTGACAAAGGCAGTTGCATTTGCACTTTCCCTCGCTCAGAGAAAGAAAACAGGACAGTGAAACCCTGTCCACCTGTTCTTTTTCATAAGATAGTAGATCTATTTAAAAACAGGGATGCAAAACAGGTTTTCACTGCTCTTGCACAAGAATAATACAAAGTGAGCAGAAGTCGTCCAAGAAAGTTTTTGTTGGCACCAACCTTCCCATTCTCCGGAGTTGCACGTTATCTGATAGCTGGCATACGGCAGGCTCTGGATAGTCTGTTATTCTTTCCCACGCTGCAAGATTTGGGCAGTAAATAGCTTAAATAAATGCCAGAAGTATAATTCATTTTTTTACTTCATCTGATTTAAGGAAGGCTTTCCTCAGATAATTCCTCCCAGGCACGCTGTCTAAAGCAGGACTGGTCCCTGGTGGATTGAGCTATTCTGACCTCTCTAGCTGGCTCCATCTCAGCTTTTTAAAGGTTGGAGATAAAGAACAGAAGAAACAACTCACTACATCCAAGCACTGTTGCACCTTTCTTTGAGCTCAGTGAGGTGCCAGGTGCTCCTTGAAAGGCCTGTGCCATTATACAGTATTAGTGGCCCTATGTCACCTTTGATTAACCTTTTACTCCTGAAGCAGATAACCACCATGCCTGGTAATGCTTCTAGAGGGGCAGTGAGGCAGCAGATCAATTTCCATGATGGGGATCCTGGCCAGGCAAAGAGTTAAACTCTGCAGGGCTGACAGCAGAAGTGGATGAGCTCTGTCTAACCCTGTTACCCCTCCAAGAAGAAGAGTCTTAGTACCATAAAATTGTTTGACTTGGAAGGTACCTTTAAAGATCATCTAGCCCAACTCCCCTGCAATGGGCAGGGACACCTTCCACTAGACCACGTTGCTCAGAGTCTTGTCCAACCTGACTGTGAACATTTCCAGGGCTGGGGTATTCACAACTTCTCCGGGGAACCTGTTCCAGTGATTCGCCAACCTCGTAAAAAAAATTTCTTCATTGTATCTAGTCTGAACCTGCACTCTTTTAGTTTAAAACTAGAAGTGCGAATTGAGATTGCCAGTGAAGACTGAGGCAAAAGGTTGTTGAGTATCTCGTCATCCATTCTTACCAGTTTGCCAGTCATGTTCATCGAGAGAGTAAAGCTTTCCTTATCCTTCCTTTTCTGGCTGACATACCTGTACAAGCCCTTCTTGTTACTCTTTGCACCCCTTGCCAAGTTCAGCTCCAGCCGTATGTTGGCCTTCCTGACCCCATCCCTAAACAGCTGGGAAGCATTCCTGTACTTTTCCTGGGATACCTGTTCTTGCTTCCACTGCCTGTGCATTTCTTTCTTGCTCTTTAATTTGACCAGCAGATCCCAACTCATCCATGTTGGTCTCTTGCCTCCCTTTCCTGATTTCTTACATCTGGGGATTGAGAGCTCTTGTACTCTATGGAAAGCATTCTTAAAGATTTGCCAGCTCTGTTGTGCTCCCTTGTCCCTGAGGGCAGTTCCTCAGGGTGTCCTATTGACTAACTCCCTGAGTGGCTGGAATTTTGCTTTCCTAAAATTCCTAAAAGGGTCCTGGCTTTACTCTTTGCCTGACCCAGAGAAGTATTTGGAGCTGCTGGGATACCTGGGAAAACCACATTGCTTCCTATGTCTTGAGATCATAATGAAAAATTTGTCAAATCCCAGGAGTACTTTTCAGGAAACCTAGTGTTTTCACATTTTAAAGAAACTGCTGTTGGCACAGGCAGATGAGGGATAGGTAGATTTGTCAAACCCCTCAGGCTGCTGCAGCCACTGGCACCATTTTATCACACTCATCAAGACAGTTCGAGGGGATGGCAGGAGCTTAGGTTTATGTCAATTTTTGCAAATTAACTCCCATCAAATTAAGTTGTTTTATAACAAAGACAGTGATTGTTATAAAAGAAGGAGAGGGAAGACCACAGTTGGGCTTGTGTGATAAGGACTCATTTAAAACTGCATAGATGGGCAGTCAAAGCTGCTCTGTTGAACCCTGCATTGTACACTTGCACCAGTGCCATGGGCTGTCCCAGTTGGAAACCATGTGGTTTTGTCCCACTCCCTGCTTCTGTGCCCAGTGACACTTGGCCACCAGCCCCAGATGCTGATTTTGGTTAGCACCAGTCATTGTCCCAGGACAGGTAACTGGGAACAAAGAGATTCAGTCCCACCTGAGGCATGTCCCATCTGTAGCTTCCACCAGTGCAGGGAAACGCAGGTCAGAGCCATTCTTCACACATTGCTTTTCAGTGTTGGCCATTGTTTGCCATCAGAATTCGGAGCTGTTGGTGTTAGAAAGCTGATCCCAGGAGGCTCCAGTTAAAGGATGCTCATGTTTTTGCTGTGTATTCTCAGCAGGAGAGCTTTGATCTTAATATGCATCTCTGACAGTCATGTCACCCATGTTGTGCTCATTTGGATTCAAGTGTTTGGCTCCAGTGATGTGGTTTTTCTGTTGTTCTTATTGTTCTGTGTGTTTAATTATTTTTTCTTTCTTCATTAAATACTTTATTCAGGTTGCCTGCTCCCTCCTCCTGCAGAAAAATTGGCAATTATGGTATTTGCTTTGCTTTTTTATTGATTGAGGAAAATTTCCATATTATGTCTTTTTTTTTTTTTTTTGATGCTTGTTAATTAGAAGTGACACAAATTTGTTTAAACTACAGACAATTAATAGGGAGGGTGAATAGTATATGAGGATGGGTATGGAAGGTGCAAAGAAAACCTAGATAAATACTAGTGGAAAAAAAAGCTGAGGAAACCAGAGACTAGCCTGAAAATCAAGAGCATAAAAAAATTAGAGTAATTTCCTACAGAATTTTGCATTAGTGTTTATGATCAAAAGGCACAGACTTATTCTCTTTCCATTACTTCTGTTAGAATGTTCTGTTTAGCACTGCTTTGTAAACTGAATGTTGAAATATAAATATGTGTGTATGAGAGAGAGAGTCACCTATTACTGAATTACCTGGTGCTTCCTCTTGCAAGACTCTTGTTTTGATTGATTATAGCTTTTCTAAGTGGGCTGAAATTTTCTGTATCGACCTCAGGCTAGAAAATTTTTGTGAAAGATAATAAACATATGGCAGTGAGACAAGAATATTTATTAGATGAGTAAGGTATACATATACACAGATAATATATGCCCATACTAAAGATACAGACAGATAATCACAAGTGTCTAATTCAACCAATTTAGGAAGTTTTCACTGCCTCAGCTAGAAATTACCACTCCTTAGTGGAAGCACAGAGCCTGCAAGTATGCACGTAGCTTGTCCAGTAGTACTAGGCAAAACAGGTCCCCTCACACCAGCTCGTGTTCCAGCTAGAGGAGAGGCAGTTTCTCAAACCTCCCTCATTTGGTTTCCTGCAAATGTGTGATGATAAACTAAAGGGTTTGGCTTGTTGTAGTGTAGATATTGCATATTGCAGCCATTGCAAATGGTAATGCTGAAGTAGAACAAATCATTACGTGTTTGGTTTTGTTCAAAACCAGATGGGAGTCTTCATCATTCCTGCTTATTGGCAAAATTATTTCAGAATAAGAGCTCGTGAGGCATTTAAAAATAGAGCTCCACACAGAGCACAGGATAGGCTTTGCCCAAGTACATCTGTGGAGGCTGTCTACTGGTATGTCTCTGTACCAGGTATTTTGTCCAGAAAGTGTAGGATGAGGTCACTCCAAGCCAAGAGTGCCACTGTGCCCCTGTGGGTGGATGGAGATCTGGGAGGAAATTCTAGCCCCGTTGAAGTCAGCTGGAGTTTTGCCATTGACTTCGATGGAGCCAACATTCCTCTTCTGATGCAGACATTTCACAATAACCTCCTCTGTTGAACTTTCAACACGTGCATGTTATTTTCATTACAAATAAACAAAGTATTTCTAAAATGGACACCTTCATGTATACATTATGCCAGAAGATGACATTAGAAGTTCATCATGGTGCACATGGTAAAATGCTAATAATCCATCCTTGAGGTCTCTGGGAAAAATTCTGACATGAACAAATCTCCTTTAGGTCATTTTGCCTGAATATACAGCAATCAAATTTACAGTTGAGGGTTTATTATTTTTGCAGAATGCACGTGCATTCTGAATTTGCTGTGCTCAGAAATGGAGACAAGACATTCATCTGTGTGCTTGGCTTTGGGAAAAGACGTCCCTGTGTGTCCGGACATGGGCCCTGGTATAGAGCAGACAGGAAATCTGCCAGACTGCCTCGGCGGGAGGCTGCCTTCAACACGTGCAGCAAGGAACAAGAAATGTCTTAATGATTAATCACTGTCAACCTTTGTTCTCATTAAAGACTTGATTGTCAGACAAGGCTGGTAATGAGGCGCTGTTCCTGGGTCTGTTGCTATATGATTGTGCAAGGGCTGAATCTGAGCCTTGCACCCTGTGAGATGCAGCTCCCACTTTGCCCAAGTTTAAGGAGTTGAGTTGAGGTTGGGAACATTGTTCTAAGAGTGCCTGCTAGCGGCTATGGGGCTGTGCAGCTCTCTGGCAAGGGATTATGGCAGGGCTACAAATAAATCTGAAAATCCATTCACAAGGACCTTGGGCGTGAGCAGCTTCCTCGTTGCTGTTGAACAGGCAAAGTGCTATAATAGGTTTCTATTAAGAATTGCACGAATAACTAACTATCTGTCAAAGTGAGGATTGGCTCCTTTCAAGGATTTGCTCACCCATTTTTATGCTTGAGATTGTGCACAGTGTTACCTATTTCTGAAAACAGTTATGGGATACACTTAAATTTCAGTGTGTCCAAAAAAAGTATTTTTAAAACGCCTCAACTCCCTGGATCTTCCAGTGAGAGCTGCAGCAGCTGAGTTTGCTGAAATACTTATCCCTCTGCATGCTGAGTACCTGCTGCATCACTCGATGCCCAAACATATCACTCCAAGGGGTGACTTGCACCATGAGGATGCAGAAATCACGTGTGTGCTCCCTACTGTCAGGAGCGTTTCCAGTTTCAGTGTCTGAAGGGATTAGTCCTCTTTGGGCTCCAAAACTCAGTTTGCTGAAGGAGTGACACAGCATTTGCTTCTTTTCCCTGGTTGGATGAAGGCACAAGTATTTCTGGCACATAGCCTGGGCTTGTGAAATTGCAATGCTAGTGTCCATGTTTTCTTGTGTATGTGCCTTGGAAACACGGTTGGCCCTGAAATTTTTGTCCTAAGAGCTCAGATGTTCTCAGGAGAAAAACACAAAAGATAGTCCCATGTGGCTGAGCCAACTTCTTATAAACACGCCACAAAATTACTGAAAGGAAATATTTTGCAGCCTTTACCCAGCTGTATCTCTGGATATTAGACACAGCAAAACCAGCTCTTGGGATCTTGCAATATTCAGGTTTTTCAAATGCTGTTTATACATATAAAAGCAATCTTCCTGGAATGCATAAAAATATTCTCTGACAGGTATTAGGAGAAATTCAGCCTATAATAGTATCTTCTGCCTGGTTAATTTGGGAGGCTTTTAGGCCACTCTATACAACGTAGGAAGTGATCCACTAGTGCTTGACAAATCAAAGGGTGTTCATACTCACTCTTACAAGCATCTTACTCAAGTATGACTAGAAGCACCCAAGATGAGGCGTGTAAGGGAACATTCCTATCATCTAATCTGGGTTCCTAAATCAATTATCTAAATTAAACATCTGAAGCCTAATTATGCAGCCCCATCTCCCAGTATAGAGAATGGATAGCTGTAGCAGGCAGTTTAGAGAGAATCTGCCCTAACCTTTTTGTTAGAGACCTAAGCTTAGAGGAGACCCACTTTTATGCTGCATATTCCAGGTATGATAAAAGTTTGGATGAGTTTGAGTTGCTCGGGAAGATGCTATTTTCCACCTCCACAGGGCTGAACAAGCAGTAAGGCAAGGGAGAATCTGCCTGGCTGTGTTTCTCCTCAGTCTGCCTTATTTCCTTATACACAGATCAGATCCTCAGCTGTTGCAGACAAGTTTAACCTCAGGAACTTCTTGGTGCTCTCACAGTATACACTGGCACAGAAAGCAGCCCTCTGCACTCCAGTCAAGAGTGGGAATTATTCCTAAAAATACAAAAACCCTTCAGCTTTTTCACTAGAGTTGAAAGAGTTCTTGCTTGACAGGCACTCTGCCATGGTCCTGCTGGAGTTTGGTTTTCTTGTCTGAGGCAAGGGCACAAGCAGGCAATACTTGGAGTTCAGATGACCATGAAAACCCCAGTATTTAGCAGAAAGGAGTGTATCTGCTTCCACTAAATGCAGTTAAAAAGAGGTGGCTCAGAAGAGGGCTAGCAGGTACTAAGACTGGCTGTTCAGCAAAGCACCCAGTGCTCGGCTTCCTACAGTTGCATGGGTCACACCAGCTCTTCTCAATAAGCCTAAGTGCTTGGCCCAGCAGCTGCAGGAGAGCCTCAGTTGGTGGCATGGAAAGCAGAGTGCCAGCTGAGGCTGTGGAGGCTCACAGCAGGGGCTCACAGGGGTCTGGGCTTTGCTACCAGCCTTACCCTACTCTGAAACAGTCCAGGACTTGGTTGAACCATTCCCCTTTCTCCTTCTCCTTCTCCTCCTCCTCCTCCTCCTCCTCCTTATCCTTCTCCTCTCCCTCTTCCTCCTTCTCCTTTTCCAATTGGTCAGTTGTCCAGGGTAGATTGCAGTCAAACCAGAAAGCCCCCGAGAAGCTCACACAGTCGGGACTGCCACTGGTCCCTTGAAGAAATCCACAGAGGTGCCTTTTCCTTCACTATCCTCACTCTGAGCAGCCCATGATGCCAATTAACACAACTGAATCAAACTGCTTGTGAGTGAGGATGTCATGCATAGGTTTGGTCACGAGATGAACATGACTTCGCACATCCTTTCCCCTGGAAGCAGCTTTTTGTAAGGCAGGCATTTGTCACGGAGCAGGCTTCCATAAACGGATCTGAAGACTTTTCTTTTCTTCTTTTAATTCTTTGTTTCTTTAAGCCAGAACTGATTCAAAAGAAGAGCAAAAGTCGGAGCTGTCACTCCCGATCTGATGCAGGGCACAAAATAAGTTGCCCCACAGAGGAACAGAAAGGTGGAAAAATTCTCCATCTCCTTTTGAGGGAAAATCTGTGAGAAGCAGAAGCTCTTCTTGTGGCACAGATGCCAGGGCTCCTGGCTGGGAAGCAAACAGCCTCTGCGGGCATTGTGGTTTAGTACAAAATTGACCATTGTTTCCCTTCTGTCCCATCAAAATTATTCATCAATTCAAAGCATTTCCAGGAGAAAGGGGAAAGGTTTGCACATCCTTTTCCAGTCAACTGTCCTTAAACCACTTCTGAACTGAGAATGCAGAGACATAAGCTTGCAAAAGGCTTTCAGATCTCCTGACAAGCTTTGTAGGGAAAGGGAGAGGAGAGGAAAGGGGAAAGGGGAAAGGGGAAAGGTGCACTTTGCCCCAGTGGCGCGGGGCCCTGACAGCTTTCCACTTTGCAGAAATCCCTCTCCAGTTGCTCAGTGCTCTTACTGCTCACTATAAAAGCAGCAATAAGGAAAATCCCGTCTTTCCCTGGTAAAGGCAGTAATGCCTTGCTTTTCTGTGGAGCCTTTCATCGACCTTTTTGAGCTCCACAGAGGAGCCTCTTCAGAGTGGTGTGGAAGGAGACTGCAGTGCTGTGAGGTCATGAAGGGAGGGACGCCCACAGCTCCTTGCCATGAGCTCAGCCCAGAGAGCACCATTTTGTGTCAAAGGTTTGAGCAGCAGCACGAGGGGTCCTGGCACAGGAGGAAGCCTGCAGTGAAGAGCTGCAGGAGCACAAGCCCAGGAGGCACTGGGCAGGGGCTCACTGGTGGGAGCTGCCACACCTGGCAGGGCACAGGCAGGGCAGAGGCTGGCCAGGCTTGTCCTGCAGCATAAGCAGAAGAAAAAGGTAAGGCAACCTGCAGCAGCCCCTGGTGAAAGGCCCCAAAAGGGACAACAGAAATTATATCCATCCAGACCCAAACTTGAGAGGAGAGGAGAGGCGAGGAGAGGCGAGGCGAGGCGAGGCGAGGCGAGGTAAGGCGAGGAGAGGAGAGTAGAGGAGAGGAAGAGAAAAAAGGGAAAAGAAAAGTCTGTTTTAGAAAGTTCATACGTGTGTTAGAAGCCAAAACATCCCTTCATTTGTATGAACACAAATCAGCTGCAGCAGGGACAGTGAAAGGCAAACTTGGTCTTAAATGCTTTGTTTTACTGCTAATTTAAACATTTGAACACAATGTTCTTTGTGATGCTTATGAACGAAACCGCAGTTGTGCTACCAGCTCTGAGGAGCTGTCACTGTCTATATTTCTGCATCTCACAGGTTTTATATCTCACCATAACGTCAGATAACGTGGTGCCACACATCTGCTTTGTATGTCAAGCATCGCCATGCTGAAGCTTCAGCACCAGCAGGGCAGATGGAGTTTTGTGGTGGTTGGTGAACACTAACCCAGCCCCAGCTGGCACCAGGGATGGCCCTGAAAGGACTGTAGGTCATTTGCAGGGCTGGAGGAACGTGGCATGCATGAGCGATGTCAACCAGTGGGGCAGGAACTGGGGGTAAACCCAGGTGGATATTTGTACCTGTTGGAGGTGTGATGCCCCCAGCCTGTCCCTGAAACCAGCCTGTCTCTGACACCTGGATGTGCTCCCCATCATGTCACCTGCTTGGGGGCAAAGTGGACAGGTTACCTTCCTTGTGCATGGAAACAATGTGGTGTCAGGCAAGCACTCGGGGCTCCCCAGCTGGAGGGATGCTGGGCTGCCTCTGCATCCTGCTGGGCAGAGGTGCCTGTGGGCAAGGGCATGTGCATGTCCCGCTCCAGACTTTCTGTGGTCAGGGGTTTCTAAAGTTAAAGCATGTGAACTGCAGCATGGGAATCCAGGAATGAGGTTAAAAGCCCGCAGCTCTAGATGTGTGGAGTTGTAGTAAAGCTGCTGCAGTAAAGCCAGGCTTAGAGCAGGGTGAAACAGTTCAACGAAAGCAGGCTAACTCCAACCCAAACCTGCTCTTCCTCTCAGGGATATCAGAAGGCACCCTTTGTCCTAGCACAGGGGCAGAGCCCCATGTCCCTGGCAGCAGTGCAGCCCTTCTGCTGTCTGATTTGCAGCGATGGAAGCGCAGGGTGAGAGCAAGGCTCAACAGCACTGGTTCGTGAAGGGTCAAACTGCTGTGCAGCTAGTCCCCTGATTTATGAGGGAACTGTTCTTCCTTCTCCCATTGCAATGGGAAGATCAGCAGGCAGGAGAAGTAACACATTGTAGATTCATAGGCTCACACTGACATTTCATGAACAGCAGAGAAAGGACCAAATGCAAAAAAACCCCAACCTGGCTCCAAGTTGATGATTTACACTGTTTTCTCAGGGTCTGTTTGCCAAGCAGCTGGTGTTTTGTGCCAGTGGCTATTACAGAAGAGCTTTCTTTGATAGATACTCTGAATGAACACTACACAGTTTATCTTAAAACCAAGTCCCCCCCACTGCTTATATGGGCTGGTAGGGAATGAGGGAAAGAAAAAGTTAGGCTTTGTTGGTTTTTTTGCGTAGGACTGAAAGCACATTCAGGGAAGCCTGCACTATCTGTGCAAAAATGCAACAGATGAATTCTATTAATGGATGGAACATGTGGCTGGGTTCAAGCTAGAGTTGTCATTTGAATATAGAAGTCAAAGCCAATTTATTGTAACATATTTTTCTTTTCAAAATATTTTAGGAAAGACAAAAAAGTTTGTGCAACTACTTGGCAAGCAGGTCTGTTGAGAGGAGGTATTTTCTATCTTGCAGCTAACATAAGGGCTGAAAAATGTGGCAGTGCCGAGCAATCCTAGATTCCTTCTGGAACTGAAAGAAAGTGTGCAGGATATAATTGTGTAAGAGCCCAATATATTTGAAGGGTGGCTTTATAACCCTGCCTTGGGGGCTGCAGGTGGCTCCAGAAAAAAGTCACGGTTTTTATTTCAGTAACAGTCTTCAAATACTTTATCTAACTAGCTACACACTCATGTGGCCCCATCTAGAAGCCACAGAGTTATTTTAAAATAGAAATACCCATAACAATCATTGTGCTTATTCCATGCCAGATGGTAGAAGGATAAGTGGGATTAGTCTGTAGTGTGTGTGTGCGTTACTGGGGAGGGATGCAAAAGCTAAGGCGCAGGAATGAGCTTCCCTGGAATTTGCAAAGCACTAAACATCAGTGCTCCGTGGTCTTCAGGGCATGGGTAGGCTACGTATGACCAATCCTTGTTTCAGTGTCGGTCAGTCCGTATTTCCATGGAGGACAGTGGCCATGGCGCAGAGCTTTACTTGGACAGGAGCCCAGACCCTGGCTCTACACCTCAGTATTGAGAGAACCACTCCACTGTGTAACAGGGAGCACCAGGCTTCCACTGTGGAGTCTTGTGTTGCAAGGCAAAAATGCTGCTGCCTCTTAGGTTATACAGAGTTATGTGATTGGTTCTTATGGTTTTGCAGCCAAGTGGAGTCAGAGAATGGATGTGTCTCATGACTGGTGTGACCTCTTCAGTGTATCCCATTTTCCTTGTACCTGTGTGGCTAAGAAATACCTGGGCATCAGGTGATCCAACATAGGCTGAGTATTTTTGTGTGTGTACTGAGAAAGCCATTTCCTACATTTGGTAAAGGCCCAAGTACCAAACACTGCTGGTGCAAGTAGGCAGAAAACATATTGCTGCTAAGGGAAATAATGGCCAAGAAAAAAAGGAGCAGCATACTGTCATTCCATGTACATTCTCATCTTGTATGAGCATGGTTTGAGTCCTCGTGTACCTTCCCCATTGCCCTCTAAATGACTTTTTGCCATCCCTTCCTTATGGGGATGCACATGGGGAAGAGGAAGCAGATCTAGATCCCTTGAAAGGACCAGAGAGACCCTAAAATGCTCTTCAAGGTCCTCCCCAGTTACACATTTATTTTACCAAGGAAGTTGATACTCTCTAAGCCTATTTAATCCTGTTGCTAATGGGAGTCAATTAGCAGTCTCTCAGAGATTTCTCTTGTCAGGGGGACGAATGGAAGCAGCACCGTTCACCCCACTGTGAAGTATTAACTTACCACCTCTGTATTTTCTAAAAATAGATGCCACTTCTAGCAATAAGTCTTCAGCTTCTCACTGCTGTTCACCAGATGGTAGGAACCAGCAGACGCCGAGTTTGTTCCCTTGTGGTCAAACAAACTGCTGTACAGCCCGATGCACGTTTCCTGAAAGGTCCTCAGGACGGCTCTGTTATTTCTGTTAATGTTTCCCAAGCTCCTGGTACAATATTGAGGTTTTCCTCTGGAACCACCTGGCACATTTTCAGAGTCTTTCCTGAGGCATGAAGTTACTCTATCCCCTTCTTACTTTGTCAAAGCCTTTGTATTGGTCACTTGTCCTGAGAGTCTGTGGGCTGTGTCCTGAACTTCAGCTAATTACATAAAAAGGATTATTTCCTTTTCTTGATGCTTGTTATTATTTTCATCCTTCACGAGCCATTTCTTCTGTTTCAGGAACAACACTCTGTGGTAGGCCAGGGAGCTGGCCCCACTCCAAGCTCCAGTTCTTGCTCAAATCCAAACACTGGAAGTGGTTACATGAACTCATCCCAGCAATCATTGTTGAATCAGCAGCTGATGGAAAAGAAACAGGCTCTGCAACGGCAAATGATGGAGCAAAAACAACTCCTTCTACAGCAGCAGATGTTGGCAGAAGCTGTAAGTTTACTAATTCCCTATTTTACATGGAAAATATTGTCATAAAAACAATAGAAAAGAAAGCTAAGACAGGGAGAAGAAAGCCCCCCAAAACTTCAAGGTCATTTTGGCAATGCCTAGAACTTCAAGAGCATGCCTCGTATTTTTCAGCACTTTTCTAAGACTTTTTGAAACCTTCTTCAGTCTATACAAAACAACTCTAGTGTCTAAGCTACTGCAGTTTCATTACAAGAACAATTCAAGCATATGCTTGGTGTTGAGGCATATGAATGTTGTCTGTGGTTTTCTTTGCAAGATAAACCAAGGTGCTCTGCTATGCTACTTTGGCCTCAGAGAAAAGTTGACTTCCAGGCTCTGTGACCCAGGCAGCGTGGTGTAAAATGCTTGTGTATGAACAAGGATCAGGTACCTTGAATTTGGGGCTCAACACAAGTTTGTGTGCTTGGCTAGGATCGTATATGAGTCCTACTTTCTCTGTTTTTATTTTTGCATTTCTAGATATCTGTAGCCAGTTCTTCTCTTTCCTTTGGTATCTGAGAGATTAGTTGGGAGTTTCTGGTCATTTTAGGAGACATGGGGGATTCTGTAAGGGAAATACTTCTTGACTTTTTGATTTATGCAGAAGAAAAAAGACATTTCAAATCAGCTGTCTGTGCTGCAGTTTTCTGTCATAATTTTTAGCAGAACAAAAACTTAATTGCTCAAATAGCTTCTCTTAAATAAAATGGAAATTTAATCAGCTTGGCTTTGCTTTTGTGTTGTGTACATAGAAATACACATAAAGCTTGCCTACAGTTCTTACATGAATTGCAGGGATTTCCTGGGAGTCCCTTTTCTTCACGAGGATTCAGGTTGAACAGGATATAAAAACAAACCTTACAAATCTTAATCAGACCCCTCACTCCCATCATGATCTGTGGAAATGCCTAAATAACACAAGAAAGTCTCTTCTCCCAGTGTTTTTAAGTGCTTCTGGGAGAAGAAAATACAGATTTTTCACTAGAAGGTCCATTTGCATGCTGTTTTCAGGCAGATGGTCCCCAAATTTCTCCGATGGACTTGCATCACCAGCCAGGGCCTGACTCTTTCACACTGACAAGCTGGTTTGACATTCTGGCAGCTGAGCACAAAAGCTATGTGTGTTGCAGAGGAGGTGTGAATCTGTCCCAGCAGCTGCCCACCAAAAGTGTGCACCAAACTCACAACTTCCTGCCATGGGGGCACTTATCCCAAGGAGCTGTTGCTCGTGGCTGAGCAGTAGCACTCTAGAGGCATCAAATCACACTGATGCTGATGAGAGATTTGGCATTGACTCCAGTGTCTGCTCTTTCCAGATCTTTATAAGCACAGGGCAGTTAGTCAGATTTCAGTTCAAGGACCTGGATTTTTATCTTCTTCTCACTAGAGACACATCCCTGCAAGCTCAAAATTAAAAAAAAAGAATCTCCCCAACTAGTATTTTTTTTTCTGCAATCTTTCCCTGCTGTTCTTGCCCCAATTCTTGTACTCCCAATGTAAGAGGAAAGACAGCACCACATACATGTACAAGGAAGCACAAGGCAATGTTGAGTAGCATGAAAACAGCCAGCCCAGCACCATCCTTGCTAAACCATGTGTCCTGCTGGTATCCCTACTGAGGAGAGCTGGGAGGAGCACAAAGCAAGGATTTTGCTGGCTTTTGTGGTCGCCCCTCCAGTGTAGGAAGACAGAGTGAGGGAGGGATGGGCATGGCTGGGGATGGGGATGACAAGGTGAAACTGGAAGACACTTTGTACTGCAGTGCAGACATGGCCATTGTTCGCAGAGGCTGAGAGGAAAGCTGAACCAGACTCAAACACAATGCAACCAGCAAAAAGATTTCCATATAGACTTCAGTAGGTGATGGCACAGTTTTACAGGTGGCTGTCCTGTGGACCAGACAGGGTGAAAGGAAGAAATACTTCAGTTTTGTAGATACTGAGAAAAGAAAGAGATGGGCAAAACACAGAGCCAGGAAAGCATAAAGAAAAGTAAATTAATGTACTTCTACTCTAATCCTCTAGGAGAAAATAACTCCACAAGATCAGCTGAACAGACATTTGACAAGACCACCACCAGATTATAAAGACCAAAGAAGGAATGTGGTCAACATGCAACAAGCAAACCAATATCCTGGTAAGTGCCCATGGGTTCAAAGAAGCTCCTTCCTTCCTTCCTTCCTTCCTTCCTTCCTTCCTTCCTTCCTTCC
>VZTE01005755.1:244699-269886 GCA_013397775.1 Eulacestoma nigropectus
TTCCTTTCCTTCTTTAAGACCACCCACCAGCCTTGCATGCATGCGATGTCTGGGGCATGATTTTCTGGATATCTACTTCCATCACCACAGAGGCAGTCAGTGGTGGTTCCTCCTCTCCTGTGCTATTTACCTTACTGTCCTGCACCACTGAGAAGTGCTGGTGTATGATCTGGTGCTTCATCCAGGCTGATATCACCTCTCTCAGACATGGGCAAGGAGGGGCTGGTATCCCTCCCATTAGCACTATCTGGGGCAGATGTGCACTCAAATACTTGATGCAGAGATGTTCTCTTGACTATGCAACTTCACTATGTTCAGATGCTTCTCTCACGTGTGTGGTGCATCTTGGTTCAGAGACTGAAATGAGAACCATCCCTCCCTTCAAATGGAAGTTCACATACAGTGTGAGGACTCTCGTGGATTTTTAAGTACCTCTCATGGCACCATCATGGGTGGTACTTTTGGTCTGTTTAATATGCGGTGGTCGTGGCCTTAGTGCTGCTCTACAAGCAGCATTTCAACAGACCAAACATTCAAACAGTAGAGTAAAAGCCCTCGCTTTCTGCCAGAACTGCCCAGGGCAGGAAATGCCCAATACTTCAGGACTAGTCCTTTCTTTCAGCTCTTGTGCCCTGACCTCCTTGGTGAGTCTAGTTTTTTGAAGCACAGGATTGCTTGTTTGGCTTTTCATACTGTTCACCTTGCTGATTGGCTGAAGGTCACTCAGAGAGCAAAGGCAGAGTAAGGAAATGCTGAGGAGAGAGAGGAGGTGGGGGAAATGCAGCAGATGGGACCAATGGATGTTCTTTATGCTGCAAAAGTGTCTGTGCATGTAAGTATAAAAAGGATCCTTTGCCTTCTAGTATATTTTTGTATGCAACATTCTAAGGAAAAAAATATGGGGTTTTTTTTGTTTTTTCCTTAACTGTTGGCTCTGCAGATTCAGCCAGTGATCTGAGTATTTCCTTCTTGCCTGCCCTTTGTAGCAAAACTTGTTCAGCTTCTATCACGATTTTAATGAGCTCTGAAGTTCAGCGTACCCACATGCGACCCCTCCTCCCAATCTGCTGGCTCTGTGGGACCCCCAGCCCAGCTCTGCAGGGACGGGCCAGGTTGAGCTGCCCAGGCAGCATTCATGCACTCCTTTGCTCTGCTTACAAGTTTTAGCAGTGATAAGCTTGCTGCAACCTGGAAACTGCTGCTGGAAACTGCTGCTTTCTAATGGACCTGGATGTTAATCTTCTCCAGCAAATTGGCTCAAGCATCTCAGTGTAATAGCCCATGGTGAGGGCCCTGCTCGCTGGCTTGGTACCTCCTGTACTCTCAAAACAAATGCTTTGGCAATCCCAGCAGTTTGCTGGGGAATCTTGTGATTTGGTGTGTTGTTTAAAGGCTTGTTCCTGGAATCAAATTATTAACTGAGACTCTTGGCTTTTACTTAAAAACAATCCATTGCTAGCCTGAGAGAGAAAATGGAAGTGAGTGCAACCATATCTGTGAAAGGCTCCAAAGTGAGTAGATCACTGTTACGTGGCGGCTCATGTTGTTAATCTGATGGACTCTTTGCCAGTCTTGTGGTATTTGGAGTCCCATCTCCTGGGTTTGAAACATGTGGGAATGGCAACACTTGTCCATTCAAATCTCAAGTCCCTGCTGAGTGAGCCCCGGGAGGACAGCGGCCTTTCAGGCGAGCCTGGGAGAAAGGGTTGTTCTGGGAGCTTCCAGCAAAGCTACCAGATGGAGTGATTAGGAAACTCTTGCATAAGGGAGTAACAGTAGGGAAACTGTTCCCTTTTTCTGGGAATAGCTTTGCTCAGGTTGGGGAAGAAGAAACAAAAAGCTAAATAAAATCACACAGGCTGGAGAAACTTGGTTAAGTATTTTATTTCTCTATACTTTTCCCCACAGTGCCGTGCTATGGCAAGAAACCCCCAAGAAAAGAGCAGGTGAATGGAGTAGGGAAGCTGTTTCTCCAAATTGCTGTAGCCTGGGGTGCCCAGCTGCTATACACAGTGCTTCTGGGGAAGGCATTTCTTCCCATCTGGAAGAAATAAGAATGGAAAATACTTGCGTTAAAAATAAAAGCATAAAAATAGCAAAACAAAGAAAGAGGAAGCTTCGTCTTTTGGCAACAAGTACAACCCTTTCCCAAACATTTGTGTTCTTTAAAAAGTGTAGCATTTGCAAAAGCAGTGTGATGGTAGCCCTGGAGTCTGCTCAACAGCTGGCAGGGTCGCCCCAGGAGGGGCTTCATCCCAGTGGCAATGAAGTGACTCTACAAACTTGTAGTTCAGCTGCAGGCTGAGAACCATTTCTCCTCAGCTTGCTGTTCCAGATCTTTTGAAATGCCACTGAATTCTGTACCATTCCTCCTCTTTGATAAGGGCATAAGGGAGCAAAAAATCAGGGCCGCATCCCTATCACCCCTGCAAAAAGGTCACAGAATCACAGAAAGGTGACATGGGCAGGGACACCTGTCACTAGACCAGGTTGCTCAGAGCCCCATCCAACCTGGCCTTGAATACTTTCAGGGATGGGACATTAACAACTTCTTCACTAGTCCAGTGTCTCACCACCCCTGAATAAATTTCTTCCCTATATCTAATCTAAACCTATCCTCTGTCAATTTAAAGTCATTCCCCCTTGCCCCGTCACTGCATATCCTTGTAAAAAGTCCCTCTCTATCTCTCTTGTAGCCTCCTTCAGGTACTGGAAAGTACTAGGTCACCTCAGAGCCTTCTCTTCTCCCAACTTAACAACCCCAACTCTGTCAGCCTGTCTTCATAGGAGAAGTTACAGTAGTTCCAAAAACGCACAACCCACTAGCAAAGCCGAAGATGGGGCTAATCATGGTTGCCAGCTGAGCACTGATTGTGGGAATTTGATTGTCTCTGTTGGGATCAAACCAGGTGGGCCCCACATAGCATATCCTGTCCCAGGGGCTGCCCAGCTCAGGGACTGAATTTAAGTGCTTAAGTTAGGACAACACAATTCTTAGGATAATTAGATCCTCTACAGCCCAGTGTCTCCCACTTGAGCCTGTTTGTGGAAGAGGCTGCCTTCCAGGATAGGGGGAGCTTCTTAATTTAGGTATCTATGTTTATATTGATTTGGAACAAGCACGCTGGTTGTAGAGTCACGCTTAGTGTTAATAATGATTCGGGAAGAGTTATTTTTTAAGTCCTTAAGGAAAAAAATGAATCCTTTGCATCCATTACTAGATGGAAATAGCATATGTATAAAAATAATGCAGAAAAGGCAGAAGTATATAATTTTTTCTTTGGTTCCAGTCTGTGGGAGCTGAACATCATTATGGTGAAATTTCAACAGGAACAGTATATTAAACAGCTGTTCCTAAACATAGACTTTTAAAATATGTATGCACATGATTTGTCTTAAAGAGTTTTAAAAGAGCTGGCTGAGAGGTTCTCCAAATTCTTAGTGTCACTTTTTATTTAGTCTTGAAACGCCAAGGAAGACTGCTAATGCCATGATAAAAATTAAAAGACTAAATAGGTAATTGCAGCCCTAGTAGCCTAATGCAGAGCTCAGCAAAACTACTGGGGAGCAGATGCAGCCCAAATGATAAAGAATTTAGGAAGGGGAAGATGTAATTAATTTCAAGCAACATGGGCTGATTTTAGAAGAATCTTTTCAAACTTGCATGGTATCTCTTTCAATGAAACCACGACTTAAAGGAAATAGTTGTTCAGATTATGTCATTTAAAGGATCTGACTTTTTACTGCCTATTTTGGTTAAGAAACCTGAGTGACACAAAATTAACATAGCTCGAAAGGGAATGGCTGACAGGTCTCCAGATATCACCGTGAGCAGGCCATGTGATTGAAACCGGACAAGCAAACATTGTCCGAGATGATGCTGAACTGGAAACATAGAGCTTACTTTACATCCATATTGGAGATATGCAAAAGTTATTACTGTGACCACCTATGATGTACAGCTGTGAAATCGAATGTCAAAAACTGTCAGGTTCTGAAAGGAGCTCCAAAGGACCAAAGGACTGGAAAACATGCCACATACTGAGACTGAAGTATTTGGAGAATGATGCAAGCATGACACAGTCTTGAAGCACTTGTGTAGTAGGAAGGAATTGGTGATGGACTAACTAATAAAATTAATCACACAGACCAATATATAATAAGATTTGATGATGAAGTCAAAGTTAGTCAAATTCCATCTGTTTTTGCCATATGTACGAAGGATCAAACCAAGGCAGTGTCTCATGCCCAACAATTGCTATTAGTTGCACCCTATGAAATAGCAAATCTCCTCATTCCTCCTCTGGGAAAGGCTCAGAGAATTCCTGAAATGCAGTGGTATCTTGGTAGCAAGCTCATTTGACAGCTTTTCTCACACTTCGGGTGCCACCCAAAGAGGTATGAGAATTTAGCTTGTACTGTGGCACAGATTTCCTCGGCTGACCCACACATTGTGTGAAGAAACATCTCCTTTCTTTTGCCTTGCACCAGACTTCTTCGAGCCATGCTTCTTGTAGGGTTTGTACTGGAACCAACAGCAGCAAAGGGTATTAAGCTTTGGAGCAGCTGATTGTGTGCAGGGAGGGTTCTCCACAGTGCCATCTACACTGGCTGTGTTTAAAAAATGATTGGTCTTTTTCAACCAGTCTCTCAGGGATTAATTCAGTCTTGCCTTGCTCCAATATTTCTCTTACAATGAGCACCAGTTTTGGCTCATGTGCTCTCCTCTGAAGGGATGGAAAGACCACAAGTGGCTTAGTATAGGCCAAACCACCCTTTGGATGATAGGCATCTTCAAGGCCTTGAGCAAGTTCATGTAAGTCCTCTTAAGAGCAAAGTGTCTTCTTCAAGAAACTCTGCTGATAGAAACTGGATTTTTGAGCCATTGGTGTTTGAATGACACCACACATTGATGGATGCACTCATGCTTGTTGTAACACTTCTGTTTTCTCCTTTCCAGGTGGTTCACCAGCTGTGAGCATGAGCTCCAACAACATGTCCTTATCCAACCCAATTTCAACTCATAGCATCATGCCCCAAAGCTCCAGCCTCATGTCCACCCCTGCTGGAACCCGGATGCCTTCTGTTCCTGCTGCTCGGAGTATGGGCTGCTACGGGAACCTTCCTTGCAACCAACCAAGCACATACAATGTGACTTCAGGAATGAACCAAATGCATCCACACAGAAACCAAAATCAAGTTCTGCCCAGTCAGAATAACCCCATGGTGTCCCGACAGCAAACCATGACACAGGGAAACAACGGGGCAGCTTTTGGGACAGGGTCGGTGGTCAACTCTCAGCAAATAAGGCCAAGCTTGACCCATGGAGCGACAGGTATCCCTGCTCAACGGCCGGCCAATGTGATGATCACAGCTACTGCCAGTGCCCAGAACTGGGCCCCACAAGAGGCTGCAGTGAAGCAGCAGGACGCACTGAAACCTGCAGGGGTCCGTTTCCCCACAGGTGCTCCATATCCTAACCAGTCTTTGCAACGCAACGTAGGCAACCAGCATTTTCCTCAGCGTGCATTGGCACCTCCTAACCAGTTAACGGCGGGAGTCCAAATGAGGTCCCCTCTAAACCAAATGCACCAGACTCTAAATGGACAATCTGCTGGCTCACTACGAGGCCTCAGCGTAAGACCCAACCAGCTGAGAGGACAGACTGTGCCTACCTTGAATCAGCCAGGAACAAGCATGACACCGCCGTCGTCTCTGCCATCAACTGGTTTCACAACTACCAACCAAACCTCCCGGGCTTACCAAGGAAGTGACCACGGTAATGACCTAGCGTTTGACTTTCTGAACCAGCAAGGTGACAGTATAGGACCTGCGCTCAACAGTGACTCGGATTTTATAGATTCTTTACTGAAAACAGAACCTGGTAACGATGACTGGATGAAAGACATCAACCTCGATGAGATTTTAGGGAACCACTCGTAAGTGACAGTACCAAGGGGGAGCCAGATGAAGAGGCAGCAAGGACATTAGCTTTCTCTTTAGATGCCAACAACCTGCTTTATTAATTTACACTCCAGTAACTGGGCTGTCTTTTAAAATACAACATAGGGCAACTGCCCTGTTTGAAGAGTAGCTCTATGAACAAAACTGAAGTGACAGCATAAGTGATATTTCTGCCTGCCACAAAGGAGTGAAAACACGTGAAGGGTCTGTTCCCCACACCTGTGCCCAGCCCATTGCAAACTCATCGGTTCTTCTCACAGGGGCTGCAGGAAAAAACGTGTTCATCTTCCCACACATGGAAGCACCAGACAATGGTATGGGCTGTGGAACATCATTTCTCTGAGTGCAAGTAAGACCCCAAGTGGTCCAGAGCTCTTCAGTCATTGTGCTCACAGCCCTTAACTTCCTTGGGACTGCTCAACCCTGACAGCATCAAGCCCTGTGTAAATCTCATGGCATTACAAAAACTGTTTACTTCTGCACAGTACAAACTTAACTTGCTTTCCCGATGGTTGTGTTATAAACTCTGTACCTTTTGTAGCACACAGCAGGGTAAGTGGTCTCATCCAAGGAAAGAAGGAAACAGATCATCCAGCATGTTACTCGATGTGCTCTAGCATTGGTGTGCTCCCTTTCATCAGTGTTTGCAGTGAGTATTAGAGGATGCTGCTGTCCTGCCAGCAGCACAGTCATTCTGGGCATTGAGGGAAACATGAGATGAACTACGACCAAAGCTCAGGATCCTCACTTTGCCACCTTGCCCTACCCCAGGGACTCCAGTGACTCAATAGAAACTTGAGTGAGAAGGGTGCTCATGATTTGACCCTCACTGACTACTCTCCCAGTCCAGCTTAGAGGAGGGTAAATACCTAAAAGTGGCTCAGCTAAGCCACTGTCCTCATCTTCATCTCAAATCATGGCGAGTATCAGTCAGGTAGTTCAGCCTGATCTTCTTCTCTCAAACAGGTTTAGCCCAGACAAAACGCCATCATCTATCAGCCTGGGGAGAAGCTGCCATTTTCATTGCACAGAATTTTGGTTCCATCCTGTTTTCTCCTTTGCCATATGGGGGGAGTTGAAAGAGTTCTGGTGATGGCCCAGGTCGCCACAGCCTCTGTCTAGAGTAAAAGAGGCTCTGCCCCTGAAACTAGCATGTACATCAATTATAACTCACAGTAGGAGACACCACACAGCCACATCAGTGCTTGTACATGACACAGTTCTGGGGATTATTTCTGGGCACCGGACTCAATCATCTGTTCTGGGTTTGGGAATGGGCCAAATAATATTGCCCTGAGCAATTTCTGTGCATCACTAGGAAGATATCCTGGGGCAAGGACCATTCCCATAGGCAGTTTGCAGCCATCTTGCCTTAAAGGCTAACAGAGCAGAGCAGTAAGGATACAGGCTCTCCCACACCTGCCAGGGAAGAGTCGTGACTATATTAAATTTTTTGCTATAGACTTGGTCAGTAAGGGCATCAGAAGGATATGCTATGTCACTATAATGCAGCTCCACAGTGATTCAGACAGTATTCATGGATGGGAACAGATCTTGCAATTTAAATGAAAATGCTGTTCTTTAAAATGATGTGGTGCGATGTGTTTCACAGCCTCCTCTGAATTAGCTAAAACTAGATGTGGCAAAGGAATACAATGCCTACGTTCTCATGCCTTGGTGCCAAGAGGCATTGCTCTGTCCCTGCAAGTGCTTTATTCATCCTTGTTAGTGGCAGTGGGATGAGTAGACTATTTGACAATAGCCTCTGCACTTATCTGACCTACTTCTTGGGAGAGGTTTTAATAAGGCTTTTCCAGTCATTTCACTCCCTCATTTCAAATGGGTACAATTTTTCAAGATGTTTCAAGAAGCATCATCACACAAATGAGCACCAGCACCTCCGCAAAAGGTGTAACATGGGCACTTAGTTAGCTATGCCAGTTGAGGCTGTTCATTCCCAGAGAAATAAGAGGGACAAGAAAGCCTGCTGAAGAGTCCCTCCTGCCAACCCAGCTAGTGATCATTGCATACCCCTGCATTGTGTAACATGATGACTCAGCTGCCCAGAAAGCTCCCTCTTCTCCCCAGTTTTGGCTGGGGTGCATGCAGTCCCTTTGACATGTCAGTACAAGTTTTTCCAAGTCTCTGAAGAGCTTTTCAGCTCAGGCCACTGGGGTCCCACCTAAGTTTGGAGAGACACAGATGCGATCTAACAAGGGTGTCCATATAAATCATGCAAAACTAGACTGAAGTAGCAGCTGCATGAGTTTGAAGTGGAGGGAAGATTGGCTCATCTGCCTCACACACCCCCTGTTCACGAGCAGGTCAGCAGTGACTGCCAGCGCTCTGGTAGGAACAGACGGCTGTGATGGATGCCACTGAAGCCAAGGCTGAGTTAGTATCACCATGAGCAATGGGCACTGAAGTCTGTTAACTTCAACTACCCTCACATGCCATTGAAAAAGCCACCACTGGTTTCTGTATTAAGACCAGACTGATTTCCAGATCCTCAAATGATGTCAAAAAATTGTTCAGCTGAGGAGCTGGTCCCAAGGAGTCAGGAGTTGGACTCAATGATTCTCGTGGGTCCCTTCCAACTCAGGATATTCTATGATTCTATGGTTCTATGATATCATGCAGTGGTGGACTCAATGCTGAGTGTTGTCCTGTTGGCCTCAGCCTGGAGTGCAAAAGCCACTGGGCTGTGAGTGCCATGCCTGGGAGCAAAATTACATCCTGTCTTAAGTAAATTCAAAAAAGGTAGAGGCCATTTCCAGTCCTGTAAATATATGCCTGATGCATTTGAAATGCGAGCTTGTGAAAGACTCTTGCAACCAAAACTTGAATCCAGTATCATTTCTTCAGAACACTTGGATCTGAATGGAGCTAGTGTCTTTTTTTCCTTTCTTTGCAATGGCTAAGTGCACTACCCTTAAAGTCTATTTTTCATCATTGACTGGGCACTCTTCACAGTATTGGGTTGTAAATATAAAGAATTATTTGTTTTGTAAACTTTTGTAAAAACAACAACAAAAAGTAATAATATTTTGGTAGGAATAATAAAAATCATATTATTTGGGTTATATTTATACATATGTGAAATAAATATACTATCAAAAAGTTGTATTTTATACAAAAAGTCAACTGTTACCTTTTGTATTCTATATACAAAGTTTTGTATGATATGATTGTTTATTTTTATCTGCAGATTTCAACTTTGGGTTTTGGGGGAGGGCAGAATGGGATCATGGTTAAATAGCTGGGTCTGACCCCAAGCTCACTGAAACCAATGGAGTCTTTCCATTGCCTTCACAGGGCTTTGAATCAAGCCTTTAAATCACTTTCAGATATGTTTCACATCTGAAGCTCTCTGGAAACCTCAACATGAAAACATTCCAGGTTTCAAATTTTTTCCCCGAAAAAGGCTTTTATTATTATTATTATAATTATTGTTATTATTGTTATTTCAGCTGTTGGGAGGCAGGTGGGACCTATGTAACTGTCATGTCCTTGTTGCATGTATGTCTGCTTATATTTTCCCCATATTATAAACCAGTGTTTCTCTATACAGACTGAAAAGAAAAGTTGCTGTACAGAAATGTTTGTGTTTATGCATTTTTACATGTGGCTGTATATACCTCCTAGTACTATGCAGTGACACTTATTTGACTCCATTTATTTTTCACCTAAACATGAATAGTATGTTTTTCAGTAGCTATCAAAACTCTGCCAAGTAAATCAATCAAAATTATCCCAAGTGTCTCTTTTCTTACTATGAATTTTATATTGAATGTCTGTTTAGTCAACTGCTCATTCATCTGAGTAAATTAAAATTACAGTGATATTTTAGGAGGAGGGGTTGAGAAAAATTAACAACTGGCAGCTTCCAGGAGCTCAGTCTGCCTCTTTGCCAGAGAGCTCTGATGTTTACCTACTGACTGAAGACATGGTTTCATTACCAGAAAGGGTTAACAAATAATGGTTAACAAAAAATGCTATTTTAGCTCCTGGTGAATGGGTTGATGGAATCTTGCAGCAGAGCAATTTGCTCTGGGATGCTGCAAAAGTTGAAGCCAAGAACCATGTACCCCCACGAGTTAGTTACCCCAAGAGGGCTGGGCAGGTCCCCAAGCCCATGCTCCACCCTGGACCACACCCTGGAGGTATCTGCCCCACTCCCCTCACTATCAGAGACCTCTAATGAGAAGCCAGAGATCAGACAACTGGCTTCTCCGTTCCTCCTTGCCTCCTTCACATTACACCTCATTCTAGCCTAAAGAGATTCCAGCATGTACAACATCACATTGGGTTGGGGGCTGTTTCACACAAGTATTCATCCCTACCAGGCTATTTTTAGAAGGGCAGCCCTGAGGAAGTGTCCCGTTCCTCGAGAGGCTTTCCGGGCTTCATCTCCAAGTGGGCGGCTCTTCCTGCCCCATGAACTGAGCAGAAGGGGTGGTGGAGGGGATGTTCCAAAGGGACAAATGTCAGCACATCACTGCCTGTGCTCAAAGGCTGCCTTGTGCTATTTTCAGATGTAGGAAAAAAGAAAAGGGCTCTCCACATCTTAACTGCTTCACTGCTGGTGGTGATGATGAGGGACTGCCATGCAGCACATCCACCCTTTTAGTCCCTCTCTGCTCACCTTCCCCTACAGAGTAAGCGGGAGGGCACCTCCCTTGGCTGCCCCTCACACCACCACCTCTGCTGGCTGCTGCCCTCCCAGGTTTTTTTTGCTACTGTTGCTCAGTCCCTCCATTGTATCTGACTCCTATCCACAAATGGCTCCTTTGTCCTTCCCTGCTGCTTTCACAGGAGGGATGGGGGAGGATGCTAGCAGATGCCCGGTGTCCCACTGCTGTGGTTGTGCCCATACTCCTGATCCTGGATGGACATGCTGAAGAGAGGAGGTGCCCAGGAGGTGTGTGGCTCTCTCCTCACTTCAGCATTTCCAGCATAGGTGGTAGAAAGTGCTTCCCTTGCACTCAAGGAGGAAAATAAGGCACAGTCCCACTCACCCAAAGGTAAGTCTGAAATAGATCAAGAAACTCATGCCCTAAAGGTGTCTCTTTGTCTATCTCAGCTGTAAAGGCAAAAGGCAAGGCAGGCAGGATGTGGGAGCCTCAGGCAGGGCTGCTGCCCACCTACAGAAGGTACATCTTTGTCAGTGAGCTGAAAAACAGCCTGGGACCTGTCCCTGGAGCGTGGTTGTCTATGCTACCAGGCTCTGAGTCCCTGGTCATGCTTGGGTGCCATGACGACCCTACTACAGGTCTCACAGTCAAAAGCCATTCCCACAGTGGATGCAGGACAAGAGGGATAAGACTGTATAAAATACAAGTCACCCTGTGCCACATAGCTTCCGTGCCAGAAAATGTCCCCAGACCTGTCTCCTATGCCCAGAGAGATGTAGCCAGTGAGACCACATGGAGGGGGTGTGAGACATGAGTGGCAGTGAATATTTTCCCTGCCTGGCCAGATGCAGCACAGCAGGAACTGCACCAGGCCTAGGCAAGGGCTGACCTTTCCCACTGCATCCAAATCACTTAGTGGGAACCACTACCAGCTCGGGCAACACAGCTAAAAGCGCTGCTCCTTCCCACAGCAGCATGGAGGTCTGGCAGCTGGAGGAACACGGATGACATGGACAGGATTCCTTCTGCCACAATTAAAGTTTCATGGTAAAAGCTTGCTTCATCCTAATTTTTAAATTAGGCATTCTAAGTCATGCAAACCACTTTAACAGACCCTCTTTACTAGAGTTCCAAACCATAGCCTAAGTATCTTTTTAAATAAAATACAAAAATTATTTCGTCCATTTCTTGTTCACAAAATTGTTACAAACTAGCTCAGCCACAAGTACTGGAGGACTTGCAGGGTGAAATCCCAATCCCTATGCTCCGAAAAGGTTAGGCAAGATGAAAAAAGCAGGTTGATTAGGACTTAGAAATCTAGGCTTTAAGAAACCAAAAACAAAGCCAAACCAAACAACAACAAAAAAACCCAAAACCAAACCAAACCAAAGCAAAACAAAAACAAAACCAAAACAAACAAAAGAAACTCAACCTGAAGTAGCATTTGCCAAACTGGCATTTTCATTACAAGGAGCTCCTTTAAAAGAGCCAAAGCTTAAATGATTGTTTTTCCTGCAATGATTCAGCCTCCTGTGTGCTGAAGAGCGAGCACGCAGCAAGCGACGGCCTTTGTGGGTGGACACGTGGATCTTCAGGTTGCTGATGTGCTGTGTGCCTGGGCACCAAAGCTGGATGAGCTGCTCCAGCATCCTCAGGATGAGCAGTGGCAGAGGCAGCCTGAGCCTCCCAGAGAAGCAGGGATAAAGCCCCACCTGGCTGCGCTGCCATGTGCCTGGTGAGCAGCTCGCTCTCCCCAGACATGTTGTGCATTCCTGTACACGGCTTCAGACAACAAAGATGCTCTATCTATGTTTTTTTGGAGGACTGCCTGATATGTTTTCACTCTGGCTGACTGGTCTGCCTTGTTTGACAGGACACAGTTGCTCTGTTTTATCCTTCTTGCCCAGGAACATTGGGAAAACCCTGTGGTGCTGTTAAGTGTTTGGGTGAAATGCTGAGTATAGGTGCATCCACACAGCTCCTGTTGAAGTTAACAGATCTGATGGCAAAACCTATCCCCCAATATCAATTTGAGATGAAAGGTAAAGTTCCTGGTCGTTGTGAAGGTCAATGAACATTATGTAAGGGCAGGGTTTGTCCTTGATACCATCATGTTGGAAGATCATGGTGAAAATAAAACCAGGTAATATATTCAAATGGCCTTTTGTGCTTACCTGGCCTCTAAGTACAACAGGGAAGTTCAAATCTACAGGCCTAAAGTTTTTTTTAAAATTAAATTAGTTCTTGAAGAGGTCTTAGAGTACCAGCTGCTGAGAAATATTTATTAGAAATTATTGTGGTATTGTTTAAAGATCTGATATGGAAAGCTCCTTCTTGTAGATGTGGCCTATAGGTTAGTTCCATAAGCTGATTTCATAAACAAGTGAGCACACACAACAGGATAATATAAGAGTATAATTCATATAACAATGGAATTTCCATCAGTGAAAGACATCTAACTTTTTCAAGGAAAAGCATACGTGGGGACTCAGTAATTTGGCTGCATCTCTTCAAATTTGAGAAGGAAGCTGATGAGTTTTCCCAAAGAACAGTTTTTAAAAAGAGAAATATGTCAGAATGCACATGCCATATTATTTGATTCCTCAAATTTAGCAGTGTCTTTAAGGTAAATACTGAAAAATGTCTAAAAATACACGCATCGGGCAATATAACCCTTTGTGAATCTACACAACGGCTTTGCCAATGATGGTTTATTCCTTTTCTGAGTTCTTTCTTCTCTTAAGGATTGTGCTTTTTTTCCATGTTACTTGTCCTTCAGCAAGACTTCTAGCTAGCATAATGTTATTCATAGTATCTCTATGAATAACCTAACTCTACAGCAAATTAAAATCAGTGTAAAGAAACCCGTTGTACTCTCACTGATTTCCTTAGTGTGAACATGTCCATTAGCCTTGGTCTGTTGGATAACCAGGCTCACAGGATGTCTACAGCAGAGGTAGGAATCCCATGTTTGTTTCCAAAAGGCCGATCAAAGCTGCAGGGCTATGCACTATCCCCATTCACACGTGAGGAGCAAGTTAACTGCATTAGTACAGCTAAAATCAGAATTTCATGCATAACACTCCCTAAAAGCCAACTTTTCTCTTCATTTAGGCAACAAATCCACTAAGCAAAGAGTTTGCCCATAGTTACATGGCATCTTTATGTTATTATACGCCACACTGGTCTTGGTTAATTGTGTGGCTCTTACTAGAGCAAACCCATCACATGATAATCTTATTCATTAACTTTCCCTCCAACACCAAAGACTTAATCTAGAGTGTTTTACCATATAAACTGCTGGCTTCTGATATACAAATACCAATAGACCATCTGTTTATGCTGGGGAGTTTAAAAACTTCTCATAGAAAATATCTGGAGTGCTTTAGAAGGTTACAAAGAGAAGCTTTCAACAGCTAACAAGGTAGTGCTGTTTAAAGAAGTAAACCATTTTTAAAAACGGGATTTAAAAAACCCTTCATGAAGAACACTTCATTAGTTTCTCAGCATTGAATACAGTCTTTTTATAAGTGACTCAAATGCACAAAACAGCACAAAACCTCAGAAATATTCTTTTGTTATATCTGTCTTTTTAACCCTCAGTAGTGGCCTATTTTGGCTTCCCCTTTTGGTTTTCTTTTTAAAAAAAAAATTAAAGTTGAGTCTTTTTTATACACTTTACTGTGCCTCCAAAGCCTCCTGCTATTAGATTGGTTTTAGCTTTCAGCAAGTGAGAGTGTACAATAAAGAAAGATTTCCCAATGGCCACCAACACTGTGGCAGAACGTAGCTGTGCACTTGGATGACAGATTAGCTCCAGAAATGCTACTTTTTATTAAATTATCTAACCTTTCATCAGAGAATGCTTTCACCAGGCTTTTACAGCCTTTGATAAAAGGCAAGATTTTCGATAAGGAGCCCAAAGCCTGGCTCCCATGCCTACATTGATCTAAATGATGATGTCTGGTCCTCAGATTTTAGCTTGTAGGATAGTGCCACCCCGGTAATATGATGTAGCCCAGGCAGAAATAAGCAATGCAAATGAACAGAAGTCTAGAAAATATATAGAAAAGAATGAAGGTTGTTTAGCCTGAAGAAGAGGAGGTTTGAGTGGGAATAGGAAAGAGAGTCTTTGAATGGATAGATCACTACTGCCAGGGGAAAAGATTGGGTATTTTCCATAATGATCTCTACAGGCCAAGAAATTATGGCTTCAGGTTAGATGCCAGGCAGAATTTTTCAGCAGGAAGGATAATATGAGGATGGACTGTCTGAGGAGGGTATGGGGTCTGAAGGTCCTCAGGACCTGCTTAGGCAGCTGTCAGAAATTATACTGGTGTGGTTATCTGTCTTCAGCCAGTGGAACAGACTGAATATCTTCATGGGTCCTCACAGAAAGGCAGCAAAACTACTGAAAGCAAATGAAAACTTTTGATGTTGAGGAAGAAAAGGGGGGAAAAAAGTAAATTGTTTTGTGGGGCTTAAGTCAATGAATACTTACCAATTCATATGAACAGCAATGCATCCCAGCCCACTTCCCATCCTGTAAGGCAACTATTCAAATCCCACTCTGCTCTCACACTATAAAAAGACAGCAGGAGGCTTGACAGAGATGGGCTTGTCCCAGCTCTCACATCTGTTCCTTCAGACATTTTCCTGGGGAGGGAAGTTAAGGAAATCTTCTATTTCAGCTCCCTTTCCTGAAGAAGGAGATTTTGATCCTGTGCTTGCATTTTTGTGTTAAAGTTACCAGATCAGGCTGGCTGATCACAGGAATGATCAGAAGCTCTCAGAAATACCTGAATCCAGCCTGGAGCATGTCTAAGTTGATGTCTTTGTTCACTTCACAAAACTAAACAGGAGTACCTTGTGAGAGGATTAGGTATCTGCAATTCAATCCAGATGATTGCTTTATTATGGAAAACCATCCCTCTCTCTACCACCCAGAAGGACAGCCACCACAGGACAACAGTACCACAGGCTCCTGTTCCACTCCAGTTGAAGCTGCAGGCTTTAGAGGCAGAGTTAAAAGAAGATGTACAGCTGCTACAGGAGAGGGGCTTAACATCATGAGAACGCCATGTGCTTGTAAAGGTATTTAAGGGATTAGGGGAGAATTAAATATTTGTCTGTCTTTGTTGTTCAGCACAGCTTCAAAGCTGGAAGATGACAGATATTAAAGAAGATATTTCCTGTCTTTGAATACCGGAAGGAGACTCCTAAAACAATAGCTGGGAAATGCAGGCATGACCTACATTATACACAAAGATGCTGGACGATTCTTATCGGATGGGTGAAGAGCATGCTATTCTGCAGTATAAAACAGTGATATGAAGTTCACCATTTCAAATATTGGTAAACAATCCCTAGCACGGACAGAAGAGCTGGCTCGGGATTCCTCTCTGGGAAACAGAAGGCAAGCATCCTGGCTGGTGGTTTCAATTCACCCCTCTACACTGGGCTGTGGGCTAACTGGCCAGCAGCAGACCAATACTTCCCATGGCCTCTCCTCAAAGCAGTTCTCTTGGGCAGCCAGGGGTGGTCTACCAGTTCATCTGCTGCTGTTAAATCTGCCTTGTACCAAGAATCAGAGCTCTTAAGTTCCCCAAACAGGTGACTTTCTCTATAACCTTTTAGGAAAAAGCAAGTCTGAGACAGAAACGCTCTTGGAGAGATGCTCAGGCCAGCAGGTGCTTTCTGGGGGAAAGCTTTAGTTAAGGATTCGAGTAAATTCAGTGCCTTAGCTGGCAAAGGGAAATGGAGAGTCTTTCTCAGAGAGGTTATGACATTAAATCAGGTTTTTACTGAATGGAGAAACTTGCAGTTCCACAAATAGGGCTAAAGGGGGTCTTAAGATACCTTGGCATGCTCCTGATACTGAGCTATTCCACATAACTTACACAGCTTTGGGGACATGGGCTAAGTTGTGGCTCACAGCCTGCAGGAACTGCCTTCAGGCACCAGAGCTCTGCCCAGGGCAGCCACTCTGTTCCACGCTGTGGCTGTACTCTGGCTCCAGGCCCTTCTGTCTCCAGCATCATCCTCTCAAAATACCAGGTCCAGTGCTTCTGAAAGCATCTTTAGGAGGCAGACCGATGGCTGTTTTCTGCATGAGGGAACATCTCTTCCAACTGCATTTGGGAGTTTTATGGATTATTCTTCTTCAGTACTCATTCTTATTTTATTCATAATAGAAAGAGCAGAGCAAAGGCGAAGACCTCACTCATTATATATTTCTCGTCTCCTCTTCCAGCCTATTTCTCTGAAAGATGTCATCACTGAAACAGTTAATTGGGACTAGTAGCAATTTATATCCTCCTCAGAGAATAAAGGAAAATTCTTTGTAACAGCAAACCTCATTCTGAGCAAACATAGCCCTGACTTCCTAGGCTGCCCATCACCTAAAACAGCTGCATTATTTGTGACTTCACAGGCCCCACAGTGAAGAAAATAACTTTATTCGTCTTCACTGTCATCATAGTATAAATTTGAAATGTATTTGGGTTTGCAATAGGTTTAATGAGAGTGGGAACGTGCACTGGGCTAACAGATATTCAGGTTATTGAGCAACATGTTCATACAGCCAAAGGCTTTATATCTTGTCCATGAAGAATGCTGGAGCAGAACAAGGACATTTCTCTCCTTTCCTTCTTTTCCTTTTTGAAAGTGAATTGATATCTCTTACTGGGGACGCTGGTCCATCCTAAATTAGTGTTACTTAACCCTTGCCTTTACAATGGATCCTTGTGATCCTTTTCTGGTAAAGGATCAGACCTACATTTTTTTGGAAGCGGGTTTTCATACTCTGCACAGGGAATGTCCTTGGGGTAAAAAAGTATCTTTGACTTGGAAATTCCTCTCTGCTTTGGTTGAGACATTGAATGTTAAACCTCTGTTATTTCACTTCTCAGTTTCCTTAGGCTGGAAAGCATGCTGGCAACACTCCAGAATGACTGAAGCATTGAGGGATCTATGAGGCACATGCTGATGGTTCAAGCCAGGGCTCATTCTGAATTCCTGCTGACTTCAGGCACTGCCAATACCACAAAGCACCTCTGCTCTCTGCAGCTGCTTTTGTAGCAGAGTTGGCCAAAGCAAACGTGTCCCAGCCAAAGCATCAGCTTCCAAACTGTCTCTGCTCCCGAACCACCTGAGCTCATCTGTCAGCATGCTGAGGATGGGCTGGACCTGTTGACAGAGCAGCAGCAGATACTGCACAGAGACACAGCTGAGCTGCCAGAGCAGTTGCAGCTGGGAGATGGTGGAGGACTGTGCTTCGTGTCACCATCCTGTCACACCACCCTGGGGCCCCCATGACAGACTGAGGGATGCCATCTCTGAGCAGGGGTAAAAAAAAGACCAGTTGCCTTAGGTTTCTTTGTTCTCCTTCCACAGCAGTACCAACACACCCAGCACTAAAACTCACTTCTCATCCTTCTCCTTCCTTGTCAGGGTCAAAAATTCCCCAGCTAAAGAATGAGGGTTAGCATCTTCTTTGTACACTCACCACCAGCAGCATATGTCCCTCTTAATCTCCTAAACTGCAGGGGCCTGAGGCCCTTGTCTTTCGAGGGCAGGAAAGAGGATACTGGATTGTGCTCCTTCTCCTTATCTTTTGAGCCAAACACGTGAGACAGCAATCCTTTTCACACATCCCAGACCCCAACCATACAGACGTGCAGAAGCAGAATGAGTGAGGGTATCAAGATCACCAAAGTCTCTGAGTTACCGTACTGAAGGTTCAGAGGTAACTCACTGTAGATAACAGTAAGGTAACTTATTACACTCACATAAGTGAATTAATGCTTAATTTTGGCCTTCACAAACTGCAGGAGCTTATATTTCAGCACTGCATCAAGGCCTTGCTATGCAGGGTAAAAGCAGTTGACATCCAAATGCTGAACTATGACCAGAAGTGGCACATTTGGTGCTGCTTGTGAAGCCAGCACTTACTTTTATGCAGGCATAAAACTGTTTTTCAATTGCACAGTTCCTTTATGCTTTCTGTCCTGAACCTTCCCTGCATCCAGCACTGAGATGGGAAGACTGAGTGGGAGCCCTTTAGGTTATACCGGGAAATCTGAGAACCAGGCATTTCCTAACTTTTGGTGCACATGGCATTGCATCCTAAATATTTCTTTCATGCATTACTTTGATGAATACAACACAGATTGATCTATTCATCAATCAAACAAGTGGCAGAATGGACAAAAGCTGGCTGCTCCTTTCATGATCTAAAGCCAGCTTCAAGAGGAGGGCAGCGCTGTTCATGCCTAAGAGAACGGTGACAGCAACCGGTCCTTTCAGCTCATGCCACAATTCGAGCCTGAGACCACTTGTGGGACACTGCAGGCTCCTGCAGCTGTGCATTTCCCTGACTAGCCACTCACTACCACCTTCTTGGGAGAAGCACACACTCCCCTTTCCACCTGTCTGGTGCTCCTAGAAGCATTGCCCAGCATCCTTACATATGGTGTGTAATGGTCTTGGAGTCAATGAGAAACAACTCCCTGGGTAGGTCCACAATGCTAAAATAAAAAGTGGTCAAGGGAAAGCTGGCCATGGAGCCAGGTGGAGCAAACTGGCTTCTGCTCACACCACAACCAGTTCCTTCTGGAGCAGTCTTGCCTCATCCCTGCAATATTTAGCCTGGTTCTCCTCTGGCCCCACTAAGGCCCTGTGATCTGCCTTTTCCAAATTTTAGTTCCATTGGAAATGGAAATAAGCTTCTTCCCTCATTGTATCCACAGGCCTAATGCGGATACTGTCTTCAGTAGCTTCCTGAACATTTTCTACAGCTCACATACTGCAGACAGGTAACTTACACAGAACAGACAATCAAACACTCTCAAATATTTCATTTTTACTGCATTCACTGTTAAGCTTGCAACTCCCCAGCCCTTTCATCACTAGAGCGTAACACCCTGTTGCTTTTAAAAGAAAGTATGAGTCTTCCACATGGAAATTTGAACCATCAAGGTAAATAAAAGGGAAACCAATAGGAATTAATTTCTACTGTGTTTTATATTCTAGAAGTGTCCTTCTCATTTTTAATATCATCTGCAGATCTTATCATCAACATTTTACTTTGTTTCATGAAAACACTACCACAAATGTGCATCTTCCTTAACAGAAAAGGAAGTATAAATGTGATAAAATCAAGTATTCTTAACCATTTCCCTAATTGTAGCCATTAAACATAGCAGCTGCAGATTAAAATCTCACTTTGAGAAGTCTGTGTGCACATAGACAATATAGACAGTACTATTTCAGACAATGTAGACACAAAATTACCTAATTTAAAATGAATGCTTGAAAATTGGTGCATAAATGAGGACTGTAAAACACAGATTTGAGATCCAAGAGGTACAGAGACTTTTCTCCTCCATATGAACACCTTTCCCCATCTCAGAGGCTGCAAGCGCTGAGACTTCAGACACCCTCCTAATGTCTGAGAGTACCAAACCAATTCTTGCCCCCACATCCTTCCTTCATGCCTGATCACCCTACAACTTCTGGAAATACATTTATTTCCAGCAGTAATGGTTTAACAAGCACCAGAAATTTCAAATCAACTCCTGTGAGTAATTCTTTCTTCATGTTTGCCAGATTGGAGACCATTACATAGATGCCAAGGAGCTGCTGGAGTGCAACAGCCCAAACCTGTAGACAGCCAGACAGCTGCTGTGATGTATTTAGCCCTTCAGGAGAAAAAATGCTTTATTTGAATTGACACAAAAAATTGATCTGTGTGTTCTGCAGCATGTAGGGGAAGTCCTGCCCCTAGAGCCTGAGGCCTGCAGCTCTCCAGGTATCTGCACCCTCAGGCTCCCTGTCTGCTCAGCACTACAGTCTGTGCCTTGGACTGCACTGGTACCATCATGTAGCTGTAAGCAAACACAGGCTACAGAGCACTGCAATAATGCACAGGCCATTGAGAATTAAAAGCATAAGGCAATTAAAAGCCAGGTGAATTGCCTGACTCCAGCAGACTGTACACACTGAGCACACAGTGGGATGGATCCTGATGTACTCATTAGCCTGTGGCATATTTAATTCCTGACTGTTCTGTGGGCAGCCATGAGCTGGTGGTCAGAGTGAGGACAAGAAAGCAGTACACAGACAGAGCAGCAGCGAGAATAAATAGTCTGCCCATCAGAAGTGCTTCATAAACAGGTAACAAGCTATAGCGTACAGGATTAGGTCCAGGTTGAGTCCAGAGCCCCACATCTGTAGCACCTTGCATCAATACCTACATGACTACATAAAAATAAAAAAACAATTACATGACCAAAAAAAAGTGTTAAAGGGTCATTGATCATCAGCTTTTGCTTCTGTCAAACACAGAGGGGGTGCAAGGCAAAAGCACTGTCGAGGTGTCATCACAGCCAGTAAAGAAGCACACTGTGGGTGAGCTGAGGTGACCTCTCTGATCAGGTTAACCAGAAGCATAGTAACCTTGGAGGCACAGTAACAAGTTAAGTGTAGCTGTAAGTCATAAGTCCCTCTCTTTGTTTTGACCAGTTTCCAACTTCTACAGCACAAGCATCATGCATCAGCAGGACCAAATCTGTGCATGTACCCTATGACCATCTCGCAACAGATGTTCTTGCAACCACAAGCAGCTCTAGCTCCAAATCATAGCCACAGCGAGTTGTTCTTCATCAACCTCTCAGCCTGTGCCAAAGCTCTTGCTGTTTCTGACCTCATACTTTATCAGCTGATGGGGCTTGACAAAAGGAACACATGCCACCTCCAGTGTGATTTGATGATCATAAATCACAGTGGGATCTCACCAGTGACAATCCGCCCTTCCCAAGGCACTGAGAATCTTTTATCGGCTGCCCACTGCCCTTAAGCTGTACATCAAGGAGACAAGAAAATGTAATAAATCTCAGAACCATTTTAGTGAATCAAAGGAGAGACAAGGGTGTCTCTGGTTGTGTGGTTTTCAGAACAATTATGGGACTGAGTCATGCTGCAAATTTGTTGGACTCATTGATGGGGACTAGACTAGAGAAGGCACAGTGTGTGAAGCTGCCTTTGCTATGAACTATTTAATGTGCTAAGAGGCCTCAGGAATACATGAGTATAGTGGCAAAAATATGGGAGATCTGTAGAGCTGCAGCAAAGAGAGCTAGTTTTAGGATGGATAAGATTTTAATGTTGGGGCTAGAGTAAAAGGGACAAAGATGATAACTTTTAGAAGAGATTAGAGCTCTCACTCCCTTATTATTTCTAGGCCTTTCAGCCATGGGATGAGTTGTGTGATAAGAAGAGGGGGAGGGAGAGGAATGTCTGATGAGCTGTACCCTGTAAGGACAGGTTATGACAAAGACTGCAGCAGGGGAGCAAGCTTTCTCAGAGTGGATCATTTGAGTACATGATCCTGCTCCATGGCCTATCCTTTGACCACTGTAGAAGCATGATTCCTCCTCTGCTCCAGGGACATTTAGTCAAGCAGTCACAGACCATGACCAAACATCCCCACGAGACCCCTGCAAAAGGTTGTGCCAGGACGTCCGGGATGTGTGATTGTCCCTAGCTTTGGTGAGCCCTGTGCTCACACAACAGACCTGTGTTTGACTATGCAGCAGCAAAGCTGAGGAGCTAATCCAGCAATGGGAACATCTGGATTCATAACATCTGGCACATTCATATAACAGATGTATGGACCACACATACATACAGAGCTAGAAAGCCCCTAACTCAACAGACACATAATTTAAATACAATGGATACAAATAGCATCTCACTTTCACACAGAAGGACTGAAGCAAAAGTCTTACTTCCCCTCACTTAATCATGTTTTTACGTGGTACATAAAATTATCCTCTTTGTGCTGTGTTCACTACAGCTTTGACAGCCTCTAAACACCTAAGAAAGCCTGGGGCTGTGTATTTTTCACTTTGCATATACTACAACCACATACAATTTCAGGAAGTATTGGAGGATGTCTGCTTGTCTTCTACTTGGAATTAATCTTTTACACCTTTGATTCAAGGAAGTTCCTTATCATTCTCTGTTTCAGATATCACCCAGCTGTGTCAGCCACACAGCATTAAAGATGAACACAGACAATTTTATTACTTATCCATGATGTTAATTTTATTTTACTGTTTCCTGTGTTGAAATCACAAAATGACAGAACATCCTCTCATTAAAAAAAACAAACCCAAATGATGATACTTGTAAGATAATGGTAAGGGATGTGGCAAGCAAAAGTAGGTTAACAGACTGAATTACACTTATTTTGCATCAGTTATACAACAGTCTTGTGAATTGTCCTTAATTGGTTTTGGTTATGTCAGGCCTTTATTTAATTCTCCATCACTTTTAAGAGCCCTGAGGTAATGCACTTCACAGAGAGAATATTCTGACTGACTTTGAAAATGTGGTATTGTTGAGCAGAAAGACTCACTGAGCAGACTGCTAGTTTCTTTCAGCAGCAGGAGAGATCCAGGAGGTGATTAGCTTTGTTCTCATTTACAAAGCACCAGTGGGAATTTCTAAAGGGTTTCACAGGCCCTGGGGATAAGGCCAAGAACAAAACAGGGCAGTGAAAAGCAAATACAGCACTTCATCAATAAACTACTTAGAGATGCCACATCAATAGCAAATTAGGAAGAAAGAAAGGCACACTAATACTTTCGCATAGCACTGGAGGTTTATATATTGTTTTTATTCCTACTTGACTTTTTTTAAACAACAGCACTTCTATCAAACTAAGCTTAGCAGACGGAATAGAGGTAATACTAGCTCACCACAAGGCTATTTGATAAGATTTGAAAGGCAGACATGCACTGCTTTGTGCTGGTTCTACAGCGCTGACCTCTCCCAAGGGTTACTACCGCCAGGAACTCCATCCCCGGAAAGGCTGGGAAGAGAGCGCACGAGTGGGAAAAGGCTACCAGGAACTGCCTGACTGCTACCAAAGATGTTGAAGCACTGCTGCCACAGCACCCCCTGCCCGCATGTCCCCACAGAGGACACCATCTGCTCGGCGGACACAGGTGTGGATGGAAAGCTAAAGAGAAGAGGCAGGGAGACGGTATGTCATTAGTACCTCGGTTTTTACTAATAAATGGTGCTTCTAAAACGCTCATTGCCCCTAACCAGAGGGAAGGAAAAAAGATGAATATTTAAAATAATTTTATAGCTGAAACAAAATCAGCGCAGGTCTACGGATCTTTTAATCATAATGATGTTGAGGCGCTTTGTTTGGATTTTAACGCTGCAATAAACCATTAGCAATTAGCTTATTTTTCAAACAAGGATCTCATTTTTAACCATAAAACAGAGTTTTCATTTTAGAGAAGCCTCCACAAACTCAATTTTCTAGGCTGAAACCTTCCCTCCCCCAAAACTCATTTGCCAATTTAGTAACTTTTTGTGCAGAAGATTAAACGAAAAATACAAAAATAAACCCAGCTTCAACAAAGCTGTATTTTCAAGTTTAAACCAGCTTCAAAACCATCCCGCATCAACCTTGCTCAACAGCAGCTGATAGAGACTGAAGGAAAGAGCAACAGAGGCAATTTCACAGCTGCATCATGTAGTCTCAGGTGGGGATGCTGCAAACCTGCTTCAGCATCCTGCATGACTTCTGACGACAGGAACAAAATGGGAAACAACAGAGAGAAACACATCAACTAATTTACTCCCTGGAGCATGAAGAGGGGTGATTCCATTCTATAGCCACGGAGTATACAGATGTTTAGAAGATACATGGTTTATCCTGTTTTGAGGTAGTATTTAAAACAGGAAGGTCCATTTGGATGGATGCTCATGACATTAGATGCTCTTTACCAACAAGAATGCCTTTCTGGAAACCCACCTGCCTCCTAACACATCTCCAGTGGTTCATTCATTCTTTTTGCCTCATGAGATTCTTGCCAAAACAGCTATACATTTGAAAGACATCTGCATCCTTGATCTGGGAGGCTTAAGATGCAGTTTCTCAGTCTTTGTAAGCAATGCCAAGAGCTTTTGTCTCACTCTTCGATTGCTTCAAGGACCTGAAGGTACCACGACCCTTCCTGCAGAACACTTGCTGCCGAGCTGTGCTTGCAAAGCCTTCCGGGCACAAATTGCCACGGATGCATTCGAGCTTTCAGTCGGGTAACTCCACAGAGGATCCGTGCCAGCGCCCTGCATCCTTGACTCGTGTGATTGCGACCTGTCACCTTCCACAGCCCCTGCTCCATCCACCTGAGGGATAGACTCAGTGAGGATTCTCGAGCAGACACGGGCAATTACAAATGAGAGGAGCACAACTGTTTTAGCTATGGGTACACAACCCAACTAGAAAGTCTAACGCAGGGGAGCTGACTTCAAGAGGGATGCTTGAGAGAGACCACTTCTTTGCTCTTAGGAACGACCACCGTGCTCCGGGGATGGAGGCCGGGAGCTGCCACCTTCCCTTGGTTCTCAAGAGAACAAAAAGGGAGACCGCGGTCCACTCCGTGCCCTCACGAACCAACCCCCAAGCCCACCGGAGGGGCGGCCCAGAGGGCTGCCAGCGTCGAGGCCCCGCTCCCCGCACCCCGCGGCGGGCGCCGGCTCGGCCCCCTCCGCGCCCCGCCCCGG
>VZTE01005755.1:270054-324470 GCA_013397775.1 Eulacestoma nigropectus
CCCAGCGGCGACTCCCTGTCCAGGTACCGCCCGCCGCAGAGCCATCGCCGCCCGCCCGCGGTGCTCGGCGGCCGGGGACTGCCGCGGGGCGTGGGGGCAGAGGGAGGGAGCGGGGAGGGGCCGCCAGGGAAAGGAAACCCAAGGGATGGAGCTGGTGCTGTTTGCTCCCTCCGTGGGCAGGAGGCTCCTGCGTTTCCCCGGGGTCGGGTCTCTCCTGCTGGGGTGTCCCTGCGCTGGGGGTGGCTGTGGGGTGACGGAGCAGGAAGGCAGGCGTGGGCTCTGCTCGGCTGCGGCACAGCCGCTCTCTCTTTCAAGCCTTTAGTCAGAGCAGGAGGTGCCACCCCCGCCAGGCTCTCGGTAAATCCCTGCGTAGCCAAAGCGGTGCCCCTGCCCTTAGTACCTGCGGTGGAGGGACCTGGGAGATGGGCAGCACAGGCAAGCGTTGCTGGAAGGGCAGGCGCGGCCCCCGCTTGGCAGCTGCCTTTCAGCACGCTGCCGTGCCCACGCCAGGCCTCGTCCTCCTCAGGAACAAATTTCCTGTGGCGTGTTGAGCGTTTGTGGTTTTGCCACCATGGCTTTTTCTGAGAGCTTGACTTTGCGGTCTGAATGGTGTGTAATGCCATGTGGGTAATATTCAAGGTCCTTAAGCCATGGAAGCCGAAAGGAGATTTTTGTTGTTCTTCCCACCCTCCACGGGCTATGAGTGAAATTTGAATTTTGTGACTGAAAAGCACATCCTGCTTGGGCCTTGTGTTTGATTAAGGAGGTTGCAGTAGGGTAGCAAAGGCAGGCGCTGAGAGACTGATAGGGCTGGTGATGTGGGAAGCCCTGGTGTTGTGGTAGATCCTGGGAGCAGGATGACCTGATGGCTGCTGAAGGTTGTTCTGTCCCTTTCTGGCTGCCCTTGCCATGCACAGGTTGCAGGATCACGGGATAACTCAGGTTGAAGAGATCTCAGCATCCCTGAGTCCAGCCTCCTGCTCATACCAGAGACAGCTTTAACATCAGATCAGGTTGCTTTTGGCTTTTACCCAGTTTGGTCTTGAAAACCTACAAAGGTGAAGTGCACACAGCCTTTCTGGGCAGCCCATCGGCATCTCCTGTATATCTTCCACTGGCACTGGTGGCACTGGGCCTGCTTTTTGGTCCCCCGAAACAGTGTCTTCCCAGTATCTCCACACAGGCAAGGTGCTCCAGCCCTGCTATCCCAGTGATGCTTCCCTGAACTCCCTCTAGCTCCCTAGTGACTTTCCTGCACTGTGGGGCTAATGCCTGAATGCAGTATTCCAGAAATGCTCTGCTGAAAGCTGAGTGGAGGGGGATCCTTCCCTGGATCTCCTGGCTCTGCCTCTGTTCTTAGAGCCCAAGATGCCGGTGGCCACTCTGTTGCCAGTGTCTCCAAACTCCCATGCTTGCCTTTTACCCAGTTGCTCCTCAGACAGGCAGCACCCAGTTTGCACACGGGTTTCTTCATTCTTGAGTCCTTCATGACTCCTGACCCTCATTTCACCCTTCTTCATCAAATTCTTTTGTTCCCTGCTCTCTGTACTGGTTTCCTTGTGCAGTTCTACCAGTGCAGTTCTGCCAGATGCCTGCAGGCCTCTTTCGCCCTTACCAGCTAACTGACCCAATATATTCTTCTTTTTATCTCTGCATCAGCTCAGGCAACTTGGACCCATCTGGAGGTCATTCACTGTAAGAGGCCTATGGACACTAAAGAGAGCTTAACTCAGAAGAGCCAGTGGCTACAAGGAAGCTCCTGTTGAGCCTCTCGGCAGCATGCCCTGCGCAGATGGAACCGTGGGGAAATTGAGATGATAAATATGTTTCTGTTGAGCATGCACAAGGCTGTGTCCTCCAAGCCCTGGAAAGGCCCAGACTCTTAACAGATTTCTTGGGATGTAAAAAAAGCTCATTCAAAAGCTTTCAGAATCTCAAGTCTCTGCTTGAACATCTAGAACCCATAGAAGAAAGCTAGCCAGTTGGGGGGGGTTTTAATGTACTCCAAACAAAATATAGGTATTTGAAATAGATTAATGTTTTTCATCTGTAATTATTAATAAAAAGACCCTCATCTTGAGTTGGTGTATGATATGAAACTTTTTAGTTGAAATGGTAAAAAGATTAGGGCAAAATTACAAGAAAATAAAACAAGGTCCTTGTAATGAGAGATGCCTGGTGACCTTCAGAATGTTTATTATCAGCTTCCCTTGGCAATCTAGTGATGCATATGCACAAATAAATAATTGTCTATGAATTGGACAGTAGATTGATTTTCATCAGGGTTTTTTTTTTCATTAAAGCTGTACTGCAATCTGATTTTATACATCAGAATAATTCTCTGAAGCTAATTGGACTATTTGAACGCATTGAAATGTACTTATTTAATCTCAGTGATTGTGATCTAACAGCTAGACCAGCTTCAAATTGTAACCTATGACACATTTTCACCAAATGATTTTGTTTAAAAGAAGAAGTTAGCTTTGGGGATGATGTGAGGAACACAATGAATCACAAGGATGCTGTCATCAGTTTTTATTATCCATTTTATTTAAAAGGAACAAAACCCAAAAAATGACTCAAAGGTCACTCATCCCAGAATCACCATTACCTAGCCTTGTGAAGCCTTACTGATGTGTAGTTACTGAATTGTTTTATGCAAGATTTAGAAGACTTGGAAAGATGTTAGTATGAAATACATACAGCAGTGCATTCTTTGGATTCTCTCAGCTCCAGGTTGGAAGTGTTATTATTTCTACAGGTGCTTAAGATCTATCTCCTCAAGTAGACGTGCTTGATAGAGTTTACTTATATGTAAGGCTGCTCACATTCAAATAAGTGCCTTGAAGAACGTTATAGGTTTGTCTTTTAATAATGCGTGTGAGATATGGCAATAAGGGCATTTGACAGTGAAAGGTGCTTTGATATTTTAATAGGCCCTAGTAATTTGCAGTACCTGTGGTCCTTGAGGAAGATGTAGGAATAATTAAACAAATGTTACCTATTTTCTGTCCCGACTTGAAAAACATTTGAAAAACTCCTAATGAGACTTACAGTGTAGTTGTTTGTACAGGGTAAAAAATCACCAGCTCTCTGTGAAAATACCGAGTTAGTTTCAGATGAGCAGGTCACAGCTAATTAACTCAGCTGCCCTCATAGTTGTGCTGAAACAGCTATTCTGCTTTTCAAGTCTCAGCCATCTCACCCCGTGCTGGCTTTGTGCGGCACAGCACTGGGTTCTGCAGCTCTCTGTGGTTTCTAAGGGTCAGTACTTAGGATGGACATTCCTCTTCCATCCTGTTTTCATGGAAGACACATGACCATGAGCCAGCTACTCATAAAGAGCTGTGGTGGTATTTGACTAGCAGCTTGCAAGGAGTGCTTGTGTGTCTGCAGTGTCTGTCCAGGAATAACCCGCGAGACAGAAGAAGGAGTGAGGTAAAACAGTGATTCAAATGTTTGATGAGCTACAGTATGGTTATGTCCAGAAGAGTGAGCTTTTCTCAGTGATATGGACTGCTTTTGTATCTCTAGAATGGCCTGAGGATCCTGGGTGAGTGAGTGATAAACACAGTTCAGCTCTGCTAGTTATTGAGACTTCTTACAAGACCATTCTTAAAATAAATTTGTGGGTGGGTTTGTTGTATTGTTGTTTTTGCAAATTTGAGGTTGCATACAGACACTCTGACCTTTGGAATTCAAAGGAACAGCCAAAAAAATTCTACCATAATCTTTTCCTTTCATGAAGGGAAAGCCAGATAGAGTTGTGTATGACTTTTGGAAAAAACGTGGTGGCAAACTTCAGATATTTACTTTTCATTAAATGTGTTTAGGCATTTTGTTAATGCAATCTGTGTGGTTATGTTCTGTAATTTCTGAATGAGCATACATCTCTCTGTATTCCTCAGAAAAAGCATATCACAGTTCAGTCTGAACAATGGTCCAATAGGATATCTAAGAGGCTTTCTGTTAGATCTGCTGAAGATAAATTTGTATTGCCTGTGTAGAAATGTGGAGGTGATTGTTCTGTAAAAAAACTGCTATAGGAGATGTCAGTGGTATTTCAACATCAGTATAAAATGGGAGAAGGATAAGATGGTTGGTCTCTTTTTCCAGGCAACAACTGACAGAACAAGAGGACACAGTCTCAAGCTGCGCCAAGGAAAATATAGGTTGGATATTAGGAAAAAGTTTTTTGCAGAAAGAGTGATAAAGTACTGGAATGGTCTACCCGGAGAGGTGGTAGAGTCACCATCCCTGGATGTATTTAAAAAGAGATTGGATGTGGCACTCAGTGCCATGGTTTAGTTGAGGTGTTAGGGCATGGGTTGGACTAGATGATCTTGAAGGTCTCTTCCAACCTAGTGATTCTGTGATTCTGTGATAAGGCAGTGGGTAGATGTTTCCCACCAGCATTACTGTAGCAATGCTTGATGTTACTGCTTTCTTTGTTGCTTGTTATCACCTTTCTTCTGGTGTTTATTATCCACAGAGGTCTGCAGACACGGTGGATCCTATGCAGTGCACTTTTACTGAGGCATATGAGAACAATCATGCTCCTTGTCTTTATGTTTCCAGGGATAAGTCTGAAAACATAAACTCAGTGTAAATCAGTGCAGCAAGGCCTGTTGAACCAATAACTCCATGAGGTATGAACTCCCCCCTTGTCTCAAATAAGGCCCTGTCAATACCTGGTCTGATTTAAGGCTATGTTGAAGGAATTCTTTCCCCATGAGTGAGAGTGATGCTGGAAGGAGTTGGGTCTGTGATCTGTTGGCTGAGGAGGGCCTTAGCTGTAGCACCACATTGCTACCAGATGTATGAGCTTTGCTGATTGAGTTGTTTTGTGATGAGTCATTGAAGTTAGAGTTTCAAAGGGAAGATTTTTGCCAGTTCTGGTGTTCGGTGAAGTGCAAGTAGCTGTCATTTTCCTCATGGGCTTTGAGAGCATTTCTTGCATTTGATTTCTTCTAAGTGCAAAGCAGGATTTCTAAAGAGTTTTTACCATTAAAGACAAGTACGTTGCTGGATGAGTGTTGATAATGAACTGGTTTTGCATCTCAGGAACTTAGCACTATGCCTAGAACCAATTAGTGACTCCAGACGGGCTCATTATCATTGATTTTAATAAATGAGTGATAATTTCTAACACTTACTTGCAACTGAAGTCCGTTCTGAGATCGGGGTGGTTTTTTTGTGTACTGTGTATTGTGAAGATAAATAGCAGTTTTGCCTGCATATAGATTTGCAAAGTGAGGAGAATCTTTTTAATAGTCCCAGGGTTTGGGGCAGAAAATGATGAAAATAACAGTTAGTGAAAAAGACTTTAGAGCTTTTAATTTATAGCAGTGCACTTGTGAAGAGAAACCATTGCGTCTAAAGAATCCGCAAATTGTTTTTAGTAGCAATCTTTGCTATGCTCATTTCTGCTCCTGCATTCAGCAGAAACCATATCTACTTATCTCAGAGTGTGAGAGCTTCAGTCTTAAAAGTTTTCCTCTGTCAGGCACATGCACATCTCTTTGTCCCAGTTCTGACCGTTCAATAAAATGCTTTTTATTGATGACAAAAATATTTGGGTTTAAATATATTTTCCATTTGAGAATATAAAATATGATTGACACTCACCTGTTCATTGTATTGTAATTAAGGTTACTTTGGTGTTTAAAGGCCTCACAGAAATTTGCAGTATCATAGTTCTAGCTGCTGTACAGATGGCAGTGCTTTCTGTGTTGAAGTGGAGGGGACCAGCTATTTAATTGTGCCTAAGCCAGGACTACTCTATTTTTAATAATGCCTGGTGGGTAATTTTACTAAGCTCTTGGATATGCAGTTGAGTGTTGAGACTCCTTGCTAAGATATTGGGCAAAGAGTGAGAAAGTCTTAAGGATGAGATGAGAAACTGCAGTGGAGACATGAGGCAAGATCTGACAACTGGCGAGGAGTGAAGCTAGGCTCAGAACACGACTCTCTTGGGTCCCATCAGGCACCTTCTTCTCTGAAGAGAGATGGTGATGCTAGGATGACTAGCAGTCTGTTTGCTAGACAGCTCTGAGTTGTACACGTAGTTCCTTAACTACAGGCTATTTACAGCGGAGGTGCAATTACAGAACCTGAATTTTAAGATTGAGGGTGACCTGACAATGTCAAATAACACAATTCCTATCTGTTGCATGACTGTACTCCTGATAGGTTAACACCTGTCTTCAATGTATTTTGTTATCTATTTCTGATGTTTTATCATCTCCCTTCCTTTGCTAATTCTTTTACACCTTGTGTATACAGGCAAGAACTGCATTTGGAAAGGTGATAATATCTCTTTAATGGCTCAGCAGATTGATTGTCCACATCTTCTTTTTCATGAATCTTTTCCTGATGACCTGCTTTACTGATACTGGTTTTTGGGCTGAGGGTATCAGCAGTGTAAAAAGAGATCTGATCCATACACCAAAGGGCTTTTGTTGACTCAGGAGTTGGACTCAGTGATCCTTGTGGGTCCCTTCCAACTCAGGATATTCTGTGTTACCAGAAAGCTTAGTCAAGGAAAACGAACAACAGGCTTCATTAGAAATGAAGAAAACAGTGCAGAGGTCACCTTGATATATGGGTGTTATGTACAAGTTTAATTGTAATACCGCACATGAAAAAGTCTTTTTATTTGTCCATGAGAAGCCCATTCCACCATGAGGGAAGAGTATGACAGGAAAAGAATGAAGTGCTTGGTTTGTAGAGGTGGCTGGGATAATCCAGGGAAGTGAGAATACGGGAGAGACGCTGTCACAGTAATTACCCCATCTTCATTTTTAACCGAAATAACATCTGGTTCTTTTATTGCCCCACTAACTGGGAGCTAATTGAAGAAGAAAATCAGTGAAAGACAACTGCAAAAAATCAATGGAACTTCTCAAGTATTTGCTGTTCCCTTTCCTACCATCTGTAGTTACTTTTGCCAGAGAATGTTCTCACTCAGTAATTTTCCAGTGATTTCAAGGTAGCTCTTTTCTTTGTTTCTCTCTTGCTTCTCTGCATCGTGAATTCCTTGCCATTGCTTTCTAAACCCTGATATATTTGATGAAGAGAAAGTGTTAGCAGTTTTTGAGTCCATAACCCCTTCAAGGTGATTTTTTGGTAATTTTCTTAGCTCTGTACAAATGCTCCCACTTTACAGATCTGGCTTCTGTAGTCTTCTGGCCACAGCTCCAGAACCATCAATGCTGGGTCACCCAATGATTCAAATTTGAATTCAGGTCAGGTGTAGGTGTGTGATCGTATTTCTCCTGAACTATTTGGAAAAACAGGAGTTTATGGGGTTTTTTTTCCTTTGTTCTGGGAGAACTGGCAACACCTGTTTAGAATAAAACAACGTTTTTATCTGGATTTATTTACTGTGATGTGGAGACTACATGTCCATACAAAGTGTTACCCTCAAAACCTTGTTCAGGGGCAAAAAGGCAGTGCACTTTTATATAGCAAAGAATTTGTTCTTAGTGTAACTGAGTTTTTGGAACTCTAATCATGATTACTCCAGATGGAATTATTACAGAAAAAGAAAGAATAATAATGCAGTTAAAACTGTCATACATTCAGTTCTTGGTTTCTACCGCTCTTCCTATTGTTACATTCACCCATCTTCTGCTCCTCTGGGTTCCAAGGTTGCTGATTTTATTCTGGTAGTAGTGGGTGTTAGAGCAAATTGTCAGCATCTGGAGTCCTTTGCTGGGAGAAGTACGAGGTTCATCATGTTGACTTCTTTCTTTCTTTCTTTACTGTAGGATCCACCTGGGGTCATTTCAGTATGTTTGGTAAAACAACTTTACACCAATCTCTTTTCTTCTTTGGTCTGCAGTTCCACATTTCATCTGAGTTTTTGCTATATCTCATTGCTTTTATTAGATACTATTTCTTTTTTCTCTTTGTTACCTCTGAAGTCAGTTTTGTCCAGCTCCAGGTCTGCATTTCTTTGGTTGACCGTTGGTGCGTTGTTTATGGCCATGGTCTCGGGTGCCAAGCTTGTGCCCCATTTCTCATCCTGTGCCTCTACTTTCCATGCCACATCCTGTGTCTCCACTTCTCCAGTCCTCTGCTGTGGTACCAGGCTGTTGTATTTCTCTCTACAAAGTTACTGCGTTAGTGGTAAATATTCTATATAGAATATCTGCTTTTTACTGCTGTCTGTGCAAAACTATGGTTGTATCACACACAAACAAAAATAAAACGGAGGGGATATACATACCTGGCCAGTTACAGAAACTGCAGTCACACCTAAACCAGTTAAACCAAAGCTACAAGCAGGCCAAGAAAAGTTAAAGCAAAAGTGACAAGTCTTGAGGCCTTGAAAATTCACAACAAAGCTTATGGCCTATGAAGAACAATGGCAATACTGAATGACAGGGCTAAAGTTAAGGCAGCTATTTTTTTCTGTACAAAATATAGCTGCTGGAGTGAATATACCTCTGATCATTGCTTGGTGTTTTGTGATCAAAGTATTTGTTAGGTTTTTAGCCTGGTACAAAATGCACTAATACACGAATTACTGAGCTGGTCCACAGCCTCATTCATACTTCCTGCCTTTCGTGAAAATAAAGCATTTGTACTGTTTTTATTGCTGTATTAATAAATCCTGTTGTTGACTTCAGTTGATATCAATGCTCAATGGTCTTCTTGAAGAGAAGGACTGGACACACTGGTAGTAGGACCGCCCTCATGAACAGGTTCATCTACATCTGCCCATGAAAGGGCTGGAGTCTGGGAATGAGTTGGTTACACGCATGAGATTGGAGGGCCTGTCTGCCTGCTGTGGAGAGCAGATGCTGAAGGTAAGGGCAGGTCACTGGGACCTGTTGTACCTGAGATGAACTGCTGAAGGATGACTGTCAAAATCAGTCAATTTAACCAGCAGATGGATACCTTTAACAAATCCAAACTGATCAGCATCTCATTTGTAAGTAGAACCTCTCTGAAAAGAAATGAAAAATGTGGGATCTTCTGCTCATATTTTACCCAAGTTGACTTTTGGAGTAGACTGTTCTTGAAAATTCATGCTGTGTCTTCCAGCCTGAGAATGGATATCTCACTCCCACACTGAAAATGAAACCCCACACCTTATGAGGGAGTACTTCCCAAGTCTTTTTCCTCAAAGGTGAAGCAACATGCTAGCAGAGTAGTCATTAAATACCGGGATGTGAGAAGGAGCGTGTGGGGAATCTGTTGGTGGATGCTCAGGAGTTGTGCCAGCAGAGCAGCCTTGGGCCTTCAGTATTCCCACCTGTTTGGGTACAACTTCTGTTGATCACTGCTGCCTCCAGCACCAGAAAGAGACAGAGTTCACCTTTTTTTGCTGAAACATACTCTGATTCTAGATTCTACATTCTCATTCCGCTTTCTGCTTCCACCTTGCATAAAAAAAAATACAGACATCCTGCATGAGATTTTTCTCATCTGATTGGATTGATACAGAGTTCTGGTAGTCTCTGGATTGGTGGTTTTTTTTCTTTTTCTTTTTCTTTTTCTTTTTCTTTTTCTTTTTCTTTTTCTTTTTCTCTTTCTTTTTCTCTTTCTTTTTCTCTTTCTCTTTCTTTTTCTTTTTCTTTTTCTTTTTCTTTTTCTTTTTCTTTTTCTTTTTCTTTTTCTTTTTCTTTTTCTCTTTCTTTTTCTCTTTCTCTTTCTTTTTCTCTTTCTCTTTCTTTTCCTTTTTCTTTTTCTTTTTTTCTTCTTTTTCTTTTTTTTTTTTGTAGACAATGAGGAAGAATGAGTCATCTCAGTTTCTCCACGGTGACTCTAAGTAGAGCCTACAGTGAGTAATTCAGATGTGACCACCTACACAGAACTCCCTCCCCATCATTGTGGTAAGGGCAAAGAGAGCATTGAATTTGGGTTGTTCTCAACTCCAAAAAAGGAAGGAGCTATTTCTTAACTCACAGCATTCCTCTTTTTTTACACGTTAACTAAATATATTTGCAACTGAGAAGAGAGCAGAGATTTGTAGTCTGGTTTCCTAAGTCCCATTTCTCTATGTATGTGTGTATATCTGTCTAGTTTATCCACTAATAATTTTTGTAACATTTGGACAGTTTTAGCCATGTTTGACAGAGGAGTGAAAATAGTAACTTGTGACAAGTTTTGCATTTAAGCAAAAATGGAGATAGGAAGGGGGGGCGTGTCAGTTCTTCCTTTACAGAAAAAGCTTGTTTCATTTTCAACACAAGGGAATACCTAGATAAGAAGGATGTCATGAGTATGTGCAGATTGTTTTGGACAAGGCTTGTCTCACGTTGGAGAAATATGTTATATTCTCTCATTTTTGCATTTCCTTCTTCCCCTTTGCTTTCTCTCGTGTCTAGAAAAAGCTGTGTTCAGTTAAACAAAGCAAATACAAGCTACTGATCTTCAGGAAACCAGGGTGGGATCTCATTCAGGTTGCTCTATCTCCATGGGAAGTAGGTATCTGAAACTTCCCTACCCTCAGCAGACTCAATAGACTCCACAAGTAAATCAGTAGAGCAAAGATCAGTGTCCACTCCGCGAGGGCTGAATTGTTGTCTAAACTCCACTGCCTGGGTTTCCATTGGCTAAGTAGAAGGAGAGACACCCGTGTTATCCACCAGCCGGAGGCGAACCGTTCTGACCTCATTGATCCTACTCCTTTTTGAGTTAGTTGGTTTTTCACATACACTGATTTCTGCTTGAGGAAGCAGAAGTGGCAGGAGGAAGTGGCTGTGAGTGATCTTAGATTAGCCCTCATTTCAGCTGAATGAGCACTGATGTACAGAAAATCCTCAGATGAGCTTGCATCATTTGTGCTCCTCATTTCATTGCAAGGCAGAAGAATTTGAAAGACCTTTGTTTTCAACATGTACCCTTAGAAGTTCTTCCTCATGTTGAGATGTATTTTAGTTTATGGCCATTGTTCCTCATCCTGTCGCTCGGCACTACCAAAATGAGTCTGGCACCATCCTCTTGGCACCCACCTTGGAGATAATGATGAGATTCCCTTCTCAGTCTTCACTTCTCACACAAGTCCTCTGTGTTTCTGAAAACATCCTGTGTTGTCTTAGGTTGAATTTCTGGAAATAAAGCCCCTAAATTATTGAATACTTGTTTTACTTGAGCCTTGAGATTTTGCTAGGGACCAGTTTCATGCAAGGGATGAACTATCAAGAGAATAAAGGTGTTCCCAGTCTTTTTTTCTGAGATGAATGTGACAGAGCACATGGCTGTGTAGTGTCTGTGAAAACTTAGCAAGGTGTTACAGTTTTGCTAGGTGATACAAGACTCTCCACATTGGCTATATTTATATATCCTTTCCGCCTTCTTTTGATTTTCCCAGGATGGAACAAGTAATGTCGTTGATTAGTAAATCGCTGGTATTTTTAATTCCTGTGGGTGTTAGGTTTATTGGGCTGAGGGGGTTGTGTGCTATGTGTTTTAAAGAAAATCAGAAAGTTTGACAATATGTGTTACGTTCTAACTAAGGTGTTACTTAAATAGGGACATAGGAAGGAAGCTAAAGAAAAACTGAGAGAGCTGAACTGTGAGAAGTACACGTATATTTGGTTAATCTATACACAACTTGTTCTTAGTACGTAACTAGAACTTGAGGCACTGCCAGAGTACAAATCATAAAAGAGAAGTTATATCCGTCTTTTTATTCACTTCTTATTTCTGTCTTAAGGTAAGTACTTATTAATGTAATTTTTGTTTCTCTTTCCTTGATCGAGTTAATAGATTTTTCCTAAAAAATAAAAATAAAAATTAACAAGCAAACAGAAGATTCGATACTCTGTGTTTCCATTTTTTAAATTTCTCTTTGCTCTCCAGTTCTGGACTAGTTTTTGCAACTTAGCATGGGAATGTCTGAATTTGCATCAAAATCCTGATAGTTTTTTACTTATATGTCTTTCTCTGGCTTGACGAGTTTTTAAAGGAAGGGTGTCAATGTTTATAAGGTAGATATAAATACTGATTAACTGCAAGGGTGATTTTGAATTGTATATAGGATTTCTATCATGGCTTTTGTCTTCGTTCAAAGTGATTGTGGAGACAGTTAAATGTTGCCAGCTCTCTTTCTCCTGTGGGGTGCAGTGGGAAATCCAAGTTTGCTCTGATGTAAGAGGTAGCTGCACCACCCAGGTGTCTCTGCCACAAGACATCCTGAGCCCTGGAATCAGCGTTTTCCACAGGCAGGGTTAAGAGAGGATGGGTGTTCTTGTATCACCAGGAAACACTTGAAGCTGGATTCGTGAGTTCCCTTTTCGCCAGAGCAGTCATGCAGCATGGAGATCCCTTGGCTGAGGCCGCTGCCGGGGCTTTCTGGGGGATAAGGCTGCAGGTCAGGACATGTGCTGGTTCATCACGGCCCAAGAGATCTCTTGCCAAACATCTTGTCAATCAGCGATCTCCCTGATGGCTTTCTGTCTGTCCCTGTGCAGCACTGCCTCAGCCATCTGAAGCCTGAGGTGCTGGAATGTCTCCACCTCAGACGTATTTTTTTGACCTAGAAATAGTTTTCTCAGGGTGGGCAAGATCTTCTTCGCTTCTAGTTTAGTCCTGCCCTCTGTAGCATCTGATATTTGAAAACAAGGGCTCTGGCTTCTTCTGAACAATACCAGAGATGCCAAAAAGCATAACAATAACCCAGTGTGTAGGAAGGCACAGAGAAGAGCAGGTGGGAGCACTGTTCTAGCAGACAACCTTGTTTATGGTGGCAGTAAACAGGGTTGTGTTTTGAACCTCTCTTCATCTTATAGTCTTAATTTATTTTCAATGCTAAAGGCCTTTGGTGGTGATTGGAAATCCCTAAGCTTTGGAGCACAGACCCCGATGTGTGCACCATCTCTAGGAAGTCTGTCAAACCTTCCTCCCAAGGCCTAGGGCAGAGCCAGATGGACAGGGCTGCCTTTCCATTGTGTGTCACCTGGGGGAGGTGTGATGCCTGCCCTGCCCACAACTCCCTGCCCAAACTCCTAATGCTGCAAGCAGAAGTGCTTGTGCTGGGCTGGATTTTACAATCCAAACATTTCCATTAGGAACTGGAATCAAACCAAAATACTGGATTATCAGCCTGTTTTCAGAAGGTAGTAACTAACTTTGTACTCTCTGGATATGGGTTGAAATTAAATTGGTGGAATAGAGTCAAAATGTCAGTTTCCTGTGGAGGTCTAACAACTTCTTGAACTTTTTTTTTCTTCTTTTCGCTTGTAACTGAGCATCATCCCATACCAGCTGGGAGCTTGTTAGAAACCGAAGTTCCCTTTTGTTCCTCTCATGAATACAGATCATTTTGTAGTTATCTTTCTTATTCTGATCAGAGAATATTGATTCAGGGGTCTCATAGCTCCTGTTCTTCCTGGTTTTTATCTTCTGGATTGTTGACTCACAAAAGCATAATACTGTGGGCTCCTTGCTGTTATTAATTACATGATGCATATTGATTTGTTTTTGGGCGTTGGTCTTTATTCTTGGAATCTTGCAAATATTTTAAACAATCAGCCTATTGTTTAGCAAGTGCTCTACAAACACTGTAGGCCTTTTGTGAATTTCAGTTTAAAAAAATAATAAAAGAATGACTAATGGAGCACAAACGGTGCTTGTGACACTGTAGTCCATTGTGTAACTATTGAGAGCAAAATTTGCATTCCTAGAAAAGCTTGTTCACGGTCAAAATATAGGACATTCTCTTTATGGCTCATGGGAAAAGATGTACTGTATATTCAGCTCAGGATGCTACTTGGAAGGATCAGCTTTTAAAAAATGTCATTTTCCTCCCTTGGAACATTGAAGTCAGACTGAGACCCAGCTTTGCTTGGCAACAGAAGTGACTTTTTCATTCAGGCAAGTGGCATGGGGGGGCTGTTTTAGGTCTGTCACATACATGCACCATGATTTGTTTGCTAAAATGGCTTCTCTTTTAGATGGTGGTAAACTCTGGCATTGGTCATGGCCCTTTTGAATAGTGAGAGTACATTATTATATAATATAAATGTCTGCCTTCTCTGAATGCCAGAGGCAGCCTGGCAGTCGGTGCTTTTCTTTCCTTCAAAAGCATATTTGTTTATGGCTTTTAGTTCTTCCCCTCTGAGGTTGTCAAGCAGAGGTTAAAGTGGGATCTTCAAATGTTTAGAAAAATTGTTAGTTCCAGTCAACTCACCTGAAACTAATAGCTGTCTGTCCTGCATGTGCCTAGAAAGACGGTACTGGGTGCTCAGAGGGGTAAGGCTGCATCTCATACATGCCGTAGGTAGTTTCCTGTGGCATTTGTCGTCTAGGTAGGATTAGCCTGTTTTGAACTTTCTATTTCGCTGTGAAGAATTAAGATCCAGTCACTGCTCGCTGGAGATACCACTCCTTTGTCTGTTAGCGAAATCTCTTTGGGAAAGCAGTTGCGTGTTATAATGGGCACATGTTGTGCCAGTCACTGTGGGATTCCTATCCTGGGAGGGATGGTGTTAAAATGCTAAAACTTAATTTACAGCAGCAGGGCCTGTTCTGGCCCCATGGCAGTGTGGAAGCCAGCATAGAGTGCCCAGCTCCTGCTGCAAGGCTCTGGTTCAGTCAGATGCCAACTGAGCTTTCAAGTGCTTACCTGGAGAGGGGTGTATGAGGGACTTCTGAGGACCCTTAGGAATATGTGTATATACACAGATAAGGACTATGGGGACCACTTAGCACAGATCCACAGAGCTGCTGCAAATGGGAGAGCCTGATGTGGGCAACAGCTGGGTGTCCCAGGCCAGTTCAGCCAGTACTGGCTAGGACAGAGTCACATTCATGGGGAACAAGCACCGGTTTGTCTCCCTCTGCTCTGATGTGACCCAGGAGGTTTTTCAATATTACTTTTTTCTTCTCTCGAAGAAACAGGAATGTTGGAAGTATTGAGGAGGGAGTGTTGTCAGTCTGAGTTTGGGAAGTGAGCGGGGAGCGCCCAATACCTCTGCAGCATTAGACTTGTAAGAGAACTGCCCAAATGCTACAAGTGCTTCTATTCATGGCCCTGCTGGAAATTCAAATCAATTGGACCCTGCTCTCTTGGCATCCAAAGCTTTCAAATTAAATTGTATTTGCCACTCGTCTTCATTAATTTGCAGTTTTCACCTTGATTAATTTTTAGGAATGTACATAATGAGACACTTTTAAAAAAACAGGAAGAGAGGAAATGGAAATTTGCCCTCTACAGTGTTTTTCTCATTTCTGACCTCTGTGTCTGAAACTGTATTGCTCAGTGGTGCATTTTGTCACCTGTTTTACGTGTCAGTTCAGTGACTATTGAAACAAAATATTCTGTTCGATACAGAAGAATAGGTGTGAGCAGCTCATGCCAATTAGTGTCTGAGTAATTGGCACACCTTTGCAAGCAATGAAGCAGCTGCTTTTTGTACTGACAGGGAAAAAATATTCATGAAGAAGGTGCTGGAAAGGTGGCTTTATCATCACTGACTACTGATTTTGGTTGTGTTATTTATAGAAGTGAGCCAAGTTAGTATTTTAAGACATTGGTACAAAAAGTAGGTGTCCTCAAGCCCTATGCATGTACTGTAAATAAAATGGGCATATTTTCCAGAGGTGTGTTTCCCTTCTGTTCTATCAATTTTTTGTAGAGTTCCGAGTGTTAAATTCATATGCATATTCCTGCTCCTGGCTTTAGGAGGGGAACTTTAGGAATCAGAACTTAATAGTTTTTTCTTCCTTTTTATGGTCTCTGTTTTGTTTTTGTTTTATTTTGTTTGAGGTGTTTGTTTGTTTGTGTTTTAGACAGTATCTTATTTTGAAGTAAGACAAAAGTCTCTTTTTAACTTTTCAGTCTGAACAAGTGTCATAGAACCATAGAATGGTTTGGGTTGAAAGGGACCTTAAAGATCATCTAGTTACAACCCACTTGCCATGGGCAGAGACACCTTCCACTAGACCAGGCTGCTCAAAGCCTGATCCAACCTGGCCCTGAACACTTCTAGGAATGCGACATTCACAGCTTCTCTGGGCAACCTGTGCCATGCCTCACCACCCTTATTGTACCCAGTTCCTTTCTGCATAGGATTTACTTGTCTTTGGGAAGGAGTATATAATTTATGTTCTTGCTAATCAGAAGTACAGTAGAATGTCTATATATATACTTTATGTTTTTGCTGAACAGAATGAGGAACACCTGTAAGAGCTTGCTCAGAAATTGCCATTCTCAGTAATTACAGGCTGAGATGGTTTAGCCAGATCACACCTCATATTCATTTTGTGACTTTTGTCTAAGGTTTTGCCAGAAGTTATTGTCCGTTTTTAAGTGATACATGAAATTGCTTGATTTGACTTTTTTCTTGAGTCACACAGCGTAAGAGAAGAGGTTGTATAGAGCGGTCATCCTTAGGCCAGATGTTCACAGAAAGCTCTTCATAGAGATCTAGTAGGAATTTTTCTTTCCTCTGGAGTGTGGAGACAGTAAAGTAAAATGTCCTGTGTTTGGAGTATGAAGAATGTTGTATTAAGTTCTCTACAACAGGGGTAAGGATACGGGTAGGAGAGCTCAGTCCTGCAGAAATGGTGCATTTGTCTGCCTCAGTTTAAAGCTTCAGGGCTTCACATTTTGATTCTGGCAATTTCTTTGCATCTTTGTCCTTATCTTCTACCTGACTTCGGTTCACTGTCATGCTCAGATCCTCACAAGGTTGAATCACCCTCTTCAGAAGCTGTACTTGTGCTTTCTACTTCCAGGGAAAGCTATTCCTTCTCTGTGCTAAGAAAGAAAGAACTTCATAGTCAAACTCTTAGTGCAACAGTGGCAAAAACAAATGGCAACTACGAGTTTTTGTTTCTCTTCCTGGTCTTTCTTATACATCGCATTTTTTACATTGCAGGAAGATTGCCTTGTATCATTAATGGCAAATGCCATTTAATGATACTTTTTGAAGTGGCTTAAGGCTTTATCCCTGGTTTCACCCGACATATTTCCCCTGCACGTTCATAGTTTAACAGGTCAAGTTTGTGCATCGCAGACACTTCTGTTTGCAGCTTCTTTCCATCTTTGTTGACAGTTTAAGCTCTGCACATTGGCATACTTTCAATTCTGCTACGGGTGCAGTAATACCTTTCAATTGCCTGAACAGGAACCACCGGAGGGCATCTGTCTGAGTCTGAATTATGTTTGAAAACCATCTGGCATATTGTGGGATAGTCCTAATAATAACAATGAACACTTTATTGGGAGTTGAGTCACTGTGCTCGGTTTCCAGTGTAATTCTCTTATTAGTTGCATGTATGTAGTCCATATAGCCAAAGGGTTACTACTGCGTGCAAATACTGTATAAGACGGTTGTGCCGACAGCTCGCATTTGGACTCATTTATCATTCAAAATCTGGCTATGAAGAAAAACACTTAAACAATAAAAGCAATTACCAAGATGAAAGACACAGATCAGTGTTAGTTGCATCCTAGACCTGTTTCCTGCTTCTGTGTGGGGGAAGAATGAGGACGGGAGTAAATGGAGATGGCAGTCACAGGAGTAAGGTGCTTTCCCTGAAGGTGCTTTTGACCTGTTGAAGGGGTCTCTTTTTGTACTTAACACAGACATCCATCAACAAGGACAATGCAGAGCTGCCTGGGCCTGAAGCATGGGGAAGAGAAATGCTCCCGGAGGTCCCCGGTCTTCCCTGGTTCCTCACAGGAACTCACTTATTTTCCTGTAGGCCAAGCTCAAAGTATTTTGTGAATCTGAGTGTATGTTGTTCCCCAGAACCTTAATGAAGTTCAGAGATAATACCATCATTTTGCATGTTTAAGTAATATTGAACCAGACCTTCAGCTAGCAGTGACTGGCACAGCTCTCGTGACTTTTAACCCTGGCTGAAATCTGTCCAAACCTACATGTGTTCTCAGATGTTTGTCAGGTGCCCCCCAGCCCAGCATTTACATGTGCCCTGGCCATCCCTCAGATCTGCTCTGTGTTGCCTGACTGGTGAAGCACAGCTGTTGGGGGTTTGTCCCTGTGAGAACAGAATGTCCTCAGTGGGGTCCTCAGCACATTAAACTGATGCCAGACATAACCGTCAGGCTGCCAAAAGTACTGCACGAGACAGCTTTAACTTTAAGTTGGCAAAAGCTGGGATAATGTGCAGAAGCCGTGACAGAAGCACGAGTAAATGATTTGCCTGAGATGATGCACAAGGGCTGGTGGCAAAGCATGGAGGGAGCTCTGGTCTCCTCACTCTGAGTTTGTGTGCCGGTCCCAGGATGCTCTCCTGCTCTCCCCACCCAAAGACATATGAAACTGTGTGGTTTGAGGTGCTGTTCTGTTGGCAGCAGAGGAGAGCTAAGATTGACTAAACCACTGAAACTAATAAACTTCTCATGTGCACACAGGGACATCAGATTAATTAGTTTGCTAAGCAGTGGAGCTGGAGCTGTACAGCTGCCTGACAACGATAAGAGGAGGGATTCGCAAACCAGTGGCCTTTCTGCTGTCTGCTCCTTCCTTCCATCTCAGCTCCCTGGAAATGGCAGTTAAGGAGCACAGAGGTAGCGAGCCAAACATATGCAACCTATGCATACTGTGCCGAGCTGCATAATCCAGGAGTATTGTTTGCTGTATGTGCAGGCGTCGCTTCCCAAAAGCTCCCACTGCTGTCACTGGAGGAAGGCTTCACTGGTGGTTTCTGCAGGAGCACAGGAACATTGGTGCGGGGAGCTTTTGGAAATCCACTTCTAAAATGCAAATGCTTTCCTTCTTTAACAGCCACTTGAAGCCAAGCGTGATCAACAAACACAAAACACTTTCACAGCTCAGACGTGCTGTGGATTATGGTTCTCCCCCCTTTTCCTTTTTCCTGTTCTTTTTCTTTTTCCCTGCATGATGCAGTTTGCCCCTTAGTTTGGCAAAGTGAAATTAATTAACAATTTCATAAAAAGCTTTAGTCTACAATGATTAAATAATCGCTGCTTGTGTATTATGCAGTCACGGGGAATGTGTGCGGGCAGACAAGTTGTGTCAGCAGAAAAACTGGTGAAATTTTGATCCTTTTCTTAGCACTCTCCCTCCCTGAGAGCTGTTCAGAGCAGGATAGACAGACAGCTCTTGGGAGCTGTTTGAGTCTAGCTTGTCCTAGCTTTGGGGCAGAGAGACTAGCACGCTCCACTAAACCTGTCCAGCCTTCCCAGTTCCCTTTTCTATCCCTAAAGGATATGAAATTTTTGATGCAAATGCTCATACCAATAGGTTACTGTGCTCAGTGATTTTGCAGTGGTTGCTTGGTTGAGTAAGCTGTCCTGTGTGGTGGACAGGGCCAGGGCAGCTGCTGTTGTGCCCTGGCTTAGGTACTTATACCTGTGCTAAAGGATTTTTAAACTCAGCAAAGTTGCTGACCTCTAAAATGCATTTAAATACACAAAAGTTTGGGCCCTGAAAGGGGAGGGAGCTAGAAGGCATGGCTTCTGGAGGCTTACCCTGAGCCTCTGGCTCCCCCGGCTGGAGTCGGTGTGGGAGAATGCACAGTGGGGGCCCAGGAACAGGAGTCAGGCTTGTCACCCAACGATAAAGGCACTACAGTATCTGCTTGCTCTTCACTGATAACTTTAAGTACCTCTGAGTACCTTAAAGTACACTCTTAAGTACCATCTCCTTATGGGTTGCTGTACAGTAAACGGGTGCTGTTCTGTGGAATGATTAAATTAAGTGGTTTTTTCTTTAACATGCTTTTAAAAATCAAGTTAATTAAACAAGTGCAAACAAGAGGGTGAACATTTGGAAAATGAAGACTGACCGTGCAGAAACCAGGCTGAAAGAAGTTTCAAGGGACCACATAAGGGGTCTGAGCTCGTTTAAGTAAAGTAATGTAAAAATGTGGTTTAGTGCTAAGCCTAATTTAGCATGCCTGCAGGCTGCTGTGTGCAAAGTGTTCTCAGCCTTCCTCATCATCTCCAGATACAGATTCCTTCCCTCTCTGTGTGCTGCATCTGATGATTTATATAGCCATGTAATGAATCCAATCAGCCTTGTTACCCAACAGAAGACTCTTCATGTTTATTAATAGTTTACTGCCCCATCAGATCAGCAGACTGAACCATGCATCCCATGATGCCCGTCCAGCACAATGGAGATGGCAGCAGTGTGCAGTCTGGGTTGAGAGGAGAGGGGAATGTGAGCAGCCTGCCAGCAGCAGCAGCAACTTTATATCAATTTTGTTGTAATGTGAAACTATGCACAAATTTGGTGCTTATATGAGGCCTTTTCATTCACAAGAATGGGAGGTTTTGCAGATTTAGTTCTTGCTGGTTTAGTGTTAGATAATTTTCAGCCTCAACAGAGACCGTGGGGTGGCTGTGGCATGAGTCGTGTGCACAAGTGCCACTGGCCATCCGGAATTATGTGAGTTTACCTGGCAACACCACAGGAGCTGAGCTCATTGGAAAGCTGAGTGATTACCTGTTGAACCTTGTACAACAACTGCATTCAGTGGGATTGTGCTAATCCATTGGCACACCAGTGTCATTTATTTTAAATAACTTTTTACTGTTCCTAAAGGTTCCATTTTGAAGTTTCTACTTCATAGGATGAAAGAGGTGCCGATACGCTTTAATACTTGAACAGATAGGACTAACTCCCAGCAAGAGCCCAATTTTTGTGTAATCTTTTTTGTTTTTAACACTCTCTGTGCAATACTTTGCCGAACTCCAAAGAATAGAAATAAAAATTGAACATTTTGGCCTTTTGGTTACTGTTTATCAGCAGCAAAACAATTTTCAGGCAATTAACAAATCTCCAGGCCCTTTCAAAGCTCAGATACAGCTATTTCTAGGTTGTCCAATGTCTAGTTAACATAAGTAGTAACGGTAATACTCCTGCTAGTATTCTCCTTTGGCCAAGGGTAGGCTTCCAAGTCTGATAGCTGATCCATAAGAGTGTCTTTACACCCAGCTAAAACCTTTCTGGCGTCAGTAAGAGTGTGGGAATTAATTGGCACAGGTAGCGTTTATCGCTGTACAGTCACTTCAGGGAGTAATGTTGTACCATGTAGGATCTTTCTTTATAGTCATCTGGGGTTTTAAAAGCCTTAGTATCAAATGCTAATTTTAAGCAATTAGGGTTCTAGGAGAGGTTACAACATAAAAATGCTGTAAAATATAAGCTTATTTTAATTGCTTACAGCTATATTAGGAAAACTGTATAGAAAAAGAAAATTTTTGGTTTGATTTGTTATTTAGTGAATCGCATTTTATATCACCAGAGACATGTGCTGGGAGAGTCCTTTTAATTCTCCTCAGCTTTGTACGTATCCTTGAAGAAGAAAAGTTGTGTGTGATGAAAAGAGTTTTAATTCTGAATTTCTTCCACCGCTGTACAGCTGTGGTTGGAGCTGTGCTGGCGTGCGTTCAGGAGTCTGTCTGTTTTCATCCCCTTGCAGCGCACTAATATCTCCCATCTGAAAGGCTGAAATGGAGGCCCTTAGTTTCTGTAACTTAGGATTTCATCCAGTGTTAAGGAAACTTCCACATCCAACTGTCCAGGAGCCAGTCTGACAGTCGCTCTCTCACCACCTGAGCTGGGACTGAAGCCCCTTCGCAGCTCCACACCCCACACTCACAGACAGACCAGGTTTCTGTGCCGTCTCAACCCCTGTTTCCTATAGCAGAGTCTTAGACATCCCAAGCCTTCAAATAATTTAATCATGGTTCAATAACTAAATAACAAAATAGCAGCTTGAGCTGATGTTTTCAAGGAGGGACCCCAAACAAAGGAAACCTTGGGCTTTTATACCCTGACAGTCTAAATGCAGGAAGGCCTGGGGTGAGTGTCTGGTCACCTGGCCAGGCCACAGGTCCCCAGGCCCTTCGCTGTGCAAAGGGCTGGCAGTTCTGGCCTCTTGGCTCGGGCTCTCGCCACCCACAGCTCAACCTGCAGCTCCACTGCAGCTGCTCACCCAGCTTTGAGCACTGAGTGTGTTCCTCAGCACAAGCTGGTGGTTGTGTTAATGTTGGCTCAGTCTGAGCTGAGATTCAGTAATGCATTGTGTACGCTTTGGTAATCTCTGGTAATGGCAAGTAAAACAGGTTCTCTTAAGGCACTGCTGAAGGCTGAATAACTGAGAATGGAAAGGGTGGGAATAGTGAAAAATGCCTGATATGACTGTAAGCGAGTGGCTGGACTTGTCAGCTTTTGAACCTTCTTGGGCACGGTTTTGACACACTGGTGTTTCTCTTTGTAGCGCTTCCACGTCACAGTCGGACCAGTCCACTCACACCAAATCTGCTTCTGCTGTGTCGTCTGACTCCATCTCCACCTCAGCAGACAACTTCTCTCCAGATTTAAGGGTATGTATGTTTTGTCTTAAAAAAGAAAAATATACAAAATGTGACCTCCTTCAGAGAACGTCTTGCTTCTGTGAGGTGAATATGGTAAAATAATATCAGCTTTCAGTAATGCCAAAATACATTTAGCCAAATTACTGAAAGGACCTGAAGTCAAACCAGTTGAAATTGAAGTTTAATCTCTATCATATGATGTCCTTCTTTAAAAAGTTGTTTAATCTTCAAAAAGCTGACTCTGCCATCCTCACTGGGAAATGAATTTTTGAAGCAACTCCATTTTCTTTTAGATGCTTTAAGTAAGTGAAATCCTCAACCTGTCAGTTGTGTATACTTTTTCTTCCTGTTATGTGCATATACATATAAGAGATGTTCTGTCTTGAGAGCTTCTGCTTGTTTGTAAACACTGAGTCCTTGGAAGTACCTTCTTTCAGAGAAAGATTGCTGTCTCCAAGCTGATAAAAATAATCTTCTGTCACAATGGATTGCTCTGACATAAAAAAGGTCCAAACAGGGCTCTTTTAAGTCTGCTATTAGATTAGTTAATTATAAATTCAGAGTTCTAGTTTGGTGTCACAGGAGTTTTGAAAGCTATCTGTATGCTCCTCTTATGAAACCAAGGGGTTTGCTGATATATCTTAGCTTTAAAAAAAATGTCCCTGAGTGTAAAACTGTTGGTACTGTTGGTGCCTGTTGTAACTGTAAACTCTTGGTGCATTCTAGTAACAAATTGAGCATTTTCAGCTGTGGTTGAGAATCTATGTAAGATCTAAACACAGTAAAATTGCATAAAAATCTCTGAGTACAAAGCTAATTCCTTTGACAGCCATGATGATTTTTCATCCCGTGAGTGTTGTCTCAGTCATCCACAATTAATAACAGAGAGTCCACCTGTTTGTAAGTGATAAGTATATGAATGTTTCTTTCTAAAGGCAGCTTATAGCCAATTTTAAGGTATGATTTGGAAATTAATCAGTAGTTTATGTGCATTCTATGATAGTTTGCACCTTTTGCCTATGGATACAAAAAGTAATCTTCTGAACACTACTGGGTATGGAAATTTGTAGTATGTCTGTTTTCCCCTGTGAAGTTGGGGTGTTCAGTCACTCTAACATAAAGAAAACATCATTTTTAGGCTGAGGCTAAGTGGCTTATTGATACGAATAAGATTGCAAATTCTGCTACAGCTCTAACTGTATAATATTATATTACATATTATAAAAAAATTAAACATATTTTCTTATTTAATTTTTTACTGAAGTTTGCATATGTAGGATTCCTTTTTCAGTTTTGTTGCACAACTCAACTTGCTTTCTTACAGTTTTTGTGACACTTGAGGACTACCTTTAGAAGTAGAGGACAAGCCAGTATTTCCTTTTTAGAATTGAAGTTGTCTTGCCCTTCCTGTGGTTAAGATGGCTCAGCATGTTTTCCTTGCAATCCTGATTGTGTCTTGTGACTCTTTCTCCACTGTCACCTTATCTGTGTGAACTGTAAGCTGTCTGGGCAGGGATTCCAGCTCTCCTCAGCTTGTCTGGTTTTCCATTCAACAGGGCCTCTGTACCGACTAGCAACCAAAAACAGTGTCCACAGAGGAATGTTCACTTAGCTGCATGACATATTTTTTTCAAGCAGAAGATGCCCATGTATTCCTGGAGGACATTAGAAGCCAATCATTTCATGCTGTGCCACGGTTCCTGTAATATGCAGGAGTGATTTTTTCACAGCCTGCTCTATTTTTTTATTTCTAAGCGATCTAAAATTCTGCCTTGGTTGGAGCAAATGCTGCTCCTCTTTCATTTTAGAGTAGTGTTTCAGGAGAGATGGTAAGGCAGGGAATTACTTATTTACAATAAATTCACTGCAGGCTGAATGTGAGCACCTGCTTCTGCTGGCAAAAGGCTTCTTGCTCTTCACCTGCATCAACTCCATGTGAGCACAATTCGGCACGTGCCTTCTGTGCTTCACCTAAAGCTTACTCTTGCAGAGGTGGTGTGAGTGGCTGCAGTGCAGCTGTGTGTAGTTGTAAAGCTGGGTCATGCCTTTACACTCAAGTGGGTGCTTGTCAGTGGTAGGCAGACCTAGAGAAAATGCATTCCTGTGCTCCAACTTGTATTAGAGTATAGGGAAAAAGGGACAGTTTCCACTACTACAGGTTGACTTAATTCTGCTAGAGGAACTCATGCATTCGCCATTTCACTCTTCATTCCTGAGAGTGTCTAATGCTGGAGAGCAGTCTTTGGGGGTCACATGATCTGTTCTGTATTGCCAGTGCAACTGCAGACCCACCATCTGTCCTCAAATCATCCCTGTCAGTGCTGGTGTGTTACTGTTTGCTCCCTGGGCTTCCTCTTGGAGCCTGGTGCCAGCTCCCAAAGGGAACAGTTATTATGAGTGGTGGTCAGCTAATGCTGATTTCTTTCAGGTCTTAAGTCAAGGACAACAGACTCTTTCCCAGGGCTTGTCATTCTTTGTCCGGTTTTCTTCGAATTGACATCTCTGTCATGTGACAGTTCCACAAGTTTTGAAAGTCAGTTCAGTGAGAAATTTTTAAAGTCCTGATTGTTTTTACTACTTTCTTGGAACTTTCTGAGATGCGGCCTTGCCTTGGATATTGCAGCTAAGGCAGTACCATTAACTGATAGAGTGGCACGAGCACGTTCTCTGCTCTAGCTCTTTCCTTACGCGCCTGAGCATCTTGTGCAGCTTTCACTGGCACAAGACCACATGAACTCCCAACTCTTACCAGGTACTGTGATTTGAGCTAAGCATCTCGTTACTGTGGGACAAAAAGAGGTCCCACATTGTTCCTGGAAGAACGTAAGAGAACAAGCCCTGAAGAGGGAACTGATGCATTTTGTGGCAACTCTGTGGTATGGGAGGCATGTGCCTGCGCTGCGCGGTGTTCTCACAGGAAGATGTTGCATCAGTTAGCTTTAAGAAGCTGAAAATAAGCTTTTCAAGATTTTGGCGTGGATGTGCCAGTTATGGGACTATGATCTTGTTGTGTCTTTAAATTTTTCCTGCTAGAGTGAATTGCTGCGTGGATTCATCGTCACTCCTACATCTATTTGGTCTCTGCCTCTGCATGTGCATTGGCTCAAATTTAGGAATTAAATTTCTGTGACAATGGAAAAACACTTTGTGATAGCTACAATTAGCACTCTCTTTTTCTGTGGGGAATTTTTAGAAGAATAGTAGGCGTCCATTGGGAGGAGGGAACCAGGGGAAGGACCCACCTAATTTCTTGCAGTCTGTGCCTGCAGTTTTCTTTTGGAGTGCAATTAACACTCTGTGTGTATGCGTGCATGTGTGTAATGAGGTAAATGAGACAACCACTGGGGATTCCTACTGAATGCATGTGCAGTATTTTTCCTAAATCTTTCTCCAAAGTATTTAATAATAACCTTTATGAAGGTTTGAGGCTTTTTTTTAATGTATATTGAGCATGTCAGTATCTGGAACTGAGATTAAATTGCCTTTCCAGTAGAAAGTATACAGAATTTTCACTTCATAAACTAACTCTAAATAACTTTTGGCTGCTTCAGTTAGTTTCTTTGGAAAAAAAAAAAGAAGAAAAAAAAACCCAACGAACCAAAACCCCAACAGAAAAACAACAAAGCACTCTTAGGTTCTCCTTCCACCCCCTTCCTGATCTCAAATCCAAAGCTGTTTAGAATTGATTTAGGATATATACTCTTGGAGGGATTTTTTAGCAAATACACTGCCATATGTTTTAACATAAGTTATAGATCAGGCAGGAACAGAACTGAAGTAGTTGGAAGTGAAAATGGAGTTGGAAATCCATAGATACTCTGTAATTTGGGTTGAGATGTTAAAAACACCTTAAAGCCAACATTGCCAAAGGGATTGGAGTGTATAAATAGCTGTTACAGATCTGGGAAGTTGGTGGTTAATAAAATACAGTGAGTTTCTTGCTCCTATGTCCTGTAGGCAGTATTTTCTCCTGTGCATATGAGGAGATGTGTCTGTGCATTTTATAGTACTTAAGTCTTCTTGCTGATGCTCTAACTTTATTATCAGTAGGGATTTTCATTTTTAGGTAGCTGTTGCTTTATAGGATAATGCCTGAAGTTTATCATGTTCGAAGCTTTGGAGTAGCTCTTATGAAAGGGTTGGGTCCTGTTTATTTGCAGTTGAGAAGCAGTGGATATGGCCAGCAGAGCCTGCTGCCACTTCCCTTAAGAACAGTACCTTTGCCTGATAATTTGTTAAGGCCCATTGTGTTTGCTTTTGGACTGTATGCAGCAAAAGCTGAAACCAAAGGATGGAAACTTGTATGTTGTTTTCTTTATATTGCTTCTTGCATCTGGAAAGAAGGAAGCTACAGCAGATCCATCCATATGTCACCTGTTTAGTTGTGCAGCCGTCAGAAAAAATGGTTCAGATCTTTGTTGTTAGCATTGCTGTTGTGATCTCTAAGCCATTCTCCCCTTTGAGGGCAACAGTAAGATCCACAATTCCTGATACTCCTGAAGTCCAAACAAAATACTGTACAAGCATATGACCCATCCTTCATGACTGTTTGTTCCCTACGTAGTGATTTTCTTCTTTAATATACGAGGAATTGGTGGATTTACAGTAGGTTTATGCATGAGATGCAAGAATCTTATTGTAGCATTCCCAGGACTTGAAGGTTAGAAATGGGAAGAAACAGAATGGCTTATGCAACCTTTATTTGTTATCTATTGTGTGTATGGTCAGAGAATGTAGACAAGCCCATGTGGTTTATTTTGTAAGATACATAACTGATGCGTGACAAAAGGTGTATGAAGGAGTATTTCCTTCCAAGACAGTAAATGGATACTGTTGCTGTCTCCTTAGGTTTCTTGGATTAAATCTGTTTGGGCAAGTCTGCATTCAAGCTAGCCAACCACAATTCCTTTGCACTCTGTAGAAGGACATAGATCATTTATGATCTGATCTATCTCAGCTTTAAGAATATGCCCATGCTAGGTGAGAATGTCATGGAGCTGAGCTGGAGAAGTCCTTGGTGCAGATGTTGGGAACATACTTTGAGGAGAACCAAGTCATTTCTGTGGATCCCAGTTTTAACTGGGCTCCAGTAAAGGTGCACTTTTGTCTCTTTTGAGAACTGTGTTTCTAATCTGACTGTGGAGTGAGTGCAGAGTAGTATCTCCAAATACAGACTTCCAAAATTGAGGTAAATCCTGTCCCTCAGGTGATATTGGGCAGGATTAACTGAAATGCCAGTCACTGACTTTGCCGCCTTTGTCTTGCTTTATTCTAGCTTTAATGCAAAGTAGCTTAGAATAGTTTTGTGTAGAACACGTATTTTGTTAGCAGAAAAACATATTGAAGAAAGATGTGATCCCCCCCCTTCCATTCTTTGCTGTAAATCACTGAAACTAGCCTCAGAGAGCTTTTCCATTACTATCTCCCTGCCAGTGCAGGAAGTGTGTCAGGCTTTGGTTATGTGTAACACATGTTCAACAAGAGCTGGGTTTAGAGAGTGACATAACGTTTTAAACTCTAAGCACTCATTTAAGCAATGTTTTTCAGTTTTGATTTTAAGGGACTTTTCAGTCAGTGAGTGAGGCTAGCTTGGAAGCACTAAATCATGACAAAACCTCTGCCTAAGCTCCTCCATGGTAGTTGAAGACTTTCTGCCCTGCCAGTCGGCTCCGGGATAATATATGGGGATAAATATTCCTGTTTTGGACTAGCCCTTGACTCGTTGCATGGGGCTGCCTGTAAGCAGCCTAGTTCATAGCAAATGCAAAGATGTCTTCCGTGTTGGGAGCTTTCCTTCCCGATGCACTGGACTGTGACTGCTATAAAGTTACAGACTGTATTGCACAAGCCACGAGATGGTGAAGGTAATTGACCTGTGGTCACAAAACACTTGGCTAGATGTGAGCTGGTGATGCAGCAGTGAAATTGAATGAACTGTTCATCTTTTCACTGTCACTGTGTGATGACTTGACCATATATTTCTCTGCATCATTGCTTAGTTACGTTCTCACATGGAGGTGCACTTCACGTTTTTGTGGGTGTACAGGAGTAGAAGCTGGGCAGGTGGAAGTGTCCTTTACCTGACCTGCCAATAGCATTTCCATAGGTCCCTTTGTACACAGGGATGAAGTCCAAGGGCCAAATCCAAGAACAGGCAGTGCTTTACGTTATCAAAGGTGTCAAACAGAGGGACTTAAAGAGCAGCAGAAGAGAAGTAAGAAAGTTTGACAGGGAAACATATTTTAACTATCTTGAAATTCTTATTTTGACCACAGGAGTTGCGCGTGTGTGCTCGTGGGAAATGGGCTTCCTTTCTTTGGAGCATTAAGCTGTTGATGAACAAAGGCACAAAGGACTGATTCTGGAGAATGAATGATGCTCTTGTCCATAAGCATGGTCATACTGGGACAGCCCTGTCAGTGACTGGAATTTAGCCCCTGCCATTGCCACGTTTTTCGAGGACTCCAGTTTATAGTAAATGCTGCATATTTCGTAAGAATTATAATAATTTTCATTTTAAGATATCCCAAGAGATGGAAAATCTGGGTCCCCTCCTTGCACCTCTCCCCAGTAAGTCCTTTTCTGCACCTCCCCCTTTCAAGGAAACAAACCCACAGAGTAGCCAGCCTCTGGGTTGAAAACTATTGATTTCATGCAAATAAGATAGGGGAAAAGCCAGATGCAGCCAGTTTTCTGTCTCCTTTGTGTGGAAATAATACTCCCTAAGTGTTCATCTAGTTAGAAAAGAGCAAAGACAGCAAACATTGCTAATTTTTCTTATATAGAGGTACCTAAATGCTTGAATATGGAGTAATTCACAGTGAAAGAAATCTCTGGAAACATTTATGATTGCCATCTATTAGGAATGGAAAACTAAGGAGAATGAGCAAATGACCTTCATATGTTCTCAAAAATATTTTCATCTCTTCTAATCGACTGCCATATTTCTCCTAGCTACAAAGTGCAAGAATTTTCTTTTTGTTGAGTAAAACCAGGTAAGAGGTGGCTTCCCCCCTGCCCCCTGTTAGTTACAGTTTTGTAAATTGAAGAACAGATCGGGCAGGAATGAACAAGCATGGTATTTAAAGGGAGTACATGGATTTGTGATTGCATGCAGTCCCTGCCAAGTTTTGATTTTCTGTGGATGTTTTTGCACTGAATGAAACATCTTTGTTCCCCTCTGTATGATTATTTTCTCATTATAAATATAAATTACCTATATCAAACTCAAAAGTTAAATTCTTAGTAATGGAGGCAGTATACTGTGACTTATTTTAGTTGGTAGAATTTATAACTCTGTTTTTGATCAGAGTGTTTTTCTGTCACTTAAGACTGATGATACGAATTTCACTGAACTAGTTTAATGGTTTCCTTGAAACTTTTCATCTTCTTTTCACGTATTGTTGTTTGCTAAACAAAATTCAGGAACAATAAAGGATAGAGTCAAGCTAATGTGCTCTCCGAAGTTTTTGAGCAGCCCATGGAGAACAGAGACATTGTGGTTTGAGATGTATGTGGAACCCTTGGCACTGAAGAAGGTTCTGTATTAAAAAATGTTGGACTTGTCTGAATAGATAATATCTGCAACCTTCTGTGCCAGAGAGCGTTGCTGAGTTGAGTCAATGACGACTTTCTGTCAGAGCCTAATGAGAGAATTGTCTTGAGGCACCAAGCCATACAAACTTGAAGAGACAAGCCAGCCGTGGTTGAACGAGTGGCCTTCAACAATGTGTTCCTTTGAGCTTCTAAGCCTTGCCTTGTAGTTGTGCAGCAAGGGCCCAGGAGATTCACCAACCCAGAGAACCCAGAGAGGCTGTTCTTTGTCACTGGACATTTGGGTCTGAGTGGAGAAGAACATCGTGGAAAAAACAAAGCAGAAAACCCCAGGGAAACACTGCGTGGTGGCTGCTTCCTCCTGCAGAGGAGTGCCTTTGTATTACTCTGGGGACTGTATTTCTTTTTTTTAAATACAATAATCTTCAGCTTCTTTTTAGAGATTTTCAAGACAGTGGTAAGTAAGCAAGTGATTTCTCAAGCCCTTTCATGCTTTCTCAAAATATATATGGTAGGTAGAGACGACAGTTTGTGATTTGTTTTTTCAGTTGTGTCGGGAAGGCATAGTTAAAAGGCAGTTGCAGTGTACTTTGCATGTTATTCCTGTCTTTAGAGTAGTGTAATACATGATCTGTTGTCAGAACATTTTTTGATAACTTAAGTACCTCTTGTGGTTTTTTTTAACCAAGTTAGGAGGCTGCCTTTGGCCAAGTGCTCTCTTAGGAGCTGAATGGGCTTGATGTGGTCTTTGGACGGTATATTTGATTTTTTGTGTACTCTTCTGAAATGATCCATGTGTCCATGGTGTCCCCTTTGAACTTTTAATATCCCAAAGGAATAAGACATGAAGCATTTCCCTGCAATTAATATGTTGCAGCTCTGAATGCCTCTAACATAGTTTTTCAAGCCATCTGGTCATAATCCTCAGATAAGTCCCTGTGCCTCAATCAGGCAGAGATATTTCTGTTCTTTCCCCTAGTCTTTCTGCTGTGGTATTCTTAATGATTCAAAAATAATCAACAAAGTCCATTTACCTGCTCGATTTATGTTTTATTGCATTTCCAGTAGGATTCTTAGCACATAAATCTTCTCCTAGTACAGTTGAAATAGCCATAAATGGCAGCTGAAATTCTCCTCAAAGTAGTGCAGCATTTGCAGTCAAGTAAGCATGGCTTCTCTTCCACAGTCCTGATAATTGAGCACTGAGAGGACAGAAGCACCTTAGCAGTAAAATGCTAGGAAAAACGTGCCCTTTTTCCTGTTATAAAAAATGTTTCATTTAGAGAAGAAACCTATGCACCTGTGAAAAACTGTCCTAAAGAAGCATACTCTTCTTTCTGCACAGATCTGTGTTAGTTCTGCAGCTTCTGTCAATGTCAGCTGGACAGAATTAGACCTCTGTGGGGGTTTTTTTCTGGCATGAATGGAAAGAACTTCTCTATCTGTTTTGTTTCAGGCATTTTTACACCATCATTGGAGTAAAGATAAATCTTGATGATCCTGCCATAGTGGCACTGTCCTTTGTTGACTGACTGATGAAAACAGCCATGAAAGAGGAAAAGGATGGAGTGGTAGGGCAGTTCAGGGGAAGGAATAGGTGAGCATGGTTTGACCCCCAAAAGGCATTTAAAGCAGAGAAGCATTGGTTATGTAAGTGTATAGGTTTTGCTATTAATTTGCAAAGTTAATAAATGAATCGAGTATATAAAAGTAATCCTATGGCTAAGTCTTTGCAGGAAGGCTGACTTCCCTTATATGGTTCTTTGTGGCAGCAGACAAGAGCCAGCTCTGACACAAAAGCTGTCTTTTCTACCTCAGCTATGACAACCTGTCCTTCAAGCTTTAGAGTCATGCCTTTTTAAATGAAATTCATGCAGTATTTGTATCTGACTTGGCTCATTCCCTGCTGCCTCTCTTCACACAGCACATTTGTACTTCTCTGCAAAGTGTAGGATATGACTGCTCAGTTGTCTGGGGATGTCCAGGAGATTGGGTTTTGCTATGCTGACCACAAGGAAGGACCAGGGTTGGGATTTGCCCTTCTGAATCTGCACTGACATTCCTTTGTGCTGGTTCTTAGCTTTCAGTGGGAAGAGGGGTACTTATCCTAAAGGTGCATCTCCTAGATATCCTGCTTTCCACTGACTGGTGCAGAGTGCCTAGGGGGACCAGCACAGATATAGATCTCCAGGTTTAGGTGAAATGGGTATTCTGCAGCTTACTGACTACCCTGCCTACAAAGTGGCAAAAATGGTGATTAAGGAGGGCATTTAATTATTTTCCATTTCTTGAAACAAAGGCATTAAAACAAAAAGAGAGCAAAGGAAAGTTTAGATATGTTAAGTACAACCAGAATATTCCCAGGTAGTCCTTTAAATGTGAAGTATCAGAGAGATATATTCCTGTAGGAGATAAAACCTGTCACTTGGCTGTTGAGTTTCAGTTCCATATTTCACACGATTTGAAAAGATACATATTTTTTAAACTCTACTCACTCTCTATGTTTTTGTACACGTACAACATGCACATTCTTGTCCCTGCAGCGTATCTTTCACCTGTTGCTGCTAACAAGTGTATGCTCACGAGGTAGACAGAGACATGCCAAATCTGAGTTCAGGGGCTGCAGAAGCAATGGGACTTAGTGTGTGTGTAATGTTTGTCTATACAGGAAAGTTATTTATGTTTATATCAAGGGACCAGTTAAGAGACTGCCTTCCTGCTGTAGGAAACATAAAACAGGACTGTGTGTAGCTGGAATAAAAGCAGTTCCCACCTTGGACAGCTTGTCCTCTCAGTAGATGGAGCAGACATGGTTTTGGGGAAAAGAGTAGTACAGCAGCAAGGTGTTCATGCTGTCGGGTTGAGCGTGTCATACCAGTACTGTGGCTTTATGCATAACAACTCTGTTCAGAATGTGCAAAGTGATTTGGAGTGTGTAGGAGGTTACCAAGGAGAGATTAACTCAGAGGAAAGAAAAAAAATTACAGAAAGGGTACATTTTAATATTGTCTAAACCAAAAAAGATTCCTTTTGCTCATTTTTATTGTGATTCAGGATAGAAGAATCTCTGCAGACTTGGGAAAACTGTTACGCAACAATTTGGTAACACAAACCTGCCTTCCCTTAAGTTGCGAGAAGCCAAACAATCTGACCTTCGTGGGTTTCAGGACTCAAATATTCAGGAGAAAATAAAAGAGAATAACTGGAAAATGGCTAGGAGAGACCTCAGGTGCTCTCCTCATGCATCTTTGTTATCAGGAGGCTTGTGCAGTGTCCAGGGATAAAGTTACTCTCTCCCTGGTTGATCTGAGCTGCTCCCTCTCTCTTGCCCAGGTTTTACTCGCCTTCCCTCTTGCAGTCACGCCCGAAGCTAGTCCTGGCAAAATGATCCAAGTTATGGAAAACTTTCCATTATAAAAGCTGTAAAGTGGACCTGGGCATCTTGACGGAACTGAACCCAGAAGCAATGACACCAGTGGCAGGATGGGTAGGAGGAGGCAGGCCTGGCTTGGCCTCAGCCAGCACAAGATGTGGGTTGTCAGCCAGGCTGTGCAGCATCGCTGGTAGGCAAGTGCCTCACCAGGCAGTACAAGAGGAAAACACATCAGCTGTTTTGTTCACAGTCGAAAAGCAAACCCTGAATTTAGAGTTTCATGTGCCCTCTCAGGTCCTTCTGAAGCAGTGTTCAGCAGTGCACAGATCTCTAAGACTCTGTGCATAGAGTGTGCTTGCAAGTCAACTCTGTACCACCCCGGGTAGGCTGCAGCTGCTCAGGATGAGCTGCGTGCACAAATTGTGCGGAGACATCAGCCAGGAGAGGGATTTTTGTAGCAGCATGCTGGCTGTTGTGTTAGGAGGCAGTGTGAACATGTGGTTGGAGAGACTTGCCAGAACTGCAGTACCCTGAATCGCAGCAGTCTTACCTTTTTAGCAGGACCTAAATCTCTTTCCCTGACCCCATACATTCAAGCAAAGGAGATGATGTTGCTGCTCGGATCTGGAGATTGCCTCAACAAAACAGCAGTTTCCCTGTCTTGGGTGGAGTAGTTGGGAGGGCATGAGAGAGCTCTGCACCTTCAGCCAAGGGTGACTGTGCTGGAGCTAACACAAGGTGGGATCCTGAAGTAGAGAAGTGATTGTTGAATGTAGCAGTGTGGGTTTGTTCTGCCAAGTTGCTGCTTGAGCAGAGGACAAAGGTAGGTGGTGGCATGCAGTCCTCACACCCTCTGAGCTGAGGCAGGACTTATGTTTAAGTTCTAAGGTACTCCCATTCTCAGGCTCCTAGAGAGCTGTTTCATCTAGAGGGAGAACTGCTGACAGGTGGGATGGATAGATGATGCTACTTGGTAAAAGAAGACAGAAATAAAGCTGTTCTGGTGTGTAACGAGACTTCATTCCTCCAGAGATTCAGTTAGCAAGCATAACATTTTTGTGGGGAAAAGATAACATTGTTCAACTTAGAGGCAAGGCAAAGTATTCCACTGGCTTTTGGTCATTGTATCTGTTTCTTACAGAAACCATCTTAGTGATGATTGTGACAGAAAGAGCCGTGTGTGACTCTTTCATCGTGGTCCTATACCTAAGTAATAATGATTTGCCCAGCTCTGGATGTGCTCTTCATTGCAGATCTCTAAGAGCTCTTTGGTTTTATTCCCACTGAACAATTTAAAAGGCTGAGGCACACAGAGGTGGCACATTTGAGCTGCAGGCATATGTGGTACCTGCCTCAATAGCTTTTATGTATCAGCAGCTGCCGTCTCCCCACTGCACCAGGCTGCCGCAGTCATGTCCCTGGCTCCCTTCCCTGCTTCCTCGCCTTACTGGTGCTCTTAATTTAATTTTGTAAGGTTTGCAGAGAGCTAAATTTGGGCCCAAGAGTGTTATTTTTAGAGTCTTGAAAATAGGCTAATGTACAAAAAAAGATTTTTCTCACAGTTTAATGAACCATTTTTGGATTTTGAGGGGGAGAGGAGGATGGCAGTAAGATGGAAGTGCTTTTCATGTCACTTCCTTAGTCATATAAGGAGCAAAGGGCCCATTTATGATACTGACGTCATCTCAGAGCTTCATGTGCATTGTCCCATACCATTCTTTCTCCTTGATCTGTTTCCAAAACTCCTTTTATCCACCCACTTTTCTTACCTGCTGCCGGCCCTTGTCCTTCAGTGGTGCCACAGATGTCTTCTCCTGTGCCCGCTGCCTGCATTTTCAGCCCCACACAGATTGCATTTCCCCGAATCATTTTTAAGGAGCCATTGATGGAGGTGGGTTTCAGGAACATGCCTACCATTCATTTCTTGGTTTCTGCCAGGATGGGTTTCTAGTGTCCGTGTTCCAGCTAGAGGCTCATTCAAAATCTAGTGCTGAGCAGACAGTGCACAGACTGGCACAACAGAGAAGTGTTTGTCCTGGGCTTTCTGACCATGTCTGTCTCGGCCTCTTTGGAAGGATGACTGTTATCCAGGGGTTATGTGCTTGCACCGACTTTGAAATCATCATGGAGTCAGTGCTTTGTTACCTGAGATAGGTATTGTGCTGAAGTCACTTGAGGGGTGGTGAAAATGAGTTTAGTCCTCAAGACTGTAGCAAAAGAAAAAAGAAATAATAAGAGGGGAGGCAAGGAGGCCGACCTTGAAGTACTGTGCTTCCAAGAAGCCAGCCGTCTGCTGCCCTGTGTTGAAGTGGGCATGGGTTTGGATTGCTGACCCTTTCCTCTGACCCTGGGGACATTTCAGAGAATTGTGAGTGAGCAGATGGATTTTATTAGACTTAGAAGAGGTAGTTTTTAAATTGAAAAGGCTTTCAACCTTGTCTTTACAGAATGGTGTTGACATGAAGGTCCGTGTCTTTCATACTGCTTGCCTATTCCCTCCTTCTCTCCCCTACTTGCAGGACAGGGTTTAAAACCCAGCTGAGCACTGCCCACCTCTGCCACCTCGGCAGATGTTTGTCATACCAAGTGCTTTCTACGTGTCTTACCTCATATTTATTTTGGCTTAAGATACAACCCAGTCCCCCAAATGTTTACTGCTGGATGAGCTCCCGCTGACATCTGCAGGAGAGCAGCGAGTCCAGCTGTTGACCGAAGTGATCCTGGCAGCAGCTGCTGCCCGTGTGGGGTACGGACCTTCTCAAAGAAGCTGTGATCGTGTTCTGAATGCAGAGTGTATTTTCACTAATGTCTTTCCAAGCTAAGAGACCAAAAAGATGACCACCACTTATGGGCTAATTAGCTAGAAGCCTCCATCTCATTTATCATAATCCAGATGTTATCCTGCTAATTTCAGGGCTGTTACTCAAGCGCAGAATTGGACACACAGGAGTTCAGAGTGGGTCTACATCAGAGGCTTTTGTCAGGGAGGCCCTCAGTCAGGGCTTTGATGGGGTGTGTGATCTTTGTCCAACACAGCTGTGCTGACAAGAAGTCCTCAACATCGATTTCTGCTCGTTATACCAGCAAAACCTTATTTTTACTGATATTGCTGATGTGGAGGAAGAGAAGCTTCCCGGCAAGTTGCTGCCAGTATGAGTTCTGTCAGTGGTGATCTTTCCTTATTCATCCGGTGGACCCCAGCCCGGGTGCTCTGGCAGCCTCCCTGGTAAGACCTGGTCTAAGTGGGTGCAGTTGTGAGGTTTCTGTTAGGAAGCCAGGACTGTACTTGCTTTTGTTATTAATTTTTTTCTAAGAGTCTTTTGAATGCATTTTTTAAAATGTACATCTTGTTTTCAAGAAGGCTTTGATCTTGTTAATCTTTTCATCTATGCATCAATCTGTTGTGTGAAAATGCTGGAATGTGCTCTTATTGTGGCAAGGGCTTTCTTTGGGTTTGTTTCCAATTTTTTTTACGTAGTTTAGGGAATTTTTCTTTCCTGTGGCTCTCCCTCTGGCTTGATCCTACATGAAAGTTGACCACAGACATGTCAGGTTCTCGAATGCCACTTTAGGCTATGTCTTTGAAATTTCTTTGCAGGGTTTTCCTGATACCAAATTGAAGCAATTCTTTCTCTTTCCTTGTGTTATGATAAAGAAAACATTTTGGGTGAGCCTGCACATTCAGCTGTGAGCAGCAGTGAGCTCCCTCTGCCTGTATTCACCAGGTGGGACACACGCCAACCTTGAACTCAAAATTTTGTGGTTGCTATAGCATGAGGCAGAGTCTGGACTAACTTACCTGCTCTCTGTCTGTATTAAGAGGTTGAACAAACTGTACTACTGTAGCTGTAGTCATTTGTCCAGTCTGAGGCATGGACAACATGATTAAATCCATCTGCATTTGGTCACATAGATTTAGCCTTAATCTTGATCATTTATATTTGCTTTTCTCTCCTAATTCTTATAGCTTTAGACTTCAGGTTATGCTTTCCTAGTTACAGCCATGCTTTCCTAAAATGTCCATCTGCTCATGATAGCAGCTGTTCTCATGAAAACCCTTGTGTAAATGCAATCATAGGTCTGAGAAGTCATGCCCTGTGGTGTAACATGAACCCAAAGGAAAGTGAAGAAGGGGTCATTTGGCAGCCAAAAACAAATAAGAAAATCAAAACTGTACCTCCTATATGTGCCTGTCAAAATAAGACCTTTGTAACTGAGTCAAGTCAGGACTTTTGCAGTTGTGGGACCCTCACTGAGCACAGTGGAGTAACCAAGGTGACCTTTTCAACTTTCCTCAGCGTAAACTAGAAATTGCTCTGCTGAATAGTTGATATCATCGTGGTAATCGCTGAGCACTTCAACTGGGAAAGGAACTGATTCCTTTGGCTCTGTACATAACTGAGAGAATTTGACTTGTGGTCATGGGCTAGGCAAGAGAAGGTTGGAGCAGGAAAGGACGCCTGGGAAGTGTGCTGCCAAAGCACAGAGCCTGGTGTTGACCTCTGAAGAGACCCTAGGCAGTACTTCAAGATCTTTGAATATTTGTTGTCCTTGATACTGTTGACCTGTAAGTGTAAACTTCTTGGTTTATGAAAGCATAATGAATTTCTCTTTGTACTTTTATCTTTTGCCTAGGTCCTGAGGGAGGCTAATAAATTGGCTGAAATGGAAGAGCCACCTTTGCTGCCTGGGGAAACCATTAAAGACATGGGTACGTGAAGAGGAAATTCCTTATTGTTTGCTGATAAACAGTAGAATATCCATAGAGCAAAATATCTTAGCGGTCACTGACCAACAACAGCAAATTGTAGATGTTTTGGGAACCACGATCCGGTTGTTTCATTAATCGAGCTATCGCACATTACTTGGGCCAAGGTAACTGTGTCTTCTTTTAGCACGTAGCAAGTACAAAGCAATTCAACGCTCTTACCATGAGTGATGGGGTGAGTTGTACAGCTCTGCGTTTGCTGCCTCCTGACAGGACATGGATCGAATGTTTCAGTTTGTCCTTGCCACGGGGTAACTTCTTAGGCTGACACAGCACAACTGTGTGTCAGATCTCTGTCATGGACTCTAGGAAAGGATACAGTGCTTTTGCAGAGAACTTACTGCGATGGGGGATGGGTTTTTTCTTTTTTCATCCAGAGGTTCTGACATGCATCAGATTTGCTGATGCTCTCCATTCTGAATGCTTGAGTAAGCCTCTTGATTAGTTTTCTGTGAAAGATTTTGCATTCACTTTTTTGACATGTTGCCTTCCTCTTAGGATGATATGGAAGAGTGCGACTTCAGTCCTAAACATAAAAAAACAAAAAATGAAAACTGAAAATACTTCACCAAAAAATGCACCCAACAACAACAATATAAAACCAAGCAAAAAACCCTCCAAACAACCTCAATGTTTAATCTTTTTCTCAACCTCTTTCCTAAGGACTCTGAACTCATACTCCAACCATATACTGCAGACTGATATCTAACTCAGTCCACAGACACAGTTAGCTCGGACAGTGAGGCAGTGTTTTGAAGGGTTCCTAGGGAACGTTTTAAGAGATCAGAGTTACCAGTGTTTCATCTGTTGGCAAATGGTGTGATGAGCCACGTGACTCTATCAGACTGAATGGCTTTTGGAGTAGCCCAGACAGCAGCTGCCTGTTCCAGCAAGAAGCTGAAGGCAGCAAAAAGGAAATTTTTGTTATTCATCAGCAATAATTGTTTCCTGTTAAAAGTGTGAAGAAAGGCAAATGTAATTCTCCTTGTATTTTACAGGGAAGGAAAGAAAAAATATTTTCAGCCAACTCAATAATCTAGGGTAAGATTGGCCTGTAAAAGACAGGAATTCCACAAGCAGGGGAATCAGTAAATCTGGTTTCCAGTTTCTTTCTCCCATATGTATTCTCTTATACATACCAAAGGCTGAGCTCATTAGGCTTTCCCATGGTGATAGCACTACTACAACCTCTCTATTATACCTGGCATTCGTTCTCACAAACAGTGAAGCACTTTAATGCCTTGGAGATCCCTGTTTATCAAGTAGAGACTGCTGAAATCATACCGCTGTGGCAGGGTTAAGGTCAGACAAGCTGTGTGTGTAGGTACATTTGTACATGCGCAGTGTAATTAAGTAAAATTGTTTCCTTAGGAAACCAGGCTAATAAAATGCAAATGTGAAAGGTGGTGTGGCTTACAAGCTGGCACGGCCAGTGTTTGAGATCGTGCCTGGGGTTCCTTACCTGGAAAACATTTTTCTAGCACCTTTCCTCTTTACCCAGAAATCCTGTTCCTTTTCAGATGTAAATGCACGCTTTTCTTATTAGTGGATTTTGCTGGGGTTTTTTTAAACATTTTGAAATTACATTTTGAATAATGGGAACTCCAGTGGAAAAACTAGGCAGGCTTCCCTCACCCTTGCTATGCTTCCTGAGTCTGCTTTCAAACCTCTGTCAAACTAGTATTTGAAAAGAAGTGATTAATAATCAGCCACTAATGAAACACTTGGTTTAATTAGAACTGGCTATAAGCATTTTGTGTTTAATTGTCCTTCAAACAAATGCATGTAAATTTATATAATTAAATAAATAATGGAATTACTAGCATGTTTTTATATATATATGTGTATATATATATATTTTATTTCTTTGTAACCAGATAATGTGTGCTACGTATTTTGCTCTGAATTAGTCACTTCTGATATTTTAAGGATCCTTCTCCACATCCAGATCTCGAGATTTAGTGAAGACTGTGCAGAAGCAGAGCTGATGTGAGGATGATTTAGTTATATGTTGCCAGTGCCCTGGAATAAGGCAGACTTCTTCTCTCTCTCCCTCTGGGCTAAAGCCCTAAATCTCACGGGATCAAGGTGGAAGAAGTTTAGATCCCCATCCTGATACCCCAGTAGCCTCACACCTCATGTTCACAGTGGCTGTCTCCTGGATGGGAGGCAAGCTGTCCTCCTGACATAGCCCTTGCAAAATGGGTCCCCTAGGGCTTGGAGGTGTGAGGTTATTAAGATGATCCAGGGAGTTCTTTCATGGATTTGGCAGCTCTGGTCAGTGGGTCTCCTCTGTGTTTTTGAGGGGTGTCATTACTTGTTGGTGATAGTGTAAACCATTGCCACGACACAGCCAGGCAACTGCTTCAGTGGCAGAAGACGTGATAGGAGGCAGAGGTGGGGAGGCAACAACTTAAATCTTGGCATTTTAATTGATATAAAACAGACGGGCAGTTAGGAGAGGTGTTTGCTGTGGAAAGCCAGCAGCACCTCCTGCCTTTTGCTGGAACAAGTGAGAAACATTTGAGGCCTTTTAAGAAGGGGACTGTTTTGAGTCACCATCACTCAGGCTCAAAAATAATTGAATTGTGTAGAGTAACTTGATCGCTGGCTTCAAACCTAAGATCACCAGCAGCTGGGTGTTACACAGATTCATGGCTCCTGCAAATCACTGTAGCTCTGCTGGCTTTTAGCATGAGGGCCTTCATCCCAGGACTGGCTCCACATGCAAGGGTGTACAGAAGGACCCAAGCATCCTAAAACCCGCCTGCACAAGAACTGCCTTCTCCTGCTCCTGGTGGCACAAACCATCTTGGACACAATCCTTAGCTTTTATGCAGATTGTTGTCAGCTTCAAATGTGTGCATCCAGGCAGGAGTGGTCTCCTCTTTTCATGCGTGATGTTCTCTGCTACTGGCAATAAGAGCAAACAGTTTGCACCAAAACTGTTTTGCCTGTTGACAGGCGTAGCAGTTTTGTGCAAATGTAGGATTTTGGGTGGTGGTACTATTTCAACCCACACTCTTAACCTTCTCCACAGAACTGAAACTTGCATGTTAGCTCTAGACTCTAGCCTAGAACCTCAGATTAAGCTTGTTTTAATTTCATGATCTGCAAGGTAGACCCCCCCAAATACTGTTGCTGGCATAATTTTTCTCCCATAAATTAACCATGAAATTAACTTCTTTTCCTTTTTTTTTTTTTTTTTTTTTAAGCTAAGGATGTTACTTACATCTGCCCCTTCACTGGAGCAATCAGAGGAACCCTTACTGTTACCAATTATAGACTGTATTTTAAAAGCATGGAACGGGTAAGCTTTTGAAATGATCTGCTTTTGTTACCTTTTCAGTCTTTAGACCTAGGTGTTTGAGAGTGTTTCTGTGTGAAATGTAGCTATATGTTTGGGAATATAGACACAAGGGAACAGGAGCTGGGGATTTTTCCCCCTCCCCTTTTTAAACTCACAAATTTCAACTGTCTACAGGACCCTCCTTTTGTCCTAGATGCGTCTTTAGGTGTAATCAACAGAGTGGAGAAAATTGGAGGTGCTTCCAGTCGCGGTGAGAATTCATATGGGCTGGAGATTGTATGCAAGGTAAACTTTTATCTGTGTTCTACAATAGGGGAAGGGGAACATATACTTTTAAAGGTTTTCTCTGTAGTACTGTAGGAAGTTCTGCAAAATGTTTCAGTTGTTACGACTTCACAGGTGTCAAAAAATATGATTTTAAAAGTAATTTTCAGTATTCTCCAGCTCCACTCATTTGAGAAGAAGTCCAAACCTTTTTTCAGGCTTTGTGCTGGGCAATGGCTTTTTTTCATCGTGGAAGTGTAGGCCTGCATCCTCAGTTCTCAGAGTTGCCCACCAGACTTATTCTAGGTAGACTCCAGTTACTGTGGAATGCTGTTAGGCCTTTCACTCATTTGCATTTCAAGAGCAAGAAAGGGGCACGTTTCCCCCCTAAATCATTAGCTCATGTCCACCTGTTGCTGTGCTTTGTGGTGAGGGACTGGTGAGTAGCCTTCAGTCCTCAGTCGGGGCTGTTCTTTCATTTCTTTCAAGGCAGTACATATTTCACATGTGCCTCTCAAGAGCCCTTGGAATAACTGGAAATACAAACTGCAGTAAAAATTAACAATTTGCCTCCTCATGTCTGCTTACTATAGACCCACAAAGTAGATAAAGCCACCATCTTGCCTCCTAAATCCGTATCTCTGGATGACACGGCCCCTCTGCTTCCCTCAGGGACCACGTAGGAAGAGCTGTATTCAGAACCTTGTGGGTCTTGGGCTGCTTAGAACTTGTCAGAGCCCCTCAAGGCTAAAAGGATGCCACTTGCTGGGTAAGAGCAGATGGAGGAATGAAAAGGAGTCCCAAACTGCTCTGGTCATTGCTGTGATTTTGAGGCACCAGGAAGCTAAAGCAGACTGCCAAGCTGTGGGTGTGCTGAGTCAAGACCAGTTACTGCAATCTGTACCAAATCATCCAGCTGCTCCCTTGTCCTGTGGCAGTCATAATCCACTCTGGCTAACATAGGGTGGGGTGCTTGTGCTGGCAAGCTAATTTGTTCCCTGTTTTGGTCTGGATTCCTAGTCCTCAGCCATTTTGTCTGTAAGCACACTTGGTCAGGTTTCGAGTGAACTGTATCATTTCCCTGGGTGGGAAACTCAGGCACAAACTATAGGATGGGTGTTTTGGCCCTTTATAGTATATTTATATATGTCAGCCTGCTTCACCAGGATATGCACAGCAGTTTAGTGCAATAACAGAGTGGTACAGATACATCTTATGCATCCTGGAAAGTTCTCTGTCTGAGACCAGTCATGTAATCCCTGTAAGGAAGCAGAGTCTTCAGCTGTTCATCTCATTCTGTGACTTGCTCTACCATCTTCGTGGACTTGAACTTGATAGCTCATTTCCTGTTGATGGGTTTTAGACTCTTTACTGCAAGCATTTTAGTTGCAAAAGCTTAGAGTGCTTTATTTACTTTCCAAATTTGGTTTTGTAGATGACTATGGAAAGGAGGTCCTGAAGGACCGCTTTTTGTGTGAACTGTGCTGCTGCGCAAAGTGGAGGAGTTCTGGGTTTCAAGACGTCCTCTTGAGTGCTCTGAGAGATGGAAGCTTTAAAGGCAGATGGCATTGGATGCTTTGCACCCAACTGGCTGTCCTTGGGCCCCCTACATGCCGTAGCTCTATGGAGGTACTTTGTTAGGCCATCCCCTCCAGTGGTCTTGTGGCACTGCTAAGTGTGAGAGCTCACTGAGAGCCAAGGAGGTCTGTCTCACAAAGTCCTGCCGGTCAGACGTAGCTTTTTCCTGAGCAGCGCTCTCCTCAAGACTTTCAGCAGGTGGAGAGCTTCATGTGAAGGCAAGATGCTGTGGTCAGGCACAGCTGTGCCCTCCCTCGGCTGCTCTGCTGTTACTGGAGGCTGCAGACGACCCCTGAACCAAGCCCAACGTTGCAATACAGCACTGTTCAAAGTACAGTATTAAATCAGTGCTAGAAAGAGCATTGTGATGTGACCCTGATTTGAATTCTAGCTTTTGGATTTTCCTTGGATTTTGGAGTGGTTCAGAAATTTGCAACTTGATTTCCCTCTTTTTTTCCCTAGGATATTCGAAACTTGCGGTTTGCTCATAAGCCTGAAGGGAGAACGAGACGATCCATATTTGAGAACCTAATGAAATATGCTTTTCCAGTTTCAAATAATCTGGTAAGTGTTTTCTCTTCAGCTTTTGCTAAAGTACACAAAGTAGCAGTAAACTGTTTTGTTCTGTCCCATCTACTTAATACAGCATTCGCATGGGGTGCATTTTCTTGAAGGAGGAGAAGTGCTGGTTTTCAAATCTGTTTTAAACTTAATTCTATAGGAGTTTAGATCATATAGGAAACAGGAAAAGTCTATTACTGTGCACTTCTTTCATGTATGGGGAATGACTTACTGATAAAGCCTTTTAAAAGAGGGAAAGTGCTTAAATCACAGTGACATCCATCAGAGGTTTACAGCTAATGGTGACTTCACTTCCCCAAATCTGGAATGCAGCCCCCCTGTTCTCTAATGTTATGACACTGCAATTGTTGTTTCAAATGCTGGTTGAAGGGATCTGGTTGTTAATCTGTAAGAGCATTCTTGCCTAAGTAGTTTTATCTTCTCTCTTTAATAACAAATTCCTTTTGTCCATGAAGTACTAGGTAATAGCCAAGCAAGATCAGGGATATATTTAAAGGATATTGTTGTACTAATTACCTGCTAAAGTGAGAGTGTTAATCTTTTTCATAAAGCCCTAAAAGAAAAGTGAGACAGTGGGGAAGAAGAAGGGTCAGTCATTAATTACTATCTGAGATATCAAACATCCTGTAAATGGGCTCTGAGTGGGCTCTTAATGGTAAATTTTCTTTCTTTCAGCCACTTTTTGCCTTTGAGTACAAAGAGGTTTTCCCAGAAAATGGATGGAAAGTGTATGACCCAACTTGGGAGTACAGAAGACAGGTGGGTATTGTGCCACATCCTTCCTCAGCCTCCAGCCTCTCCTCTTCAGGAGTGAGGGTCTGTGCAGTAATATAATTACAGGTCACATGGAGTGGAGAATGATCCTGCTGACGAATGCCATGCCGGCTGTGTTAGGATGTTGTTCTCCACGCTGCAGTGCTTGATGAGAGCAGTACAGCTTTAGAGATCGTGGCATCCACTGATGGACATCAGCTCAGGCTGCAGAGAGCTGACTTTAGGCTCTGGTAGAAGAAACTAATGCTCTGGCTTAGCGATCAGGTGCTGCTGGCAGTGAGGAATGGAGGGTGTGTGTTCCAGGTACAGGCCTCCCACTGTTGAGTTTCACACCTCAGTGCTTGCTTGTATTAGCTTTAATTCTTTCCAGGTTTTCCTGTCTTAAACATCAACTTGGGAGGAAAAAAATCAAGTGTAGAATGCCTTCACTATCTTAGGTGTGGTTCCTCAGCATAGGGATCAACCTAGAGAGTACTGTGATTTACCACAGCTTAGAACACAAAGCTGTAGTGTGTCCAGAGTAGACTGATCAAAGGTATTAATGATCATGAAGTGACAGGCTGTCAATTAGGAATACTGTGGTAAAAACTTGAGTAGTCCTCTTTGGGGTAAAAGATGGGAGAGTTTTGGTTTTTATAATGAAATCACTCCTGTCATAAAATCCTCAAGTATGATTTGAGCATGATTTGGTGGCACGTTTGCCCTGGACACAGTAAGCTTCTGTCTCCTCCAGATCTGCCAGAATAAAACCAATTTTCCATTGTAAAATTAAGAAACTTTAGGCCATTCAATCTAAATATTTATTCGGGTCTTTCTCGTCAAATCAAACTAAACCAGACCTCTGTCCTAGCCTAGTTGTTCATCTAATTCCTGGAATCCAAAACCTAAGGCTTTGTTTTTCTAGCTCTAGTCTTCTAAAATCTGGGCATGCCTTCTAAATTGGTTATCTAGGCCTGTCATTAACAGATGGGAGAGAGCGCTTCACTGTTGGGGGTGATTTGTTCTCTCCTAAAATAGCTGCCTAAGATTGCTGGCTTCTAGGCTGCTAATGGGAAGTGAGATGTGTCTTACTGTATCTTACTGTATGCTGCCTTCATTGCAAAAAAGTGTATGCTTTACAACAAGATGCCACAGTCTAAAATCCTGGTTGAGACAAACTCCAGTCATTTGTAATCACTTTGTGTCTAAGGTCAACTCAACTATAAGGCCAGAGAATGCAGCGACTATTGCTTTGTTTAGAATTTACCTCTTTCTTGGTAGTTATTTTATGGGAAAATCTGCTTGTAGAGAAGGATTTGCAGTCCAAGCTATTTGAGCAAGATGCTTCTTTATAGGGCTGATAATTTTGGAGTAATGACTAAAGAACACCTGTGCTATCAAAATAATCTCCACTGGAAAGCACAGCATTCACTCAGCCAAGCATCAGTTAAAACAGGTGAAGTACAAAAGACATTTTTACAGCATCTGGAAGGAAGAAAGGATGACCTTAGATAATTTCAATGTCGATTATTCCACTTTCTTAATCCTGGCATGTCAGTTTTTACTATAGAAGCTTTTCTGTCTGTATTAGCTTTATCCTGTGATTTTGTGCACCTTAAATTTGTCAGGAATTTGGTTACATAGTGAAAGGATACTTGTATTTGCATGCATGTGATTTGCAGCTCTTCATGGCCTTTCTGTGAAGAAAATGAGTGTAAAACATGACCCAGCTGAGGCATTGCTGCAGTGTGAACTTGTGCTGTGGCCTGCTTTTGTGTTGTTCGTGAGCGGGAAGGATAGACTTTGCCTGACTGCTTCTGTGTCAAGAAATCAAACTAATGTCCACATGCTGAAGCCCTCGGTCATTTCCTTACATTGGTAACTGCAAAAGTGAATCCAAACCAGGATTTTTTGCAGCCACAGCCTTTCTGAGTTTTACCCGTGATGGGCTGCGGTCGCTACCATTCCAGATCACACAATCCATCTGTTCCAGTTCCTTATCTCCAAAAGTGACCAACACCAGCTGCTGAAGAAGAGGCACACCATACTGCCGTAGATGTTTATGTTGTGATCTGGCCAGGAGGAGAATTTCATCCCTTTTGTTAGATTGATTTAGGTCCTGCAGCATGATGCTTTATGTTCCCTCCAAAACTTTTAGGTATTTCAGTCTGTTTATTTAATTCCAGCATTTGTAACTATGGATGTTCAATTTATCTGTGTGAATGTCGCAGCCTTTTTTCTTAATCCAACCAGGTTCTGCTAAAGCAATAACAAATACTTCAATAAATCAGGATTATGTCTTGAAATGGCAGCAGGGATTCGTTAACAGTGAAACAAAATTGGCATCATCAAATCAGATAATGGGATTACCTGTCTCTGACTCTATGAATTGTGATCAGAAATCGAAAAGCAGGACATATGCACTATCAGCAGGACCTTCTGGAATTGGTTTAAAAACTGTTAGAGAAGAGCTGGCCTAGGGCATCAGCAGCCCAGCAGTATGGCCAGGCATTAACTTGCTATATCATAGGCCCGATCAGTCTTTTCCCTGTGGGAGCAGGGACACAAGGAGAGGGGAGTGGAGCAAAAGTAAACTCCAACTACCAGGCATCCAGAAAAGACTTTTAGACCAGGATCCATGGTAAGGTCTATGTTCGCCCTGGTAGACATGGCACATTTCAGTGTGGTATGATTTATTTATTATAAGTTTTATTAAGATTAATAGAAATGTGTCGATATGATAGCACTTGTAGCAATTAGGAAAGATACTCAATAAACCCCTGATTTCCCTGTTAGCATTCTTGGGAAAGATGGAAATATGTAACTTATTAAGAATCTGTGATTGTGTAAAACTGTGGGGAGTAATAAACAACCTGTAGAGAACAAAAGGAACTCAGAGAGGTTTGAGATTTAGTTGGTAAATGGAATCACATGTGGCAAATGAAATTTAAAACTGAAATTACTCCCTGATTTTTATTACACACGGCCTGGCAGAATATAAAACAGAATTGCAAAGTGAATAAGGCTCACTTGAAACCAAAAGTCCTTAAGATGCCTTTGGAGTAACTTAAAGCTTTATTTTCCTTAATAAGGTGGGGAGCATTTGGAAAATATTACACGAGGTTGTGAAGTTGTGCGATGATTCTCTACAAAAGTCAGTCTTGTCTAATATCCTATGCTCTGGTCATCTCTACCGGGGAGCCACAGTGTAGGGCTGTGGTTGCTGCTTTCAGAGAAAACATGTAGAGACTAATAACTCAGAAGAACTGACCTGTTTTGAGGATAAAAGAAGTGCCCAGCATTAGTATACAAGCAGAGTGGGAAAGGTAGAGCATGGTAACATCATCCTACAGAGGATTGTTGGGTGTACCTTAGGGGAGTAAAGTGAGGATTGAACTGTTAAATGTCCCATGGTTTAACTGAGGTCCTGCTTATGCTGGGTATGTCTCTACTGCAGAACAGATCACAGCTCTCTGGTGCTGAGTGGACACAGCCCGGGCTCAGTAAATGGCAGAGGGACCAGCTTGGCTCTGCAGCTGTATCCTGTGTTGGTGTGGGGATGTGAGCTGTATCCTGTGTTGGTGTGGGGATGTGCCTCAGCCAGTGTGCTCAGCCTCTTGGTATCTCATGGCTCAAACCAAGTTTGAGAGGGGCACTGCTGGTGTAACTCAGGACCCTCTTTGCCTTGCCTGCTGCAGATCAAGGTGCACCTACATATCTAAGCTCAGATCTGCTCGATCCCATAGAGAGGTGTGACTGCATGTAACTACAGCAAGGAAATTCTTTTTTTCCTGTCAGTGAAGGATCCTCATGTGCTTAACCTTAACCATGTGCTTTGCAAGGTGCTGGTGTCAGTGCTGTGCTGGTGTGGCTTCAACAGTTTTCCCTGCAAAGAAAGAAACTCCATCTTCTACAACATCAAGTGTAAATCAAGTGATAACCAAGCCCAAGTCATTACAGTAAGGCATGAATGACTATCTAGAGGGAAACCAAATCTAGGCTGTGTTTGGAGAGGACACAAAGGCTGTGTCTCTATGGTTAGATGATACACTTGTGAGGACTGTTCCCAAGCACAGGGGCAGGTTCCAGGCACAGCTACAGACCAGGTTGTTACCATCCCTCTTTTGAGTGAGTGTGTTCTAGCATCTTTAGCCATGCACAAAGGTACTATGATGCAAGTCGAGGATCACCAGTGGGCAGCTTGGACAAACTGTCCTGTTTGGAGGATAAATGAGTTTAATAGTATGGATGTGAGGTGTGTTGGTTCAGCTGGGCACAGTGAGAACAGTCATGGCTACATTTAATTTATGACTGTAGATGGACCTTTGCTGCCTTCCTCAGTTTGTCCTCTGGCAGCCACCAGAGATATGAATTCCCCTAGAATCAGGGGCTGCTAGCAGCATTAATTTACCTGAAGAAGACAGACCTGTGCAGAAGTCTCTGGTCACTATTGTGGACGTGCCATGTGTCTTGGCAGCTTCGGGATGATCACAACCTGCTGTTAGTGAGGCATGCCTGAGTTCCTGCAGGTGCACAGGCAGGCAGCTCCCAGAGCGACTCCTTAGCCTGCAGAGGCTTATTGAGTTACATCTGTAACAGTTTGATTTGATAGTAGGCTTTTGGGTGCTTACAACTTACCAGGAAGCAGTGAAATGCATCTTAGACGAGGAAATACCAGTGTGCTTTATATCACGTTTAGCTTTTTCTATTGATTCCAGCTGGAGAAAGGGCAAATCTGAAGGAGCACGAATAAATGCAGAAGCTACACTGCATGATGGCAAACGTCCAGGGAAGATGCAAATTCAGCTTCTCTTGTAGCCCACTTGGCATATTTCTGTTTGCTTCCAGTCCTTAGAGAAAGTCACGATCCAAATCCAGAGCGTTCTGGGTGGTGCTGTGATTCAAGGCTCCTGGGCCAGGGGAAAGCAAACATTCCTCATCAGTCAAAGGAAATTTGAATGCTGGCACACACCATCTTTTCTTTCTTTGGGGGCTTGTCATGGATTTTTCTGGTCTGGGCTATTGCAGAGAAAAGATTTCCTTCAAATTTGTCAGTGTGGCAGCTGAAAGACTTAGAGCTTTGGAGAGCTTTAGAGCTCAGTTCTGGCCCAAGTAGTGTGTGTTGAAGCCACACTGCCCAGCACTCTGAAGAGGGTGCTTTTCAGTGCCTACTCCTTGGTCTTCTTCATGAGCATTAGTAGAGTTGCTGGGTAGAATGAAAAGGAGCCTTTCTTCCATGTAGCTGCTTATTAGCTCTCATTTTTCTTGCCAAGACTGTGCTGACAGAGTAGTTTTCATTCAGATTTGGGGGAGGTGAAATTTTCAGGAATTGCTTATGGATCCATTGCATGTATTTACTAGAAAAGGACTGAGAACTAATTTGCCATTAGTCCACTTCCAGGTAGTAAACAGCTTGGTCACTGGCAAGAGTCTTGCTATTCCCTGGCTGGCAGCAGAGCTGGTGGACCCAGCAGATTCCATCCTTGCTGGGTACAGCAGGTAGACCTCTGAGCATCAGTAAGCTTGAACTGTGGATACACACTGCTTGATGTCTGTTTCTGCCAATTCTTCGGCTTCAGACAGTGCCAAAAATAGCTTTCCTTCAGGCCTTTGGGGTACTCGTGATCCTTGTAGTAACATTTCCTTCCCAGGGAGGGCCAAAAGACAGCGGTGGTTCACAAGCTGGGTGTGTGACTGATACTAGACAGAAGGTCTGGCCTCCCCTCAGATTTCTAACCATGACCTCTTTTGACAGCGTGACTCACCACTGGGATGGGGAACTGGCTGCAGTCTGTGTGGGTCAGCCGTAATTATCACAGCTCGTCTGACTCGTGTTAGATTTGTCGTTTATTTCCTGTGGGAGCCGCGACAGTGGTAATCAGTGTCCCATCACCCTCCCTTAAAATGAAGTAGTGTTTATTAGAACAGAAGTGTGTATTGTGCTCAGAGCTGATGTTCCCCCAAAACACACTCTGTGCTTCACAGCCTGGCCGTGTTTGCTGCAGCAGATGTGTCTTCCCCACAGAGATGCTTTGTGTTGGAGCTCACCCCTGCTGCAGCAGGGGTCTGTTTAAATCTGTCCTTGCAGGCAGCTGCACCAGCCCCTCCCTGTTGGTCTGTTCTCTCCCAGCATCAGCCAAACCACGTCTGCAGGTTGTCAGGGTCGTCCCCATTGTGCTTCAGGTGTTACTTGGAGATTGTTTTCTGGGAAGCTGAGTGGCTTCCCCATCACGGCATGCTGAGCTCTACAATGTGTGTGTGGAGATTCCCTGCTCTCCCAGCCCAAGTTCTTAGTACAGCCAGAGAGCTTAGTGTGACAGAAACACAGGAGTTGCACATCACGTACAGTCATGCAACCAGAGACATTGTTAAGTTAAGTTAATTGTTAAGTTTTTGGTGTTTTTAGAGGTTTGCACAGTTGTGCCACAAGCACTGAACTAAGCCCAAATCAGTCTGATTTTTTGGAGGTGTTTTACTGCCTGTTCTCCCTTCTTCCCCTCCCCTCCATCCTGTGGTAACTCCACTCTGTATCCCTAGTTTCCAACCACCACATTTGAACTAAGTGTCATGAGAGGACTCAGTTGGTCATCCATTCTGTCCTGCTCCTGGCTCTCCTGTAAGCCCATGATGAGACTAGGAGGTATCTTAAAGATGGGCTCAGGGGGACCACCAGTGTTGCTACATCTGTAGCCTCCACAATTCCTTTGCCGTAGGTGACCCTGCCTGAAGCCCAGTTTCCCTGCTCTTCAGTGACCTGAGCTAAACATCCACCTCTCTGGGGAGAGACATGACATGCAAGTTACCAAGATAACGCATTCCCAGGTGCCAGCTCTAAATGTCCTTCATGAAGAAAAGTTGCCTTGAATTTCAGGTCTGGGGATTTGTCTTTGCTGAGGTCTCAGAGCAACTCATTTGCTAACCTGAAGTTTCCTCTTTAGGGAATTCCCAATGAAAGCTGGAGGCTGACCAAGATTAATGAGCGCTACGAGCTGTGTGACACATACCCTGCCATTCTAGCTGTGCCTGTAAACATTCCCGACGAGGAATTAAAGAGAGTGGCTTCCTTCAGATCAAGAGGACGCATACCAGTGAGTGGGACAGAAGAAGCCGCTTTGTTGTGGTTTTCTTACACATACCTTTGGGCAATAAGTAATGCCAAGATCAGGCTGAGTGGATTCCAGGGAGCAAATAAATGGTCAGTGCATAATAAAAGTGACAACAACGTGTTTGAGGACATACAAAACAACAGTATCTGCTGAAACTGCTGTTGTGAAAGAGATGTAGACTAAACCAAAACTAGAAGATAAGATAATTTAGCATAACTCAGACCAAATCTCAGTTCAGTTCCTGGGAAACAAAAAGCAGTCCTGTTGGGCTGTTCACAATCGTCTGGCCTACTCTGACTTTCAGGATAGAGGAACACATAGTGATACTCTTGATGAGAGTGCTTATTAAATGAAATAAGATAAAATATATTGTTATGATGATTATTTCAGAGGTAACTGAAAAGGTACTAGTTTACTTCTCAAGTCTATAAAAAATTCAGTCTGTTCCTAAAGTGCTTAACTTTTACGTGGTGTAACATAAAGTAAGACATAGCCCACATACTGACTCACACAACAGCCAGAAAAACAGTCTGCATCGTATTTAAAAGTCAGACTTAAACAATTTGATCACCTTTTGTTTGTTCAAACTTTGGGAATGCTGCCAGAATGAGTAAGGACAGAAGAGTTCTTTCATTCAGTTGTGTTTTAGTAGAATCCAGCCTTCTGGAACCTGCTGATATAGGATCCCAGAGCAAGCCATTACAGGTAAATCACTTCACTGGTTTAACAAATGCCATTTTTCCCTAATTTATTTCCCATTTGTTTCCGAAGGTCTTGTCATGGATTCACCCAGAAAGTCAAGCAACAATCACTCGCTGTAGCCAGCCCATGGTGGGAGTGAGTGGCAAGAGGAGCAAGGAGGACGAAAAGTACCTTCAAGCCATCATGGATTCTAATGCCCAGTCCCATAAAATCTTCATATTTGATGCAAGGCCTAGTGTGAATGCTGTAGCCAATAAGGTCAGGTACTTTCTCCTCTGGCTAAAACTGGTAATGTAATAGTTTAGAGCACATGTCCCACCACCATTTCATGTTATTCTTAAGGATCGCAAAAGGGTTTTCCACTGCAAAGGAAGTCTGCATGCAATGATCTGATTCTCTAGACAGACTTTTATACCTGCACTGGTATCTGTAAGATATCAGTGTGACTACTAACAATCTATTATATTAATTTACAATGAGAAATGAGATTGGAAGGGGAAAAAAAAATTGAAGTAGTACTGAGGTCAGACTCTAGAACCCTGGATCTTGTGTATCACCATTTTTCAATTCACATGGTTAAAAGACTGCTTCCTCCAACAGCACCAGAACTTTGTCCATGTTAACTGTGATGGAAGCAGGAGATACTCAGCACTTCTGAAAATCAGGCATCAAGATTTTTAATTTCAAAATATAACTGGGGATTGCTAATGTCAAGGAGTGGTGCTGTGTTCTTTCTGCTGTTACATAATCACAGAATGGTTTGAGTTGGAAGAGACCTTTCAAGGTCATCTAGTCCAACCCTCCTGTACCATGAGCAGGGACATCTTCTGCTAGATCAGGTTGCTCAGAGCCCTGTCCAACCTGACCTTGAATGTTTCCAAGAATGAGGTATCTACCACTGTTCTGCAAAACCTGTTCCAGTGTTTTACCACCCTTATTGTGAAAAATTTCTTCTTTATATCTAGTCTGAGTCTACCCTCTCTTACTTTCAAACCATTACCCCTTTTCCTGTCACAACAGGCCCTATTAAAACATCTGTCCCCATCTTTCTTATAAGCCTCCTTTAAGTACTGGAAGGCTGCTAAAAGGTCTCTCCAGGGCCTTCCCTTCTCAGCCTTTCCTCACAGGAGAAGTGCTCCAGACCTCTGATCACCTTTGTGGATTTGATCCAACAGTTCCATGTTTTTCCTCTGCTGGGACCCCAGAGCTGGATGCAGCACTGCAGGTGGGGTCTCACAAGGGCAGAGCAGAGGGGCAGAATCCCCTCCCTGCCCTGCTGCCCACGCTGCTTTGGATGCAGCCCAGGACACGTTTGGCTTTCTGGGCTGTGAGTGCACATGGCTGGGTCATGTCCAGCCTCTCATCCACCAGCACCCCCAAGTCCTTCTGGGTGGGGCTGCTCTGATCTTTTCATCCCCAGCCTGTGCTGATACCAGGGGTTGCCCCAACCCAGGTGCAGCACCTGGCACCTGGTCTTGTTAAGATCTCATGAGGTTCCCATGGACCCACTTCCCGAGCTTGTCCAGGTCCTTCTGGATGGCATCCCATCCTTCAGGAGTGTCAGCTGTACCACTCAGCTTGGTCTCACCTGCACACCTGATGAGGGTGCACTTGATCCTTCTGTCTGTGTCACTGATGAAGATATTAAATAGCACTTGCCCCAATATGGACTCCTCAGGGACACCACTTGCCAATGACTGGACATTGGCCACTACCCTCTGGCTGTGACTATCCAACTTCTCATCCATCAAACTGTCTGCCCATCATCTCCAGTCTAGAGAGAAGGATGTTGTGGGGGACTGTGTCAAAGGCTTTATAGAAGTCCAGGTAGATGACATCCATAGCCCTTCCCTTGTCCACTGCTGTAGTCACTCCATCATAGAAGGCCACTGGGCTGGTCAGGCAGGACTTGCCCTTGGTGAAGCCGTGCTGGCTATCCTGAATCACCTCCCTGTCCTCCATGTGCCCTAGCACATCTTCTAGAAGGATCTGTTCCATGATCCTCCCAGGAACAGAGGTGAGGCTGACAGGTCAGTAGTTCCCAGGGTCCATCATTCTACCCTTCTAAAAATTGTGTTTCATGCCATCACTTTAAGCTTTGTTTTAATGGTGGAGCTGTTTTGTTGCAGTAAAGATCTTTCTTTTTCTTT
>VZTE01005755.1:324536-358955 GCA_013397775.1 Eulacestoma nigropectus
TTTTTTTTTTTTTTTTTTTTGAATCTGCCTTTCCCACCACTTAGGAAAGGCAATTAGTGTGTGGGTTATCCTCCTCTGTAATAGTATGGTAAATTTTTAAATGATAGATTAGCGATTGTAATGAGTTAACAGCTTGAATGGGGATAAATGCTAATTACAGAGGAAAAGAAGGCTTGCAATGTGATAGTCTTTGGTAAAAATTATAGCATTCATTAGCTGTTGCAGAAGAGAGACACAAATTGTGTGCCTGTACATGTTTGCTCCCAATTGTAAGATAAAGCCAATGTTTCTTGCCTGCTTTAGATAGCTCAGTCACTGTGGTATTTTGTCAGCTGCTGTTTGCTCAGGACAAATGACTGGAATAAAGTACGAAATATGTTTTTTGCTTAATGATTTGTATGTGAATTTTGTTCTTCAGGCTAAAGGAGGGGGCTATGAGAGCGAGGATGCCTATCAGAATGCAGAATTAGTGTTCCTGGACATTCACAATATTCATGTTATGAGAGAGTCGCTGAGAAAACTGAAAGAAATTGTGTATCCCAATATCGAGGAGACTCATTGGCTTTCTAATTTAGAGTCAACTCACTGGCTAGAGCATATCAAGGTATGCATGTCTGCATCCCCCTGCATGTGGCTGAGCAACCACAAGTCCTTACCAGTCTGCTCACTGGGAAAGATATCCAGAGCTAACTCCGTGATTTTCAATTCCTTGTAAACTTAAAGACTTACAATTTGTTTTCCATTTATAAGCAACTAAAACCATAGTTTCTTGGAGTGAGGAATCTTAAGGAGATGAGGAGAGGGACAAGAGAAGGGGCTGAAATACTGAAAGGTGGTGTTTTGAAAGTGAAGGATGTTCCTGGGTGATGTGTAACTGTGAAAGCTCTGCTTAGAGCTCAGGAGTCACAGAGTTTCCAAGCTCTTGACTCAGCTCCTTGACATCCTGGCATTATTGCCTGGTCAATACAAGCAAATGCTGGGAGTTCGTGCCCTGTCAGCCTTTCAGGAAACCACAGTCAGAATAAGGACGCCAAAGGTTGGCTTCTCCAGATGTTGGTTTTCAAATTAAGTTCTTTCTGTTGTAAAAATGTCCAGCTTACATTGTTGCTCTCCTGAGGCAGACGGGGCAGATCTGCTCCTGGGGCAGCTGCAAGGTGATGGCCATTCCTATCAGACACAAAATGCTCCAGCATTTAAATCCTGACTTGTCCAAGGTCTGAGCTTTACGCAAGGGCTCTTCTAGAGTTGTGCCTACACTACAGTTTAGATGTGTCGTCATCTTGCTGGAACAGAAAATGCGTTCACCAGCTTGCTGTCCTAGTTATAAAGTAGTTGGAACTGATTTACCATTCTCCTTGAGGCAAACAGAGCCCTTGGTTTGTCCTGGGCTGTCACTAGCCATTTTTCACTTATAGTTTCTATTCCAAAGAGATTTTGTAGTTCGTTTTTTTTCCTTGTCCTAGCTTATTCTTGCTGGAGCTCTTCGGATTGCTGACAAAGTGGAGTCGGGGAAGACATCTGTGGTTGTGCATTGCAGTGATGGCTGGGACCGCACAGCCCAGCTCACCTCTCTCTCCCTGCTCATGTTGGATGGCTACTACCGAACTATCAGGGGCTTTGAAGTGCTAGTGGAGAAGGAGTGGCTGAGCTTCGGCCACAGATTTCAGCTGGTGAGTCACTAGTCCATGGAAGGCACTGAACAGAAAGTTATTGTCCCTCTTGAAGGATTTCAGAGGAGTTTAGCCTTTCCTGTGAGAAGTTTCCCGGCTGAACTCACAGAAGAGAGATGAATGCTGATGTTGTTGTTTTCTGCCTATAATTCCATTTATCTCTTAACCTGCTTGGGACTGTATTGGTTAGATACAAGGAACAGGTGGTATTAAATCTCTCTGGTGTCTGACTGATAATGTCATGTTCCCATGCTTAGGCTTAGACTAGCAGTGTGCTTTGGGTTCAGTGCTGGCATGTCTGCTGGGAGTTGGCAGAGACCACTGGGGTATTTTTTGTCTTTCTTTCCAGTTCAGTCCATTTTCTCAGACTGCTTGGGAACCGTCATCTAAGAAATGGTTTGGTATTGAAGAGGTTGGGGAATTTGTATATAGCCTTGACCTCACATTTTCTTCAGGCACACTTTATTTTTGGAGACGCTTCTAATTATTTAGGTGAAAGAGCAGCAGTTTGAGCCTGGACCAAGAGTAGCTTGTGGTTGTGTCCTTGCAGTTGGCAGAGAGGCAGCTTTGTGGGCTTGTGACACAGCAATTTGTTATGGTTTGCACTGATGGGAATTGAGAGGGCCTTTCAGTAGTATCCTTTCAGCCTTTGTTCCTATTGTGTTTTGCTCGTAGCTGTTCTCTAGTGGTTGTTTAATTTTGCAAGGGCTAGAACAAGGTCTGTGTACAGCACTTGCAGCGTGGGTTGCACTGTCAAATGCTTTGAGGAAGGTGGGGAAACTGAGGCACTGAAACAACTGAGGTTCTGCTGCAGCAAAACTTGTTATCTGGTGTTTGAACAATGAGTGTTTTATCTTCTTCACTGTCTAGACAAGGAAGATATTGACAGTGATTTCGTTTGGTGAGGGGAGAACAGTATTAGGGATCTCTGTTATTAACGTGTTCTTGTTCTGTCTTTGTACCGTACTTGGGGCTCCCAGTAATATATAACCATTAATGCACTCTGCTAGTTCTGAGGAGTCGTGCCTCACATGTGTTGGCCACACAGCATGGTCAGGATTGGAGGCCTGCTTCAGGGAATACTGTCATTATTGCCTTTCTGGAGGTGGCAGGAGATGGGCTGGGCTGGTGTTTGTACAGCTCTTGGAAGCCGCGAGGTGTTGCGTGACGGTTATCGCCGCATGCCGTGCCTGTAGGTAGTGTTTGCATCTAGCACGCTCTACTACTGAAGTAGCCAGGACAGCAGCTGCAACTGAAGCAAAAAGTATTCTCATTTTTTTTCCTTCTGAACTTTAGCTATTAACTGAAATCAGTGCCAGCATAGCATCTGGAGCCTCTACTCAAACAACTCTTGTTTTAACTTAGCATGAAAATATCCCCATAAAGAATTTTCACTTCAAAGACAAAGAGAGTAGCTGTCCTTTACTCCTTTACCCACTGATACGGACAAAGCAGTATCAAGACTCATTAGAAGTTTTTAAAGCTGTTGATATAGGTTTAGTTGACTGAGAGCAGACCCCAGCAGTTTCCCCATGAAGCCCTGTGTGACTCGTGTTCTTTGTCCTGCTGTTTCAGAGGGTTGGCCATGGGGACAAGAATCACGCGGATGCCGATCGCTCTCCCGTCTTCCTGCAGTTCATTGACTGTGTCTGGCAAATGACAAGACAGGTAAACTGCTGGGTGGCACCCGTGTCCACAGAGCCAGTGCACCGAGACACGGCACAGTGTCTGGACACAGGAATGATTTCCAAGCTGACCTGTGCAGGCTCTCCTTCCTGGGCTTGTACTCTTGCTTTGATTTCGGCAGCAGGCTTTTGGGGAGCCTGTTTAGCAAAGAGCCTGAAGGCACTTGCTAATGTCAGTCCCTAGCACGGTGGGTGCAACAGATCCCTGTTGCCTCTGTTCAAGCTGATCCCGTAACCAAACTGCAGCAAGACAGGCTCCATTTAAACTCCTTCTGAAGGCAGATGTACTGCTCCCAATTCATAACATGATGTACAGAGCTGAGTGCCTCACTTCAGACCAAGCAGGGCAGAGGTACAGTCCATGAGAGATCCCCTATGTCTGGGAGGTTTTTCCCCAGGCACATGGAACCTGGAGGGTTTTTGGTATCTTCTGTGACACAAAAGTCAGCTGTGGTCAGGCAGTTCACTCGAAAAAAGCTAGGCTCATCATGGATTAGAGCAGGAGAAATGGAAGAGAAGGATGGCACTACATATGAAGCTGTACCACATCCATGCAGAGAAAACAGGAGGCTTTGCCATCATCAGAAGTCACTTTCACTGTGGTCTCCTTGGATTGCTCTTACAGCTGGGCATGCTGACCTGCAGCCGGTGAGGTCAGGATGTCACAACTGGGGCAGCCTGGGAAGAGAAGAGTGGTTTTTAGGGAGGAAGGCCTCCTGTTCTCCTCTCCGTCACCCCTGCATGTCTTTGCAGTTCACTGCATGTATTCTTATTGACCCTTTGTGGAGCTTCAGTTGTCCCTGTCTCAGGCCAGGTTGTTTCTGCGCAGAACTCAGCAACAAACATGGCCCATGCCCATACACCTTTTCCTCCTGCTGACTTCTGTCACAAAGTGCCTCCCTGCTGTTCCCTCTGGGCAGTGCTGTGTTAGGCACCCAGGTTATTTCCATTTGGCCTTGGGAAATTTCCACTTTTTGAATGTATTTATTTCACGTGAGGCTTTTGTTCACAGTCTGGCTGCATGGCTTGTCATGAGGGGCAGGCACAGCAGAGGAAGCTTCAATTTGAAGCAGCACCGAGTGTATATAAACACAGTGCTCTAACCCTGCCGACCTCTGGCTTTTGCTCAAAATTCCTCTCTGCACATGCAAAGCAGCTTTCCAAGAGGGAAACTCTTGGTCCTGGAAGGAGCAAATATCACCCTGAATATCCAGCCAGGCAGGGAACAGGGACAGATCCTGTTCTAGAAATCAAGAGGCCAACTCCTTACCAAGACCACAGCACGGGAGAAAGTTTATTTTCCTGTTTCAAAATCCCAACCTAATTTTCTGTTTCTGTCTAAAGTTTCCTACAGCGTTTGAGTTCAATGAGTACTTCCTGATCACCATCCTGGATCACCTGTACAGCTGTTTGTTTGGGACCTTCCTCTGCAGCAGTGAGCAGCAGAGAGTGAAGGAGGTAAGACAGCTTCTCTCCAAGGTAAAACCTGTTCCTGATTGCTTTAGCTGGCCAGATACTGCTACAGAAGCTGGTTCCTCACTCAAAGGTAGATGTGGGCCTGGGAAATGCCAAGCCCCTCTTCTCAACAGCTGGGACTTGGGGGATTTTCCTCTTTGCACAAACTGCTGTCTGTTGCAGACTTCGTGTTTCAGAGCAACACCATCTCCCTTCTGGACACTCTGTCTACTTCCAGTTAGTCACTAGTGGTTGAATAGCTCCTGGTGTCTCCCAGGTAGTGGAAACACAGTCTTGCTTTGAACTTCAGTGTACTGTAACCTTCTCTGTGGGAACTGGTACTCTTTTCTTGTCCCTTTTCTTTGAAGTGGTCCCTTTAGGGTGCTTTTAACTACCTAGTGTGTGCTGTCATTCTGCACACACAGGTTACAGCAAGTAACTGGTCTTTATGTGTGTTCTTGCTGCACTTGCATCTTCCCGGGACAGGATAACTCTCCTGCTATTAGAAAGGGATGTGCCTCTCTGTCCTGCCACAAGCCAGCTCTGCCCTGCAGTCTGGCTGAGGTTTGTTTGCCCAGGGAGGAGCGTAGAGATGTGTACATTCAGCCCCAGTCTGGAATTAGAAGGAAAACAGTGGCACTCCTCCTGTCTCACCTACCTGAAGGTGAAGCATTCTGTCACCAAAGGCTGCAGCTGAACAGCACAGAGGTACACAAGGGCAGTGGTGTGCAGACCTGATGTGATTACATTTGATAGCACATCAGTTAAAAATAATCATAAAAACTAGCTGTAAAATAAGAGTGGTAGCATTTTACTATAGTGAAATCAGCGTCCCTGTTTCTCTGGAGTCCACAGTGATTGAATAATTGTCATTTCCAGGGAAGAAAATCTGCATGCTGTTTGCACGTGGATTTGGGGTTTTTTTTAAAAGGCCTCAGCCTAATGAAGTACTTAATCTAGAAAATACTTCAGCACTGGTTTCGGTGGGAGTATTCACAGGCCTAATTATTCCACTAGATCAGGGCCCAAGTCAGATGTTTTCTTTTCCTCCTTTGCCATGAAATACTCCAGCAAGTCCTCCAGGAGCACTTTAGAGAAGTGAAATTTAACTAAAGCATTGAGAGTTCACATGCCAGTGTCCCCTCACTGTACCAGTGGTGATGCCTGGTCTGTGCTGGCAGCTGGGGGGGGTCAGAGGGGTTGTTCTGTGCCAGGGTGCATTTGTCTGCCTGCATCCATGTGCTTTCAGTACAAGAACCACATCAAAAGAACAGTTTTGGGGTTTTTTTTTCAGCTACAAAAAAGCAACCGGTTCCATATTAAATGACAGGCATATGTCTATGCTGCTGTAGTTTGTAGCTAGCTGGGATTCGTATGGCAAATAAAGCCTCCTCCACCCCCTTCCCTTACAGAGCCTTCCAAAAAAGACTGTATCACTTTGGTCTTACATCAACAGCCAACTGGAAGACTTTACTAACCCTTTGTACGTGAGCTACTCCAACCACGTCCTGTATCCCGTGGCCAGCATGCGCCACCTCGAGCTGTGGGTCGGCTACTACATCCGCTGGAATCCCAGGATGAAGCCTCAGGTACGGCTCTTCCCTCTCCTGCTTCCCTCTCAGCTGGTACCAATACTGTTATTTGGAGATGAATACCTTTAGGTAATGTACAAACTTATGCTGCCACTGCTTAAAATCTGAAAACAAACACCTAAATTCAAATGCCAGCTAGAGCAAGCACCACCTAGAGCTGCCTGGTGCAGGTGCAGCTGGACATCACCACCTTGGGAAATCTGCAGGAGCTGAAGATTCTCAGCAGCTTAGGAAATTTCTCACTTAGAATGTCGGAAAAATTATCTGAATTCTCTTTACAAAGGAGCTTAAACCCCTAAGACTTCTCTGGGTATGGGGTTCCAGGTAGGAATTTTGGGGCTGTATTTAAAGTACTGGTGATGGGAACCTGCTGCTTGCTTTGGCTGCCTGAGGCGCAGGGGTCTGACCCCCCAGCCAGCAGGGAAGCTGGCTTGCCCGAGGCAGGCACCTCAGACAAGCACTCTGAGCATGACCCTGAATGCTGACATCACTTTTTTGTAGGAAGGGACAAAAATTCCTAATTGCCTCACTGCTCATCTGCAGGTACAGCTCTGCAAATCTGTGGCATTAGAGACAGGAACCCAGCAAACACTTTGCAGTGCTGACTGTTAAACAGTCAGAACTATGTGAAAATATTTAGAAGAATCTGGCTGGTTTTTCCCCTCACCAAGCCCCTGAAATTATGTCCAGGCTGAGGTGCCATGGCCAGTGTCCCCCAGAAATGTCAGAGATTAGAGTTTGGCAATAGTCCTCTTTCAAAATACGTACAGACTGTTTTGTTTAGCCACCACTGCACTGTGCATGTTGGATCCAAATGAGCAGCCCAAAGCCAGAGCAACCCCTCAGGTACCTGTGGGCTGGAGACTGATGACACTCAGGTACCTCCCCTCCTTCCCTCATAGCTGTGTGTAAGGACAGCAACAGTTTCGTGCTTCAGGCTCCCACTTCCACACTCACCTCCCAGTGCTCAGCTACACATTTCCTTGCAGGAACCTGTCCACAATCGCTACAAGGAGCTTCTGGCCAAGCGGGCTGAGCTGCAGAAGAAAGTGGAGGAACTGCAGAGAGAAATCACCAACCGTTCCACCTCATCCTCGGAGCGAGCCGGCTCTCCTGCACAGTGCGTCGCTCCCGTACAGACAGTTGTATAATACAGACTTCTTTTTGCTGAGTACCTTCCCAAGACCATGGGGGGCAGCTTTTCTGAAACCCCCTGGATTTCCAGCATGGTGCTTGGGAGATGCCAACCTATTTATTTATTTCTCTCCAGGGTAATTTATTAGTACTGTAGCACTAGAGAAAGCTTAAAGCAAAAACCAACACAGACAAGGCCCCCTATGCAATTAACCTTCTTAGTGGCTAGCTTGTAATACAAGCCAATTGCACTTGCCACCTGTAAGAAGCCTGGAGCTTGCTCTTTGTTCACTGATGTGCTGGAAATCACTTGGCTTGAAAGAGTCTGTGCACGAGCATGGAAGTACTGTGGAGGAAAAACATCTGTTCAGAAGTTTTGAAAGGCCAAACCTGACTTTGTATTGGAGCCTCAGATGCAGCTGTGACATCGCACACCCTCCTGCACAGCAGAGTGGATGGGGGCATTTGCCAGCACACCTGGAAACAAGCAACAGCAATGTCTGAAACGTGTCATTCCCTTCGCCTCAACCTAGATCATAGGAAGCCATGTAAATGATGCCTTATTTAAAGAAAGGGCAGCTTCTCCCAATAAAACAGGGCGGTAGAGGAGCAACATACAGGCCTTGATTTTGTAGGACAACGTTTACTTCCATCTCTGCAACTTTAGAATCTTGCTTATGGTTTACAGTGGGTGTGCCAGGATGCAACTTAAGCACCTTTATTTCTGAGGGGGGAGCAGAATGTGGCTCCCATGGGCTTTCCACAGCTCCTCCGGCCTCCAGTGCCTCATAGTCATCAGGGGAAAGGTAGTGGAATACCAAGGGGCACATGTGAACTGCTGGGACCAGCCATTACATTTTGCTTGGGTAAGCATAATTAGCAATTTTAATGCTTCTGTGCAGGGTTATAGTGGTGTGCTTATGGTATTTCAGTTTTCTGCTAACTAATGGAAGCAACTGTGCATCAACCAAAGACGCCTTTCTGCCTGCATTGCAACCGCTGCTTTTGGTTTTTCTGGCAGACTGAACAGCTAGCCATTTTCTAAACCCTACCTTTTTCCTCATAGTCTGCTTCAAGAACTGGTGTCACTCAACTAAACTCAAGTTGAAATTCAATTTTAATACAAAAATTTACTGCAGGAGATAAACCACACACTTGGTCAAACCATGACTGCTCCCTTGCTCTTCCAAACAGGTAAGCACAGAGTTGCAGAAGAGGGGGCTTACAGCAAAGGCAGTGAAGTTTGTGCAAGGTCTTCAGGCTGCTTCTGCACCTGTCTGCTAAGGAGAAGGGGCGCTGCTTGGTGTGGGTTCCTGTGTTACTCCTTTATGACAGGATGCCAGACTGCAGTCACCTGTTTAATATACCTGTCAGCTGCTTCACTCAGCTGCTATTCTGCTAGAGAAGGATTTTTGGAGAGTGTAAGAGTAGACCCATTTCCACCTAAGAAACTGCCTTTCAAAAGCCACATTCCTGCCAAGGCAGTTAACAGTCATTTCCTCCTGCAGTCTCTGCCTGCTCTACTGCTGCAGTCACCCCAGTGTGCTTACAAGAGAAATCCACAGCCACCTTCTGACAGGATGAATAACAGGCTGCACAGCATCACCACGTTTGTTATAGGGTGGCCTGACACACTATGGTTCAATATAGTGCAAAGAATCCACACAAAATACTTTCTAAGGACTTGGATTTGCTTTGAGGTTAAAGGGCAGGTCTGCTCTTATGTACAATCACTATATAAGATTGTTTAAAGCATTATTCTGTATTAGCAAATTGACTACGTGTGTATATTTTGTTTCTTGATGAAGGCTGTTTGGTTTCCTTAACACTAATAAAAACAGATAAATGGATAAAGTTCCTGTGCTCTTTTTTTCAATTATGTGGTTTTCCAAAGGACTTGCAGGACATGCAAACATTAAATAAATAGCACTGCAAGTTCAGTGTGTGAAATCCAAGTCTCTCTCATTCTTCTGTAAAGGGTCTTGCAAGATGCTAATGTTAAAACTCTGAAATGTAGAATGACAGAAAACCAAGATTCATTTTTGGACAAATTTCATTTATCCCATACAGACCACTATTAATATAGATACAGTGCTTAGCTGCTCAGTATTATATAAACAGAATCACAGAATGGTTTAAGTTGGAAGGGACCTTTAAAGATGATCCAGTTCCAACCCCCCTGATGGGCAGAGACACCTCCCACTAGACCAGGCTGCTCAAAGCCCCATCGAGCCTGGCCTTGAACACTTCCAGGGGTGGGGCATCCATCATTTTCTCTGGGCAACCTGTGCCTGTGCCTCCCTACCGTCACAGTGAAGAATTTTTTCCTGATATCTAATCTAAACCTGCCCTCTTTCAGTTTAAAGCCATTTCCTCCTTGTCCTATCACTACATGCCCTCTCCAGCTCTCGTATAACCCTTTCAGGTGCTAGAAGGTCTCCCGAGAGCCTCCTCCTCTCCAGGCTAAACAACCCCAACTCCCACAGAAGCTACTGTCTAATGCACTGTGAAGTGCAGAATTTTTTCTTTTTAATTGTAAAAGTATTTCACTCACAGCATTCAGAAATACTTTCACAACTAAAAAAACCCTCCACAATTTCTGCACCTTACAGTGCATTGGCACAGTAACTTCTGTGTAAAACGAAGATTCACACTTTTGCATGTAACTATGCAAAGCCTAAAGTCACTGGGATGATTTGTGATCAACTCAGTGGATGCTCCCTGATGCTCTCAACCCTGGTGGGCTTAATTCTAACTTGGGCACCTCATTCATTCACTGTAGGCAGCATGGATGGAGCCTAAGCTACTTCTAAGCCCTCCACCAGTAAGGAGCTGCATGAGGACAGCCTGAGGTCATGCTGAAGTTAACCCATCTTTGAGCAAGCTGATCTCCAGAGGTCCTTCCTGAGCAGAATGACAAGAGTAAATTTCAGCTACTGATTTTTCAGGACCTCTGGTATGAACTGCTCTTTAAGTGGTTACTCCCACTGTACCTGGTGAGCAGTATCTAACACCTTATGTGCCTTAGATGCAAGGAGAGAAGCTGGGTAGATCACCCACAGGCAACAAACTCAACGCCCTTCTGCCTGTGTTCACCCCGCAGAGCTCTCTCCCTGTTCAGCTACAGGCAAAGGTGCACAACTCTGACTCTAACCTTACCTGCAGCTCTCATTCATCACCCTGAGCAGGAAGAAATCACCTTGCCATGAAAAGCCCACTGGCTATGGGACAGTGCTGCAGCAAACACCCAGCTAATTTAGAGGAAGTGCAGCTTTCCCACAATTCATTCAACAGGCAAGCTGACTTTATTATTTTTCAACTGTATGTACAGGTTATCTGGGTCTTCTATACATTCCATTAATAGGAAATTCTTTAAATTATTAACATAATAAATAACATTTAATCAGCTGTGCAAGTCAGAGCACAAACTTAATTGCACTACTAACAAAGTAGACAGCTCATCAAAGCACATACTTCAAGTTAAAAGCAAGATGCCAGGACCAAAAGGCATGATTGAGGCACTTGCAGTTTAAAACACTTGTGGTTTCTCTCACTCCTCTACCACCCAAAGCTGTCAGCTAGAGACAGGGTATTAACCACTATGCTACAGCTTTTTCCTAAAGCAGGATTTCTGTAGAAAAATTTCACTTGATCATTAAGCAACGTAATTCGTAAGTTATTTTGCTCCTTTTCTGAGTACTCAAACATCCACTGCCACTGATGCTGACTAATGCAACGTAGCAGAACAAGAACCAGGGAAGCCTTTTGAAGAGAGCTCCAAAGATCACCTTTGAAGGGGTTTACCTGTTCTCCCTCAGACACTCCCAAAGATGGAGTCATTGCAGCTGCACACAGAACAGAACTGACAAAAGCCCTCAAGACCCAGGGCTGCAGCATTGTTTTCACACAAGATGCATCCTGAGAAGCCTCCCAGATCAACAACAGCATGAAATGGCACTGGCACATCACACACACACCAACCCACGTAAATGTGCAGTGCTTGGTGTGCTGGAACAACACAGAGGGACTGCTGGAACCGTAACATAAGGGAACTAGGGGAGCCCTACTGTTAAGATTCAGTGGCCATGTACCTTGAAAATGGAATGGGATTTAAGCTAGACCATAATATATACAATCAAATGCAGGGATGGAGAACCAAGAGCCCGTAAGCCTGTATTTCAAACGTGCGCTTAGTGTACAGTAGCCTCTTCCACACAGCAAGAAAGGCAGCTGCTTCAGATCCAGAATGTGAGAAAGTTTGGCCAGGATGGTTCAAGAATATCTCCTGCAGAAGAGTCAGCAGTCCCAGCTGATATCATCTTTCTGTAGTGAAGTCTGTATGGTCTGCATGTCTCTCAGCAACTGAAGATTCTTCCGACTCTTCTCTCCAGGCTTCACTTTGATGGGACCTGCATTCTTTCCTTTTGTGCTTACTGTAGTTGTTACTTTAACCTCACTGACTGGGAACCTGCTGTCTTTTATCTGTTTAGCAGAAGTCTTTCTGGACTTGCATTCTCTCCTAAGTCTCTCTAGCTGAAAGAGAAGCCCAAAGAAAAACATTAAGAAGTGATCTTGATTCAGTTTTATGTTCAGCAGTTCTTCCCAACAGCTGAAACAGCCCACCACTTATCTTACCCTGCTAAGCAAATGGTTGTTTCCAAGTCACACTGAACAATAAATATTTTATTTTCCTTACAAAGCATTGTTATATTTGCATCTTTAGAGCTGTGTTTAGCTTACAGTCTGATCTACCACCTCTCTAAAAACTGAGAAGTTCATTATGGGGGAGCATCGCCATTAGGAATGTAACAGAAAAAGGTGTAGATGAAAAAAGTTCATTTGTCACTGTTATCATCCAGTGATTAAAAAAGAAAACAAAAGAAAACAAGGGGTTTTTACATACATACTAGTAATTTTAATAGCTAGTCACTGCCAGAGATGTAGCTTTGAAAAGAATACCAGAGCTCTGCTGGGGTGAAGAGGTGGTATCCACACACAGCACTGTAAATCACAGGGTGGAAGACTCAGTACTCCCCAGCAAAGACTGAATGGGGAACTGGACAGTCTGAGGATCAGACACATTCATATGCCCAAACCAGAACATGGGTGGCTTCTATAGCTCCCCTCTCTTCAGGTGGTGGTGCTCCCTCCTCCTAGTTGACAACATGCAGCATCATTACTGCTGCGAACTACAGCACATCTGCTTCTCTGCAGCAGTTCCTCTGAAGATCATGAGACATCTAAATGCTTCTAACAGCAAGCATTTCACAGGTCCATTCTGGATGTCAGGTCTCAGCATGTGTTTTGTGTGTAAGTTACATCAGGTGAGGGTGAATCATGGTTCATATGAACTGAACCAGATTAAACACATGGGGCTAAGCTCTTGGAAAGAAATTCACTAAAATTAATGAAGACAAAAGAAAACAGGGAATCAATATGTTTTATAGCTTGGAATGAAAGGGCTACACTATCTAAAACATTCTGAAAGTTATAAAATAAGCAAAAGAGGTATTTTGAGTCTTAAAAAATGCAAATCAAAACATAAATAGGTCATTTCCTCCAAGTAAAGGAAAACTGTTCAACAATGTTCAAGGAACAGGACGAGTGTAAAATGCAATATGAGAACAGATGCGAAAGCTCTGTCCAGGACAGGGTGAAAAGTGGGCACAGGGGTGACAGAAAGCCTGTTTCTGCAAAAATACTGGGACAGGAGGTATGCAGACTAACTTTGGGACACCAAAGGTAGAATTTAGAATTAGACAATGCGACTCTAGTTATTTCTGCTTTATGCAATTGCTGCTAGATTAGGATATAACATTTAAAAACCCCTGCTTAAGTCAGCAACTCTACATGAGCATGAACACAGGCAAAAGAAACTCACCTGCAAACGATGCCTCCGAACTTTGCTGATTTGGTCTGCCTTTGCTTCCATCTTTCCCACGAGTGCATCAAGTTCCCTCTCCAGATCTTCCCTCACTGCAATGGTTGGGGCTTCCTGGATGAGCTTTGACAGCTGCTGGTGATCACTAGCACACAATTCAGACAGAACAAGGCTTGCATCAGGCTCCATTGGCTTCTACAGCTCATACCCCAGCTCAGAAATAACACTTCTAAGAAACCACAGCATCAGCAGCCAGACATGTTCAACACATCATAACAAACCAGTAAGAACAGTTTTGCTGGTTTGCAGCATTATTCCAGTAGCACATCCCAGTGGCAGGCTACTGCAACATTAAGTCTCAATAATCTAAGTAGCTTCCAACTTCAAAATGCATATTCAAAATGACCAAATAATCCCTTGAGAGCTTGATCTCAGCACTCATTCAGTTAATATTTTGTGTATCTGTACCTACTGCAGCTGTGCAGTATGTTCTGTTAACAAGGATAAGCAGAAGACCCAGCAAAGCTGTCCTTTAATGGACTGTTTGTCCAGATCCTGCTTTTGGCTAGGATAGAGCTTTCATTTTTAGTAGCTGTTACAGTGCTGTGTTTTGGATTCAGTACAAAAATAATGTTGATAACACTGATGTTTCCATTGTTGCTGAGCAGTGCTTACCCTAAGCCAAGGGCTTTCAGTGTCTCCTGCTATGCCAGTGAGGAGGGGCACAAGAAGCTGGGGCAGGGAGATATCTGGGATGGCTGATTCGAACTTGCCAAAGGGATATTCCATACCACAGAACATCATGCCCAGTATATAAACTAGGGGGAGTTAGCCATGAGGGGACAATTACTGCTGGGGACAGGCATCGGTCAGCAGGTGGTGAACAACTGTACTGTGCATCACATACTTTTTTACCTTGAGTTTTGTTCCTCTTCCTTTCTCCTTACTATTATCATTACATTTTACTTTATTTCAATTATTACACTGTCCTTTTTTCAGCCCATGGGGTTTTTCCTTTTCCTTGATTCCCACCCCCCCCAATTCCACCAGAGCAGAGGGGTGGGAAAGAAGCTGCATGGTGCTTAGCTGCCAGCTGGGGTTAAACCAAGACAGTACTTTTTGGCACCCAACATGGGCCATGAGGGGCTAATGACAGGTCTGAGCAGAGTGTGTGAAGACAAATCTTTTCTAGGCATCGTTGTGTTGGTTTAATAGTGGCTGGTCGCAATGCTGGTTTGTGGTGCCACGGAATCCCTGGCCATGAAATTGCCGGGGAATGGGTGTCCTCAGCGCACCGCGGGAGCCACCTACTGGGGAGTCGGTGTAACTACACCTCTCTCCTTCCCTGCTCGGCGAGCCAGCCTACAGAGGAGACATGGTCCCACACCTTCCCCTTCTTCTCCAGGCTAATCACAACAGCCTTCGAGAACTCTCAATAGCCCCAGGGAGTTAAAGCCAGCGTGGTCCCAGTGCTAGGATGCAGCATGGTGCTGAATGGGGTTCAGATCAGGGGAGGATTTGTGTCTGGGGGCACTGAGCGAGCAGCTGTGTGGGACTGACTTGCTGGTTAATCCCCACAAAGAGTAAGCTACCTTCTGCACAAAAGACAGGCTACAGAGGGCACACACCACATGGAATCCCGAGTTTCAGCTGTGGGACCACAGCGAGAACACAAAGTCAGATGGAAAACCTATACCTCAACCCTAGAGGCACGGGTATGTGAATTGCAGGAAAAAAACAAGCACAAATAGGGATTCTTCCAGGAAAGTTGCTGCTTAAGTCTTCAGTGGGCAGTTCTCCAGAGAGTGTGGCAGGGCTGATCTTATTCCTCATCCTATGGAAAGGAATTCTAATTCTTTTTTACAGGAAATGGAGAATCCTAGGACCAGTTTCAGAGGAGCCCTGTCTCCAGCCAGGTGCAGGAGAAGGACAACCAGGTTTACTGCACTATGTGGATCAGATGGCCTGGGCACATCAGCCCCATGGGAGTACAAGGCTTTAGCAGATCCTGGGGCACAGTGTACCCTAATGCCATCAAGCCATACAGGGGCAGAACCCATTTGTATTTCTGGAGTGACAGGGGGATCCCAATAGCTGAAGGTCTTGGAGGCTAAAATCAGCCTGACAGAGTGATTGGCAAAAGGACCCCATTGTGGCTGGCCCAGAGGCTCTGAGCACCTTTGGCAGAGACTGTCTTGGGCAAGGGCATTCAAAGGACCCAAAACGGTACTGGTGGGCTTTCAGTACAGCTGCCTTGGAGACAAAGGAAATGAAGCATCTGTCTACCCTGTCTTGTCTCTCAGAGGACCCTTCTGATGTGGGGCTGCTGAAGGTCAAAGAAGTGGTGGTGATAGAATGATTAGGGTTGGAAGGGATCTTAAAAATCATTTTGTTCCAAACTCCCTACCATAGGCAGGGACATTTTCCACTAGACCAGGCTGCTCAGAATCCCATCCAACCTGGCCTTGAATGTTTCCAGGAATGGGCATCCACAGCTTTTCTGGACAACCTATTCCAGAGCCTCACCATCCTCACAGTAAATAATTCCTTCCTAATATCTAATCTAAGTCTGTCCTCTTCCAGTTTAAAGCCATTACCCCTCATGCAAACACTACACACCCTTGTAAAAAGTCCCTGTCCAGCTCTCTTGTAGCCTCCTTTGAGCCCTAGAAAGCCACAATGAGGTCTCCCTTGAGCCTTCTCTTCTCCAGGCTAAACAATCCCAGCTCTCTCAGGCTGTCTTCTAAGGAGGTGCTCCAGCCCTCTGATTGGTGGCCTCTTCTGGACTCACTCAAGCAGGCCCATATCCTTATGTTGGGGGTTACAGAGCTGGATGCAATACTCCAGATGAGGTCTCGCCAGAGCAGAGCGGAGGGGCAGAATCCCCTCCTGTGCCCTGCTGCCCACGCTATTTGATGCAGCCCAGGACACGTTTGGCTTTCTGGGCCGTGAGTGCACATTGCTGGGTCATGTCCAGCCTCTCACACACCAGCATGCCCAAGCGACTTCAGCCATTCAGCTACTCACCCATCACTTTATCCTGCCCTGGAAGACTGTTATGACAGCTGAGTCCAAAGTCATAGACTAAATTAACTCAATGGACTAGTAAAGGGATGGTCCATAGAATACAGGAATAGTATCTGTGTGTACATACATCAAAAGACTGGAAAGGTGATGGTGGTTAACTGGGACATACTGGAAAGTGTGAGGCTTGGGCAGGACATAAATGGTACAGTATAAGGGGTGGATACTGCCCATCCCAGCAGGGGGGAGGGATGGGTGTGGGGGTGTGTGAGTGGCGGCAGGGTACTGAGCTGCTGGCTCAGTCTACTGCATTGAGGCTGTGACTTCTCCCTTACCTCTTCTGAATATACTGCTGCACATAAGCACAGGTCTGGTGTCCAGACTGTTTAGCAGAGCCTCTAACTGCAAGGAGAAATGACAGGCTCTGCAGCAAGACAAAAATTACAAGCTAGAGACTTCCTAAACTAAGATCTTACTCAGGGCAAAACCTTCCAAGTTCAAAGCAAAAAGGCAAGAATATGAAACATCTGCATTCATAATCTGCAGTGGAAAATATATCACACTTACAAACTCATCTGTCCAAATTCATCTTGTAAAGTCAGCAACACTTCTGAAAGCTCTTCCTGAGATGAGGATGAGTCCATTGGCAGGGATGGCCTTCTGCTTTTGCTGGCAGGATGACCAATACTGGTGGGTTTTGCTAGTGGAGTATCATTTACCACATGTCTGTTACACAAAGCTTTTGTGTGATGTTTCATCAGGTGTAACACGTGTTGCACATTGGCAGCAACTGAATGACTGGGACTGGTAGACTAAAAGGAATAGAGACTTCTTTTAAATGGCATTATCAACAACTTGATAACACTGGAGAGCATTTAAAAACAGTGACACTTTTGCTGACAAGAATTTAATTTTTGTTTCAATTAATATGCACTAACAAGAACATCTTGTCAAGCAGCATAGTGCAGGCTCATTTTTGGAAATATCAGCTCAGCTAGCTGTCAATATCTAACAAGTATTTCAAAGACAATCTGTAAGAAAAGTGTCAAAGAAAATTAAATTATCTGACCACTGGGTGTCAGGAGTGCACCAAGGCAAAGTCTCTTAAGGAGCTGCAGCTACTGAGCTCTAAGCTTTGGAATTAATCAGCTCACCTTCCCAGCCACAAAGGGAACATCACCCAGACACAGTCTGTAATGGGGCTGCACAGTGGAATGTCTTCCAAGAGAGCATTTCTGGAAAGAAAGAAGAGAGAAGTATTTAGCAAAAATTATACTACAGCAAACCTACTTTCCCTTTACTTTGTAATAAAAGAGGCAACCTGCTCCCTGATCACATGCACACAACCTCATTTAACTCCTCAGTAATTGCCCTTCTCTTCCCCACATCTTACCTTCTCTGGCTGCTTAGCTTTTTTCCTGGGTTGTCTTGCTTTTGGAGAAAGCAATGGTGATGCTGCTTGAATCAGTAATCTGTTGGTTTCCAGGCCTGTCTGAAGCTACAATTGAGGGAATAAGGGGAGTTACTGAAATCAGACTAATAAATAATCAGAGACAGTGCAAGCAGAGAAGTGCAAACCAAGAATTTTTAAACTGTAGGCTCTCTAAAAGCAAGGGCTGCAAATTTTTAGGATATTTTTGCAGTCCAAGGTCAACTTAAACATTTCCTCTGGTAGCACTACTCATCAGCAATCCTAGTAAGTTACAGAACTAGCCTTAGTGCATTAGTCCCATGCAGGCAAGTGCCAAAACATCAGCTGTGCTTTACACTTGACAAGGTATTGGGGAGCTCAAGCCACCCAACCCTGATCAATTGATCCCATGACATATAGTTACTAGGCAACTACTTCTTCTGTTCTATTAAATTTGACAGTAAAAAAACCTACAAACAAACAAACAAACAGCCACAATAACAAAACTAACCACCAAACCATCTATTGAAAGAGTTAGAGTTAGAACTTCCTGTCGACAGTGAGAATCCTAACACGCTTCGCTGTTCAAGAGGAAGATATGGCATGGCTTTAGAAACCATGTCCTGAAGAAGCATTCACAGCACAATTTTTCATTATTAATTTGAGATACCCCTTTCCCCATCACACCAAACTCATGGCAAAGGTTAATGTTAGAGCCTAACACATTACCTCCAGAATTCTTCAGCATACAATGAATGTTTAAGGAACACCACACTTTCAGATTAGAAGACCAGCCAGCATCCTTAAGGGCTCATAATCAAGAGTATGTTGTCTCTTTTTTCCTCCTTCTACAATATTTTAATTACAATTATGAACAAGGGAGTCCATTTGTTGACCTTGATATATTTAGAGGTTCCTATGCATACTCAATTATGAATTAGTCTGAATTTCTACTCTTTTCCAACTAACGTCTTTTAGTAAAGAAATCAAAGCTTCAGTGCACCGGTGGTGTTAGAAAAAGGTTTCCAAAAAACTCTGAGAACTTCAGAACATTTGGTACCTCAGGCAGAAGGAAAAACAAAAAAGAAAACAAAAAAGACTAAAAACCAGGATTTCATTATTCTGTGAGGCATATAGGGGGCACTTTCAGTAAGCTTAGCTGAAAAGCTGATAAAAAGGAAGAGCTAATTACAGTGCATACCAGTACAAAAGAAATTTCCTGTTGGTTACCTCAGCTGCTTTTTCCTGAACAAGCTTCCTTGCATGTTCTTCCTCCTGAAGCTTCTGTTCCAGCTCTTTCATTTTTTTCTAGTCAAAGTTGAATAAAAATGATAGCGTTACTAATCAAACAATTTTTTTTCTTCCTGCAGCCTACGATACCAACAGCTTGAGCAAAACTATGAGTTCATCTTATGACTTAAAGACTTGAGCATTAGAATGATTGCTGATGCTTTGCCTGTATAGGCACAAATACAGCCGTCAAAAGCTTATGCTTAACATTTAAATTGTTTTTTCTATTCTTACTTTCACAATTGGTATCTGAAGTTAAGTCACAGCCAACAGAGCAATACACAAGGCTCTTTCTCTTCAACTGTAAAAACACCCTACACAGTAGGGTGCTTTGTATACATTTTCCTCCAAGATTCTGTACTACAAAAGAGCTAACAAAGACATATCATTATAAGGCAAGAGATTACTTGCTTTATTTAGACCCCTAATGGTATTTTTGCTAAAATCTGTAACTTACACTCGTACAAGAAAAGAATTTTTGAACATCTAACCACCTTCCTAATAAAGAAGAGGGAGGAAAGGTTGTATGATGCCTCTGAGATACCTTTAAACAAAACTGAAGTAACTTCATCTTTTTACCACAAAAGCACTTAAGAACTCTTTTGAAACTCCTTTTCAAAGGAAAAGGTTAAGGGGAAAAGCACACATTTCTTTGTAAACCTCCAACAAGATGAAAACATTGTTTAAACAAGATACACTGAAATTCCCAATGTGAAAGTTATCAAATAACTTTCTGTCTTTATATAGCAGTGAAAAAACAATCCAGAGCTCCAGTATCCAAAACAATTTCCCTTTTCTTCCCCCGAAGACTGATAATTCAAGAGCCACTAATCAAACTTAAGGCAGAAAAGCATGCTGTACAGAGTGACGGCTGTATTTGTACACTTGTTTATAAACCCGCTACACTGAGGTACTAAATATTTCAGTTCTGCTTTACTTAAGCATTAACTACAAAAATAATGTAACAAGCTGTTATACAAAGGTGTTAAAAGGCAAAAGCCTGGATAAACACTGAGGACAAAGGCACTATATAAAGGAACCAACTTTTTCTGTTGAATAAAAGAGCCATTCTGATAATTTTTTTTTTCATTCAAAACAAAGGTATTCCATGTAACTTAAAATCATCTTCTACCCTTTACAGTTATTGGCACAACTCTTGATATCCCTGTGGTCAGTCTCAAAGACCTTTTATTAATCTGTTAAGTCTGAAAGAATTTTTAGTATGAAAATATTGAGGACAATATTCTGTTTAAACTGAAGATTGACATGAAGCTGGGCCAAGGCTTTTATTCTGAAATGAATGAGTATTTCCTCAGCTAGCTGTTTGGCTGCAGCGTGCAGCTCAAACTGCACAACAAGAGTCTATCTTACTGTATCAGCTGTGATAGACCCTGTTAGAAATTATATACCAAACTTAGTCTCCCTAAATGATTTTGTTTATAGAAGAAGGTACTATGCAGATTACTGGACTGTCACTAAGGGAGAGGCCACAGAGCCAAGCAAACAGACCCTGCCTAGCACTGCTGGCCATCATGTAAGACATCACTGCACAGCAAGCAGACTGCAGGTCAGCACTGGGCTGCCTGAACATCCCGCTCAATCACCAGGAGCCACTGCAAAAAAACTTTAATGACAAAATAGAAATAAAATATTTCAATGTCTATTTTTGGCCTGTTTTCTAACAGAAAATGATTTTCATGCAACCACCTACTCACAGAATCCGAAAATCACAGGATGGTTTAGGTTGAAAGGGACCTTTAAAGGTCACCTAAGTCCATGGGCAGGGACACTTTCCACTAGACCATGTTGCTCAGAGCTTTGTCCAAACTCATTTTGAATGTTTCCAGGAACAGGGCATCTACCACCTCTCTGGACAATCTGTTCCAGTGTTTTGCCTTCCTCACTGTAAAAAATTTCACCCTTGTATTTCGTCTATCCTCTTCTAGCTTAAAACCACTGCCTTTTGTTCTATCACTACAGGCCCTACTAAAATATCTGTCCCCATCCTTCTTACAAATCCCCTTTAAAAACTGAAAGGCCACAATAAGATCTCCCCGGACCCTTTTCTTCTCCAGGCTGAACAACCCCAACTCTCTCAGTCTGTCTCCACAGGAGAGGTGTTCCAACCACGCAATGATTTTTGTGGCCTCCTCTGGACCTGCTCCAACAGTTCCATGTCCTTCCTGTGCTAAGGATCTCAGGGCTGGACACAGCACTGCAGGTGGGGTCTCACTAGGGCAGAGTGGAGGGGCAGAATCACCTCCCTCGCTCTGCTGGCCACACTCCTTTTGATGCAGCCCAACCCACAGAATGGGCTGGCCCCCCCACAAAACAGGGGGTTAAGTCCCACTGTTAGCATTAAGATCAATTACTGTGAACCACAGTTGCTCAAAAAATACCATCCACACACACATTCAAATTCTGGCCATCTGGCTGCACACAAGACCACAGCCCAAACTGCACTTTTAGGGAACAGCCCTGTCTCTTTACTCCATCTTCAGACAGACATGCTCAGATCTTCTGTCAGGTGTCCAGAGCCTGCACTGCAGGACTACAGTTGCAATAAAGATGCCTCAAAAGCATTTCTAGGGTAAGTACTCCAATTACAAGTATGCACATAAATAGGCATCTCAGCATTTCTTTTTCACAGGCAATACTGACATTAGCAAACTACTTGAAGACAATACTTAATAGGGCCAGGTAGTGGCTCTGTGGAGATAAAATGCTCTCAGTAAGACCCCCACACAACTTGTGCTCTGGCAGTGTCTGAACTCAAGAAGCAGATACATCACCACTCACTCATGAGCCATCACCTCACCACTTTCCATCCATTTCAGCACATCATGTATGAAACTGTCTCATTTCCTGCTTCAAATTCAACTTGAAAATGTTCCTACAATCTTGCCACAACTACAGCAGAGATCAAAGAGGGAACAGATGCAATGCTTCTGAGTAGAGAGTGCAGTCAGTCTTTGAAGATTTTAAGGTAACACCTATCACATGGATGCTCATGTAGGAACATAACCTATAACCACAGAGGCAGGCAGACCTGTCAACCAGAAAATGCTCATGACAGCATAATGATCACGAGGAAAATGACTTCTCATCACAGCTAAATCCAGATTTATTTCAGTTCCTCAAACTGCTTCAAAATGGTGTGAATTTAACACCCAATTCCTCTAAAATATATTTAATTCTGACAGCTACTAATTTCTAAAGATAAAGAATCAAAGAACTCTGGTTTGTTTCAGAAAAGAACACAAGAAGAACCATAAGGCTGAAATTATTTTCACTAGCCAGGCACAAAAAGGCAAACAACCCAGTCTCACCTAACTTCAGCCACTATCAGTCAAAAACTTGGTTAAAGCCTTTCAGAGGGAATGCGAGCTGCTAAAAGGGTTATTTCAACTCTAATCCTGGAGGAAACTACTGCTACTTTCAGAGTACAAGACCCAGGAGACTCTTATTTCTCTTTCCAAGTGTCTGGCCTAAGTAAACAATGCAACCACTTGTACTCTACAACTGCAGCTCATCACAATGGGGTGTCAAGATCTTAAAAAGCTTGTTGCAGCTGCTTTGGCTCAGGGACTTCCAAAAACAGTTGTAGCATCTAAACGTCCTGCAGCAAGCCAAGCAGCTAAAGACTTAGTACCAAACATCTCCCTATGTACTTCTAGAGAAACAACATCTATTTCACCACCTGAGATAAGGGCTGGTGTGCAGGGTGGCAAACCTATGATTTTGATAGAATCCAGAGCTGCCATCCTGAATACCACAATCTAATCATGTATTAACACGTCCTTTTGAGGGAGCAGGGAAGAAATTCGCAGAAGGAAGCCGCTCCTTGGTTAAGCTCTCTGTAGTTTCCAGGCTTGGGAGACTTGTGGTCTCTCTTACAGCAACAGAGGGAGGTACGTGGATGGGCTTCAGAGGCCAACACCACAGAGGGTACACGGAGATGGGGTTTGCATGGCAAGGCATTGGTAGCGATGGGGCTACAGGGGTGGCTTCTCCGAGGAGCTGCCAGAAACTTCCCCATGTCAAAGAACCAATGCCAACAGAGCCAGTGCCAGCTGGCTCCAAGGCAGACCCACCACTGGGCAAGGCTGAGCGCAACAGCAATGGTGGTAGCACCTCTGGGATTACAGATTTAAGGAGGGGAAAAAAACCTGCTCAGGAATGGCAGCCAAAAGGGAGGTGTGAGAATATTTGAAAGCAGCAGTCTTGCAGACCCTAAGGTCAACAAGGGAGGGGGAGGAGGTACACCATGTGCTAGAGCAGAGATTCCCCTGCAGCCCATGGCGAGACTGAGTTTTATTTCTCACCATAAAATGACAAAAATTATAAAAATTCAAACCCACCACAACAGAATATGACCAAACACAGTCATGTTGAGTTTGTAGAAGCTCCTGATTCAAATAGAGTCCTGAAAAGGCAGACTGACTCAAACCCACTTAGAGTCACCCAGTGCTAGAGGCCTTGCAACACCTGGCTCCAGAAGTCTGCACACAAAACTAGTAATAATTGTGTTTCTTAATAAGGAGGGCTAAAAGAAAAAAAAAATATCAAATTCATACAAGTCAAGGTAAATCTGGATAATAACAGAAAACAACTGCTAGCATTCAGTAGCATGCAAAGCAAGTCAAGATCTTAGGAATGGCTGCAATCTTACAATGTCTAGGCACCAACTAAGCACGTAAGAGGAACACCAACAGACTGTTAAGGCTTAATAAAACTCCAACTCTGGCAGTGTACAGTGACCCAAAGCCTACCTGGACATGCAGACTTTCAGCAAGAACTTCAAGCTTTTACAACACCTCAGTTTTAAAATGAAGTTTAGCTGCTGTCTTACTCTAAAGCACAAGGCTTCGCTCAGCTCTGCTACTGCCATATAGCTATGAAGTACAGGAAACAAGATAAATCTGATACAGTATCCAACACAAATGACAGACCTCTGCTAAGGACTGCATCGTAGTAAGTCTGCTATACTCTTTTTCCAGTATATCCAGCTTTTCCAATTTAGACTGAACATGCGATTGGTCAAGAAGCCGATCTCTCTCCAAGAATGCCTTGAAGGGAGAAGTGAAAAGGAAAACAATTATAAGCACAAGAAAACAAGACCATCTATAGTAAGCCTTGTGTCTGGAGCATAAAAAAGGCCCATGAACAGCCCAAAGGAACTACTACTTCCTCTGTGCAATTTTAGATGGTGCCACAATCAGGGAGCAAATTGCACCACCAGCAGTAGGGAACCACACATTTAACCACATCTGATGGGAGAGAGTTCTGCAGTCTCTCCTTCCTCCCAACCCAACAGAGTTAAAAAAAAAAAAAAAATCATTATGTAGAAATTAGAAATAGCTTTCTCAATTTTTTTTCTTCAGTAAATATTTAACAGACTGAAATAGAATAGCCACAGAGACCAATGAACACACAGCTCTAGGTGACCCATATTTCTATAAAACAAAATTCAAGTTCATTTTAGATATAGGCCAAATCGCAGTCACTGATGGTGGGAAACAGAAATTTTACTGCTATTTCTACAGAATCAGTATTTCAGCCCCAATTTAGCAAGAGCAGTGCTAGTAAAGAAAATCCCCAAAGACCTGAAGAGTAAAAACAACAAAAAGGAAGTTTTTTACCAGTGGCACACAGGTATAACTCTAGAGAATAAGGATGAGCTACTGCAGTAAGCCAATCATGCAGAAGCAAATAATTCATATTAATATCAGAGCCTGCTATTGCCTTAGAAACAGGTGCACAAAGAAAATACCAGGGTCGTGAGAAGACTGGGAAATTTAAGTAGGGAAGCTATCCATACCTAAGTATATGAAGGCCAGCTGAAATAGACATCCACACTTAAAGGTACCAAAATTACAGTAACTATGAAAAATCATGACATAATTAATGATTTTTATGATTTAACCCTGAGATAGTTTTGGGAACACACCTGTTTCTCCAAGAGATGTGACTTCTCGTTTTCTGCATGCTGGATCATTTTTCTCATGTAGTCCAGCTGTTTCTCTAGAAGGCTGCATCGAGACTCAGCAGCTGCCAGCTGAGAACACAGTTCTGAAGATAACAGAAGGCAGAAAATGGAAATCATGCATTGCTTGTTCCTGAAGGGTTTTTTTTGTTGTTGTTTTCAGGACAGTTTCAAAAGAAACAAGAAAAGGACCATCTATGAAACTCACATATTAAGCCTAATGAACTTCTGTATGCATAAAAATCCCTAAACCAAAGAATGCCTTTAAATTATTTCTTTGTTATTCCACATGTCATTGCAAATTAAAAGATGCTGAACAAAGTAAATTAAAATTAGTTTATGCATTGATAGGAATCAAGTTTCATCCGCATCACTGTTCTATAATATCTATATAATATTTGCAAACAACCTTGATTTTTCTTTGACACTTCAGCCTTGTCATGTTCTTTGCGTTGCATTTGTTCACTCAGTACTTTCTTATAGTCTGCTGTTTCCCTGCTGAGGTGTTTTACATTCTCCTCCGCCTGAAACCGTTCCAACTCCAGTCGATGAATTTTTTCCTGGAGATTCTTCAGAGCAGAAAATATTGCTGCAATTGAACATGTACCTTTTGTTAGATACCATTATATCACCACTTCAAGACAACACTGAACTTGCAACGTCATTATAAAAGCATGTTATGTAAGAAGGTCAGAGTGTTCCCTATCAGCATCCAAGAGTCCTTCCAGGAATTAAGACCTGTTTCCCTTTAAACCGTAACTGATTCTAAAACTAGTCCTGAGCAAATAGATGCCCTTAGTGCACACCCTTCACCTGACACATTTGGGAAAGTACAACTATTTCCCAGAACAAGGCATATAAATATTGTGTCGATTAAGAACAAACAGTGCATCCTCTGACCCTTTATCAAAAGGAAATGAAAAGTCACAATTAGATAGTTAAAATAGTGGCAATTACCTATATTATTATTACTCCTACCACAACAAACACACAAACATAATGTTCCTATGAATGGCCACACAGCATAATAAAGGTTAACTATGAGAAGGGCTATAAAAGTGCTTATTTGTAAGTGGACTTCTTTTTTAATTCTTCTGGTTTTGCACTTGTGTTCCCGTCCTCCACCTAAAAACATACATCTCCTTTGTGCTGAACTATTTTCCCTTTCTACTGCATTCCCAGCTTTAGCAGTTACTGAACAAAGCCTTTCTACATTCTTCACCACAAAAAGAAAAGCAGTTGTAATAGAACTCACAGCACCTTGCAATTAGACCATCTGCTGGTAATCTGATGTATTACGTCTCTCAGCTGTGCTGTTTAATTCTGTAAAGGGAACCATAACCATAAGCCCTTTCCCGTATACAGTGCTGCTAAAGTTAAACATAAGAACATCTGTACACACAGCTCATATAGCAGACTAATCTGCAAGGTCACATTAGCCCACTCCTTTGTGCTTAAATCCACTCCAGAAAAAGAATGTACCTTTAATACAGAATGCTTGAGCACTAGAAGAGTTAGGACTGCATACTAGTTTGTGCATCAGATTACCAAAAATCGAAAAAAAAAAAAAGGGGGAAAAAAAAGGAAAAATAATTATCAGAATGAAGATCCCAGAGTAAAAATTCGTCAAATCTTGAAATTAATATCAGCATATGAGAGCATCTCATCAATGCAAACCTGTTAAGTACATAAGAAGTTGCTACAGCAGTCACAGTTAGGAAGAAGTTATTGATAATTTGGCCCTATTTGCAATATCAGAATCACCAATTGCACCCTCTCCTCTATTTACATTACTGTTCCTAGGATTCAGTTGAAATGGGCATAGCTGAAACAATAAACAGATTTGGTACTATTATTCTTAAAAGCTACATTGAAGTCTCTGTATATTCACAATAATGACTAACAAAATACAGCAATGAAGCAACTCAAGCAATGAAAAGATAAAGGAGAAATGCAACAGGATGTCAAGCATCATTCAGTCATTCCTGTTAAGAGCATTAAAGCCAACTGTGCATGCTGACACACATATACAATACAGACATTAAAACCACAATAAAGAGAATTTGCTATCCTCAATTCCAGGATTTTTCAATAAGATTTATTTATTACGGGGAACATGAGTAGCAATAAAGAGCCTCAAGAACAATCAAATCAATTTGCCATTTGAAATTAATTCCCATATCCTTAAATTTACTTAAATATACACTCTAAAATATCTCTGCATTTTTAAAGGCTATGCTAAAAGAGAAACATACTGGATCATCCATATGTTGGATTCAATTTTCAGTACATATTCACATTTACTTGCATTTAATTTAAACATTTTTTGAAAATAAAAACATTTGCTAATTTTTAAAAAGGGATGTAATTTATCCAATTGTCTTCCACTACCCATCCTTATTTCAGAGTTGGCAGAGTCACCATTTGAAAAAAAATTGCCAAGTGAAAACTTGGAAGTCAAAACTTTATTGCTAATGCAACATGCAGCACACTCTACAAAATACACCTGCATCAGTAATTCATAAGGAAGCTATTTCCTGCACACTCAATTTTTCATCTGTAAAGATTGTTTTAGTTTGGTGTCAACAGCACTCTCAAAAGTGATGGCCTTGAGAGTATATACTGCATTATAAATAGCACTGCAAGAACTGAGATTTCATCTTCTAGGTCATTAACACTGAAGTCCCTAGTAACTCAGACACAAATTGTGTTATTGGAACAGGGACTTGAGGATATCATCCTGATTTTTTACTTAGTTTGGGTAATATTAGGATTCATCTTAAATATTCTGCACTTTTCTCCATATAAGGAAAAAATATCAAGCAGCTCATACCCTTAAGCTTTCATGCCACTTCAGCCTTAAAGGGAGCATTTCTGCAATGACCCTGACCAAACAGCTCATCAAAGGATCGGTTCTGCTCTACTCTCCCAACTCCTCATGATACAGTACTCCAAGGCAGCTCTGGAGTAAGTCTCAATACAGGACAAGCTAATTCCCTAAAACAACAGAAAACTAACCAAGAAAAGGTTTTTTGTTCATGTCCAGTCAGGCGAGACAAATCTGTTTATAAGGAGATGAACATCAGGACCAGCATGGGAAAGGAGGGAGAAGGAACAGCCTAGAAACAAGAAGAATAAATGGGAGTAAAATTGCCTCCCTTTTTGGTTTTGTGAGCTCTCAGTTCAGCACTTTGCTGAATCTTGCTCTGTATCCTTTAAGTCTTCACTGATATAAGAAATACTCACAACACACCTTTTGTCCATGACAAGCATTCCAATTTTAACAGGACCAAACCACTTCCTTTCCTCCAAACCATTCTGGGGACTAAGGTCTCCTTATTTCTAACTCAGCTATGAACTCAGGAGAGGGAAGGCTGAAGGAGAGGAAGACTGAAGAAGGGACAAAGAAAACATGTCAGTACAATTTCACAAAGTACTCAGACAATTTTACAATTCTCTACTTCCAAAGAGGAGCATCTTTCTCCATCTGTAAGATGACCTTTATCATCAGTGTTCTTTGGAAAGAGAAGTGCAAAGGACCTACAAAACAGGCGACCTGGGCATCACTGGGAATTGATAAAAGGATAAAAAGAATGCAACCTTCAAAGATGTGGAAGACATACAGTATTTTACCACGATTTGGAAACAGGTAAGAAACCAACTTTGCTGAACTATTACCTCTGCTGTTGCTTTCAGGATATGGAATTACTGGTTTCCAGGGGGAGCGCTCCAAATCTGAATTAATAAATGGCTTGTGCTTTGGATATTCTATAAATGAAGTTGAAGAGAGTCCATCTGTGGCTGATGTAGAGTTACGAGTTATGTGCAGATCATCCTGAAAACAAAATAAAGCTGTTAATTCAGCACATTTGTTTCTTTGTCACAACAACAAAAATAAAGAAAAGTAGGATTCTATCAGATGATATGCAGAAGTACTGCTACAGGAGACTTGTATCTCAAAAGCTGTACTTCCTTCTTTTTAGCCTTAGGATGTGTCATTTTTACATTAAACTCCCCCTCCATTAAAAACAGTATCAAACAGAAGAATGTCTTTCCCATACTAGTTTCTGATTTACACTTTTGTTTTCCATTTACTTATACTCTCTACTGCTTATTGGGAGAAGGCAATCCACAATCAGCTGGAAAACAACCACCTTCTTAACTACTGGTAACATCTACTGCACATGAGATACTGCACTGAGGCAGCCAAACCTGGTAAGGCATGCCCAGGACCATGGTTCTACATCCCCTCATCTAACACAAGAGCTCACTGACTGCACATGGAACACAGGACACACTCTGCAGCTGGGAAGGCGAGGTGAGTCCCACTCCCTCTAACTCCACATGCTTCAATTCATCTTCCTTATTTCTCCATTAGTAGATGGAACTTCACAAGATACATCCAGATTACTTTATGCTACACCTGATTAGTGGTATCAGCACAGGAAAACCAGCAGACCACAGCCAGGAAAGTACTCCTGCCTCTAAGCAGGAATGTACTCTCAAATCAGCTTCAGACTGTTCTGAAAATTGTGACCATAGAGACCAAGGATTTCCCAGCAGCAGTTTGCACCAATTTTGCAAACACCTGCTGTGCCTTGGATGTTGCAATGACCTGAAAGGACCACCTAGCTGGGAAGATGCTCTTCTAAATAAAGGAGACATGGTAGAATACAGTGCTGATGGTTTTGACTCAAAAACTGTCTACTGGCCTAAGCTTTACAATTTGTATACACAAATTAAATGAAATGCTTCTTTTTACTTTCTCTCAACTGCATCCATCATTAAACATTTCAGTGACGGAATTTGAAGGCAACCTAAGAGAGGTGGGCTGCAGCCAGATGCAAAGCTTCTCCCTTCATCAGTAAGTCAAATGAGCAATTGCTGATCTTGGCAGGGTATTTTTATGCTTTTTCAAATACCAATCATTTGAAGCATTTCACGACCTAAATTAAAATACAGAAGGTATTAAGTACCTCATGGTAAATTGCACAACAGCTCAAAATGCATTACGAGCAGCCAAATATGGGGGAAAAAAATTAAGAAAATTTGTAAGTTATTTAAAGCCTATACACAGCTGATTTCCTCTTATAAATAAAGTGATTCATTGTGGGCAAGAAAATTAGGATCCTAACTACTCTGAGTGTATCAATTGGTGTATCTAAGCATAGTTTTATGAGTACTTTGCAGTTTACGTTTATAACATTTTCCTACACAACATAATGGCTTTTCTCAAAATAACTGAATTTGCACACACATTTGGTACCACAGAAAGTGAATTAAAACACTAATCCCCAATTAAAAATATTTTAATAAAACTATTTTGAGCAGGTGTTTTATGCATATACACACTGTTTTACGCTCAGCAGCCTCACAAGTCTAACCAGAACATGTGAATCCATCTGATCGAAAGCCTGTTAGGTGCTAACATCAAAAATGCCATCAGCATTACAGGATATGGCATTGATGAGCACAAAGACCAATTGGTGGAGTAAAAACGAACCAAGCAAAACACAGCACTTCTGCGGCAGGCAATACAGGACCAGCAGCATCATAAGCCTCAGCAACCCAAACAGCAACTATTGATCCAAATATCAATATTCTGTCTGCCACTGATTCAAACCTAAGGTATCACATGAAACAGTCAAAAGAAAAAGGGGAATCAGTCTGAAACCAAAGTAGGGTTGACAGCATCACAATCCTTCTAAATGTCACTATTATCTTTTATGTCTTTACAGGTAAAGTCTTGTCTGAGAATTAAATATAACTACATAAAAACACCAAAGTAAAGGAATTCTTTTGTTTGTTTTTACTGACATTAGTAACATTTTTCCAGCCAACAGCAGACTAAGCGAAGTGTACTCAAAACCCTGGAGCACCAAAGCCACACAAAGCAAAGTAAATTGAGGCGTTTGACTAGTTACACATCTTCTAAATTCCACCTGGATGCAGGCAACAGGCACTAATTTGGACAGTCAGTAACAGTAATTTGTAATAGTAATTTGAATAGTGTAATAGTCAGTATGGGTATCTGCTTCAAATAGCTACTGAAAAAATTTGTGCTGGAATATCATATGTTATATAGGCAATCGTTCTTTGTTTCAATATAAATAATAAGTTGCTACCAAGAATATTTTTCTTACATATTTTTAAGCAAAAGAGTGGCTTATATTCCATTTCATGAACAGTGACTTTAAAAATTCGACTGAATACTTTGGGAGAGTTTAAGAAACAGCATCAAGGAATTTCGCATCACAAAACTCAAACATCACAGCAATTCTCTGCTCTTCTCCCCTATCTCTCAAGTCATTAAAAATCATTTAAATTTGTTCCTGCTCTTGGAAAGTCTCACAGGGAGTATCATGCTCCAATACTCAGGAAAATTGTGAAAAATAAAAAAAATCAGGGAACTCAATATATTTTTTCTGAATCTCAGCTAGGCCACATTTGCTAACTACAGCTCCTCTCTTTCACGGTACTCCCTACAGTCTTTCCTTTCTTAAGCCACACTTAAGCTTCTTCTTCATTTACTACTCCGAGGCTTAACAGTCCCACAAGGAGCCAAGTGCACTCTATTACATAACAGCGAGCTGAGCACGTTTTATCTCCACAGGTCTGACAACACTGCCTTCCAAAATTCATGGCTTCCACCACTGCATATCAGCTGCCTACTCAAGCAGAAAGAAGGGAATATTAAAAACACAGACCAGCAATACCTTAACACATCACCAGTACACAGGGACCTCCCAGAGCTCTCAAAGGCTGAACACAGCCAGGAAAAAAAAGACACCAATTCATACAGAAAGTTTTCCACTAAGAATCAGCAACTTAGGGCTGAGGGACACTTTTCAAACCAACTTCTGTAGACATTAAAAATGACCCATCATAATGTTGTTACTTCGCTGACACAGTAAACAGGTACAGCACACCAGGAAAAACTATCCAGAGGGCTTTTAAAGTCAGTGGTGTACCAGTCATTTCAGTAAGGAAAAATGAAAAAAAAAACGCTTTTCTTGTTATCTTACCCAAATTACTAGATCCATGGACAGTAAAAATAACAATGATCTATAAACAAACTGTAGCACTAAAGTCACAGGAGGACACAACATCTTTCAGGCAGTGATTGCATGTAGAAAGCATGAACGCACAAAGTCAGCACCTTTGGTACTTGCACTCTGGCACTGGAAAAAGGGATTAAATTAGAATGGGTGCTATTGCAAGTTCTCATCTGGGTGCCAAAAAGAGAAAAAAAGATTGATACCTGGCAATGCTCTAAGTGATACACAGTAGTCTTCGCACTTGGTTAAAAAAAAAAAAAAAAAGACAAAAAGGCAAATCCAGCAAAATTATGTAGGGAATGAGGAAAAAAACCCAAAATAATGAGATACTGAATGTACTGATTATAAAACATCCAAGTACCCAGTTACTCAAATTTTCATAGCCATTTTGGAAAGACAATCTCAATTAGCAGCCTACCCTCCCTCATTACTGCAGTACTGAAAAAGTGGGGAAAGGAAGGACAGCCCCTATCACCCACAGGCCAAGTGAAATGCTGGCTGTGCCTCCCTGATATAGACTGAGTCAGGAACACTCTACATTTCAATAATATCTCTAGTCAAAAGCAGACATAAAAAAAGTTAACTTAGTTAAGCAATTATATCAAATGGGGAGGAAAAAATGTTGGCAGAATACAGTAATTTTTGTCAACTATTTGCCGTAGAGCACCAGATGTATTAAAAGCAACTACTTTCAAAGTTCAGAAAAATATAAAGTTAGGGTTTGTTTCTTTTTTTGAACACGTACAGGAAGTCTACAGTGGGTAACTTTTTTCCCTGAAATTTTTGTTTTGCTAACTAAATTGATTAACAGCCTACGTTTACCTACTGAAGACTAAAACAAGTCTTCCAACACCCTTCTCTAGGCATGCCAGAAACAATTCCGTTCAGGAAGGAGACAGGAGTCCTCAAATTCCTCTTGCTGGTCCAGGTCTAAGTATGGGAGCATGCTGCAGGGCAGGAGACACACAACAGAGAACCCCACGATGGGTGCTCACCATTCAGCCAGTGAGACCCCAAAACATCAATCCCGTAAGAGTGGTCTCGCACACCATTGTGTTGCAGCCTCTTCAGCATCTCTGCTCCTCCAGAGCACACGTAAGACACAGCTCCTCACAAAAACACCAGAGCAAAACACAAAAAACCCAAAAAACATGGAAAAGCAACTAAAAAACCACTTAACTTCAGAAAGCTATAAACATCAAGCCAAAACTTGGAACAAGGACCCCAAGTGGGAATTTGTTTGAGGTGGAGGCAGACAGCCTTGGTCCAGAGCTCAGCACAGGCCGCTTCCTCACGTCACCTGTCACCAGCTGAGCCACGTGTCCCGCTGCTCCTCTACACTCAGCGCCTCGGGAGCAACGCGGACTCGGAAACTGCTCCCCAGCGTGGAGGTGCTTGCCTGTCCCAATCTGCCAGGTGCTCCCACACACGCCTAAGGGCACAGATAACGCTAAAGCTCAGCTTAAGGCAACGTTTCCATCTTACAAAGAGAAACAACCAGACGTGCAACCCACTACCAGCTCTGCACTGGGAACTCTGGGCTTGCCGTGCGCGCCCGACTGGCCCAGCACTGCACAGGCAGGGTGTGAGTGAGCCCCGCCTGCCCGCGGAACAGGTGTCTCCAAAGGCACGACACCAAGTTACTTCTGAGAACAAACCAAATTCAACATTTTGTTCCCGTTCACTTACAAACAGGATCTCCAGACACTGGTATGGGGACAGCAAGAGGGCTGGTTTCAACAGCAGAGTATCTGTCTCTTTTTCTGTCGCTTTAGGAAACATATGTGCTTACATCATGGGTTTATACATACATACATATATATACACAAACATATACACGTATGTACACACACATACGTATATACACACACACAAACACCTACATGCACGCGCATATACACATATACATGCGTGTGTTAAATGCCTGTTAAATGGTGTCTATATATACATATATATATATATACATATATATATATATATATATGTATATATAGACACCATTTAACAGACAAACCAGCTTCCACAGCCCGTGCGGCTCACGGCCGCCAGCCCCGCACTGCCCGGCCGCTGCCCCCCAGAGATCACAAGCCCCCCGCCCGTCCTGCCCCTCACCGCGGGGCCGCCCTCCGAGCCTCACCGTGTGCGGATGGCCGGGCTCAGCCGCCGCCGCCATGTCAGCCGTAAGGGAGCCCGCGCTGGCCCTTGTCACTTTAAGGCACGGAACCCGCGCGGT